>JAHOYR010000015.1:8119550-8362706 GCA_023213295.1 Bruguiera hainesii | reverse complement strand
GTTGTACACTGCATGCATGTGGTGGACATTATCGAGTACCATGGATTGAATTGTACGTAAAATGCAACAAAGTTCTTACCATCTTAAGAGTTAAATAGAGTGACCATTTATTACATAATTGCCTGATCTCAAGGATTTCTCCATCAAATCTCTGATTCAGGGCATGGTTTAAGGGGGTTTGCTATGCTTTTCTTGAGTTCTGACGGTGCTACATATCCTATTGAATCAAAGCATGTTCGTAGAATAAGCAGCGGTTGATTCTGCTTTGTTTCTGTAGGTGATTGCACTGAACGGCTCTCAGGTAGCCAAGGGTGAGCTTTATGTTGATGATGGCAAAAGTTTCGAATTTATGCAAGGAGCATATATCCATCGCCACTTTGTGTTTGCTAATGGCAGGCTTACATCTCTAAACATGGCCTCCACAAGCAAGGGAAGCGCCCACTTTTCTTCAGAGGCTGTTGTTGAAAGGATTATACTGTTAGGATACTCTCCTGGTTCAAGGAATGCCCTGGTCGAACCAGCAAATCGGAAGGTTGAAATTGAGCTTGGCCCACTTATGATTCACGGTGGACGCAGATCTTCTGTTGCAACCATCCGGAAGCCTAATGTTCGAATTGCAGATGATTGGACCGTAACAATTTTGTAACAACCATCGGGTTCCACTGAATTTTCCTGCGGGGAAAGAGTCTTTTCCTGTTGATTTTTAGGGTGTTATTGTCAACTGCTAGATTGGATATGTGTACCCAGAGAGTTCCGTGGGGCATTCAGGAATCTATAGACAGCGTGCAAGGCAGTTCTGATCAACATGCGTGGACAGTCATTTTCTTCTTATTAGGCTCGGTACCCTGTTCTTTTTTTCGAAGCGTGGAAACCCTCCCCCCCTTTTCGGAGACCAGAAGTAGGATTGATTCTCGTAATTATAAATAACTAAAAATGTGGAAATTTTGAATCTAAAAAAGATGTTCGATAGCAAGTTGATTAATTAATTCAATATAAAATGGAAGAGTTAGCACTCGATTTTGTTGGTACCATTCAACGAGTGAATATAATTTTAATGTTTTAATTATCTTTATTATTAATGTACCTTATAATTCAAAATAATTTTAATATATAAAAATATTAATTAAAGAAAAGTCAATATAATGAGTATAATTATATAAAAGCATATTATTTAGTAGGTTAAATTTTATAATTTTTTTATATAATAAAATAATAAAGTGATTAAATTAAATTGAATAATTTAATTGTAATAAATTAAAATTAGATTATATAAATAACATTAAATGATAAATTTAATAATAAATTATATAATTTATTCTTAAAATAATCTTTTATCAAAATTTTGTGGCATCACATGTGGTATTTTCCAACAAAATAGAAACATTTATAGTTTCATTTGAGAAGAAACACAAAAGTCGCACAAAACACGAACCAATCCAAAAAATAATAATAATAATAAAGAAATAAAAACTTATGTCATAAATATTACTAAACTCATCTATTTAGACAAAAATAAAACTATTCAATTTAATGAAAATCAAAGATAATTATATTTTTATGTTTTTAATATAATTCTAAATATTTTTGTAATTTTAATTTAATTATAAACATGGTTAACTTAGTTTAATTAATTATAAAATATTATTTAACTGTAAAATAAATATTTTCATTGAATTAAAAAAACATATAAATATAAAATTAAACGGTATTTTTAAATACCACGACCGGAGACCCTAATTTTTTTTTCAAGTTCCCCTCAAAACTAACCTTAATCAAATAGATTAGCCTTCATGAAAATTGAAACTTTTGACGGAAAATAAGGGTCCGGGACATTAGGTAGGAGGCATGCAGGGCAAAATAAGGAAGAGGGAGAGAAGGCGAGGAATGTTGGACTTTCTGACGAAACAAATGTGTATATGGCGTGGCTACTTCTTTGCAGTGTAGCAATGCTTGTTTGCAATATATCACAACTCTAAATTGCAGAAAAATGCGGTAATTGGATCTAGTGTGGAAGAAACGAGGAGAAGATAGACAATTCTCCATTTGGGTATTTGGTTTTGTTTAAAGAGAAAAAAAAAATGAAAATATAATTTAATTTTATATCTTTTTAATTCGGCCAAAGTATTTATTTAACAATTAAATTATATATATATATATTTGTTTTCATTAATTAGATTTAATTGACATATAACTATAATATTTAATATTAAATTGAAATTGTAAAAAACGTTTAAGATTACATTGGGGAAAAAATAAAAAATAAAAATATGATTATCCCATCAAAGTAAAGTTGAAAACTTCAAAATTGTGAAAATCAGATTGGATAAGGTTTGCAATTTTGTTAACCCAATATTAATAATTTAATTGTGGTTTTGACAGTCTAAAGACTGCCGAAATCCAAACTGAATTACCTTATTATACTAATCATACGACGTTTCCCTAAAATGAAAAAAAGACATGTATTTATAGTTTTTCTAGCTAAGTTTTTATTTATATATCATTTATCTAAATTTTTTAAAAATTTACTCTATTACTTTCTCGTTTTGAATATTTAACAAGTAAATATTTAGTTCAATTACCCTCTATTTTTTTATCCTCTTCAATACCAATGAGTTTAGTTGTTGGACAAGTTGGCAAAATAAAGATAGAAGAATTACAATTTTATTCCTAATAAGTATAATTTAAGCTACCAAACCCAACAAACAAATTTATATCCCATTAATAATAATTTAAATGATTTTATTCTTATCTTTCAGTTACAATTTTATAAAATTTTCAAACTATCATTAATAATTTAATTTGAACATAAGTACAAACTGACCCAAACTATTTCAGTATACCCTTATCCAATAGTATTCATCTCCGAACACGTGCCCGGATATGCAGATCAGTGGCTTGTAAAAGTTAATTAAAAGGCTATAATTAATATAAACTTAAGTCTTTTATTAGAAAAATTACGCTGGAACATCCGTAAATGGCCCAAGAATCACTACCCTCTTCACGGTTCTACTTTTGTTTTTCTAGCTTATGCAAATAGACACTGTATGATAGTGCAATGTGAATTTACACCTGTCCATTGTCCATCCACCTGCTTCCGGGTATGAAAACTTTCAACAAAGAGCATAGAAATCGAGTAATTATTAACGTGTTCCAAAAAGCACTGCAATGAACTGGTAAAAAAAGGAAGAGATGAAATTATGTTTTTTTTTTGGTCTAGAAAGGATGAAATTACTTAGAATACAGAAATGCGTTAAGTAGTTAGAGAGGACTGTTCCGGATTTGTAGTGCAGAATGTATTGGCCATTCGATGAACCAAAAACGAGGCAATAAAGTACAGGCATGGCTTAACAGAACCAATGACCCATCTCAGTCTCTCTCTAACTTCTGGTAGAATGATTGGTAGCCTTAGGCATATGCTAGGTTAACATATATTAAACTTAAAGAGAACACATACACAAATGGTAACTATAATACCTACAACATTCGGACAACAATTGAGTCTTGTAAAATCACATATATTCCTCTTAAGATGAGAAGCTCTTGCGCTGACAGTGATCCTCCGTTTCACCAAAGAGTTCCAGAACACCAAGGGTTTAACCCTCCCAATCCCTCGGAATTTTAGTTATCAACTCATATCCGTTTGACATCAGCCTTGGGGACATCTACTGTTGAGTTTATTGGAAGGATAAATAATACAAATATTTTGAAGTTATAATTTAAAATAATTAAAGTGGATAGTAAAAAATAAAAAAAATAATAATAATAATAAAACCTAAAAGAAAGTGTGGAGAGAGAGGGCGGCCGTGTGAGGACAAGAGGAAAAAAGAAAATTCAGAAAACTTAAAAGCAGAGAGGGCCGTCGGCCGAGAAAAAAAAAAGAAAGGGCTGCTGAAAAGAAAAAAAAAAAAAGTAGGATTCTTTAATCTTACGTTTAGAAGGGATATCAGTTTCCAATCAACTTGAAATTTAAATGGTTAATAGAGAATATTTGGTTCTTATTTCTGAATAGTGGAAATTGGGTTTCGAGTACTATAAATCCTACTTCTCTTCATTTTTCGTAAGTTTATATTCTGAGTAATTTTTTATGTGCAATTCTGATTAATTGTATAATTGAAAGATTGTTGTGGTCTGATTGAACTGATTTTTAGTCAATAGTTGGAGGACATATAGATCTTATTTGTATACGGTTGAATTTAGTTTCTGTGAACTGTAAGGGCAGGTTTTCCATTCGAACTGAAACCTCTCAATTCTAGTAACTCTCTATTCTCTTATCTGTGACAGTTTTGATCAACCATATAATTGAAAGATTGTTTGTGGTCTGATCGAGCTGCTTTTTGGTCAGTAGTTGGAGGACACATAGATTTTGTTTTTGAACGGTTGGATTGGGTTTCTGTGAACTGCAAGGGCAGATTTTCCATTCGAACCCAAACCTCTCAATTCTGGTAATTTTTTACTCTCTCATATGTGGCAGAATTGGTAAATCATGTGGATGATTATTGATTCGTAGTCCAATTGAGCTAAAATTTGGATAGCTAGTAGGGGACATCTGGAGGTTCATCTTAAATAGTTGGATTACTGCCTTGAGGTCTACTTGTTGAGTTGTAGTTGACAACACGTAGTTGGCCTGTCTTACTTGACTCATTAGTCTCTCTTTTAATCCAAATTGAATTTTAATTCAATTTGTTTGATATAATTGAGGTTGTGTACCTCTATTGTACTCACTTGATTATAGTGGAGCTGACCTCTGGTTTAGAGTATCCGTGGTTTTTCCCTTTTTTGATTTGAAGGAATTTTTCACGTAAAATTGGTGTGTTCTCTTGTGTGGTTTATTTGCATTGTCATTTTTGTTATTCAATCATCTCCTTACATGTTCAAGCAAGAGAGAGAAGTTTTTTTTTGGGCTATTTATAGTCTGCTATGCCTCCCTTCTCCCATCAGAGTGGTATCAGAGTCTGGTTGGTGTATTTGGCTTGTTTGAATGATGAAGTTGAATATAAATAAAGATAACAGTGATAAGCACGAGAAAAAAAATCTGAATAATGATCGTATTGCTACTGCATCTACTTCTGGTTCTGGTGACTTCATTATTATTTGTGATAAGGATGTGATTAATTTGGCATCTCATGAGACTGATTGGGTCATAGATGGTGGTGCTTCTCTTCATGTTACTTCAAAAATGGAATTCTTCACAACATATACTCCTAGTGATTTTGGAGTTTTGAAGATGGGTAATAACGGTTTAGTAAAGGTCATTGACATTGGTGATGTTTGCTTAAAAACCGACAATGGAGCACAACTGACATTAATGAATGTTAGACATGTTCTTGATATCCGTTTGAATTTGATTTCAATGGGAAAACTGGATGATGAAGGTTTTTGCAATACCTTCAGTGATAACCAGTGGAAACTTACTAGAAACTCCTTAATTATGGCACAAGGTAGGAAATGCTCTAGTTTATATTTTATGCAAGTTGTTATTTTCAAAGATGTTGTAAATGTAGCAGAAAATGATAATTTCATTGAATTATGACATAAGCAGCTCAGTCACATGAGTGAAAAGGAGATGGATTGTTTGGCAAGAAAAAACCAACTTCTAAACATAAAGAGTGCAGTTTTAAAGAAGTGTCCCCACTGTCTTACTAGGAAACAAAATAGAGTTACATTTAAGAGTCACTCACTTTCAAAGAAATCAAAGTTGCTTGAATTGGTGCATTCTGATGTATGTGGTCCTTTGAAGGTACACTCACTTGGTGGTGCTCTTTATTTTGTGACTTTTATTGATGATCACTCAAGGAAACTTTGGGTTTATGTGTTATTAAGTCTTTGATGTATTTAAACAATTTCATCCTTTTGTTGAGAGACAAACTGGTAAGAAACTGAAATGTGTCCGCACTGATAATGGTGGTGAGTATAGTGGTCCATTTGATGAATACTGCAAAAAGTATGAGATTAGATGCCAGAAGACACCTCCCAAGACACCATATTTAAATGGTTTAGCAGAAATGATGAATATAACATTGATTGAGAGGGTCAGATGTCTTCTCTCAAATGCAAAATTACCTATATCCTTTTGGGGTGAAACTTTGAATACAGTGACATATATAATTAATCTGTCTCTTAGTGCTCCGTTACAAGGTGATGTTCCGGATAAAGTTTGGTTTGGTAAGGAAGTCTTTTATGACCATTTACGAGTCTTTGGCTGTAAAGCTTTTATTCATGTCCCTAAAGATGAAAGAGGGAAGTTAGATGTGAAGACTCGACAGTGTATCTTTCTTTCTTGGTTATGGTGAAGATGACTTCGAGTACCGTTTATATGATCCGGTTGAGAAAAAGCTTGTAAGGAGTAGAGATGTTGTGTTCATTGAGGATCAAAACATTGAACACATTGAGAAGTCAACTCCTCAGGTTAATGATAATTTAGTTGATATTGTTCCATTTCCTTAGACATCTCTAAATGATCTAGTTGATGTTCATAGTGATATTTAAGAACGTGATGAGAATGTTCAACAGGATCATAATATGCTAGGTACAGGTTATATTGATGCTCCAATAGAAGATCATTCGCATATACCTTCACCTCCGTTTCAACCACGAAGGTCCAATAGAATTTCAGTGCCTTCTACTCGATACTCTCCTGATGAGTTTGTGATGTTAACTGACGGGGGAAAACCTGAGTGTTATACAGAAGCAGTTGAAAGTGAGCACAGGCAACACTGGATTGATGCCATAATAGATGAGATGAAATCCTTATATGATAACTCTACTTATGAGTTAGTAAAATTACCTAAAGGTAAAAGGGTTTTGAAGAATCGGTAGATTTACAAAATAAAGTAAGAAGAAAATACTTCACATCCACGATATAAATCTAGATTAGTTATCAAAGGATTCAGTCAGAAACAAGGTATCGACTTTGAAGAAATCTTCTCACCGGTGGTGAAAATGTCTTTCATTCGAGTTATGTTGAGTTTGGCTGCTAGCCATAACTTAAAGATTGAGCAGATGGATATGAAAATAACTTTTCTCTATGGTGACTTGGAAAAAGAAACTTATATGGAACAACCAGAGGGATTTGAGATGGAAGAAAAAGAGGATTATGTGTGCAAATTGAAAAAAAGTTTGTATGGTTTGAAACAAGTTTCAAGACAATGGTATAAGAAGCTTGGGTCTGTTATGGGGGAGGAAGGCTATAAAAAGACGACTTCTAATCATTGTGTTTTTGTTCAGAGATTTACTGATAATGATTTTATTATTTTACTACTTTATATTGATGATATACTTATTATTGGTCGTAATACTGTTAGAATCAACAAGTTGAAGTAAGAGTTGAGCAAGTCCTTTGCCATGAAGGACTTAGGACCAACAAAGAAAATCCTCAACATGTCAATCACTCGGGATAGGAAAAAGAAAAGGTTATACCTATCTTAGAAGTAATACATTGAAAAGGTACTTTAGAGGTTTAATATGGATAAGGCTAAAGTGGTAGGTATTCCTCTTACTACACACTTTAAATTATCCATTAACTAATATCTTTCCACAGAGAAAGAGAAGGAAGAGATGCAAAGGGTTCCATTTGCATCAGTCGTGGGTAGTTTGATGTATGCAATGGTATACACGAGACTTGATATAATTCATACAGTTGGCATAGTTAGTCAGTTCCTTTCAAATCTCAGTAAAAAGTATTGAGATGCAGTGAAGTGGATAATGAGATATTTATGAAATTTCACTGATTTGAAATTTTTTTTTTTGGAGTGATAAGTCTATCTTTACTAGATTTATAAATTCAGATATGACAGGTAACATTGACTCCAAAAAGTTTACTTCAGGTTATGTGATTACTCTCGCAGGGGGAGCAATGAGTTGACAATTTCGATTGTAGAAGTGTGTTGAATTGTTCACTATAGTGGCAGAGTTTATTGCAATAACTGAAGTGTCTAAAGAGTTGTTTTGGATGAAAAGGTTTATGAAGGAATTTGGTTTTTAACAATCAAATTATGTATTATATTATGATAGTCAGAGTGTCATTTATCTTGGTAAAAATCCAACTTTTCATACTAAGTTAAAACATATTAATGTGCGGTATCATTGGATACGGGATGTTCTTGATTCTAAATAGTTGACACTTAAAAAGATTCATATAGACAATAATGTTGCTAATATGATGACAAAAGTATTATCAAGATGAAAATTTAAGTTGTGTTGTATATTGGCTAAGATGACTAATATTTCCACATAGTTGAGAGGGAGAGAATTGTTGGGTTTATTGGTCCATTCTTATGTAGATAAATAACTTAAATGTTTTGTAGTTATAACTTAAAATAATTAAAGTGAATATAAATACTCATTTAATTAGAAAATAAGAAAAAAAATAATAAAACCTAAAAGAAAGTGAGGAGAGAGTGGTTGGCTGTGTGAGAACAAGAGGAAAAAAGAAAAGTCAGAAAACTTAAAAGGAGAGAGCTGTTGGCCGAGAAAAAAAAAGAGAGAGAGAGGGCTGCTGAAAGGAAGAGAAAAAAAAAAGGCAGAGTTCTTTGATCTTAAGTTTAGAAGGGATATCAGTATCCAATCAACTTGAAACTTGAATGGTTGATAGAGGACATTTGGTTCTTATTTCTAAACAGTGGAGATTAGGTTTTGAGCACTATAAGTCCTACTTCTCTTTAATTTTTGTAGATTTATACTCTGAGCAATTTTCTATGTACAATTTGATCAATCATATAATTGAAAGATTATTTGTGATCCGATTGAGTTAATTTTTGGTCAGTAGTTGGAGAACACATAGATCTTATTAGTGAATAGTTAGATTTGGTTTCTGTGAACTGCAAGGGTAGATTTTCAATTCGAACTGAAACTTCTCAATTTTGGTAACTCTTTATTCTCTCATTTGTGACAGTTTTGATCAACCGTATAATTAAAAGATTGTTTGTGGTCCGATCGAACTGATTTTTGGTCAGTAGTTAGAGGAAACATAGATCTTATTTATGGACGGTTGGATTGGGTTTCTATGAACTGTAAGTATAGGTTTTCCATTCAAATTAAAACTTTTCAATTTTGATAACTCTTTACTCTCTCATATGTGTTAGAATTGGTAAACCGTGTAAATAATTATTGATCCGTAGTCCGATTGAGTTGAAATTTGGACAGCTGGTAGGGGACATATGAAAGTTCATCTTGAACAGTTGAATTACTGCCTTAAAATCTAATTGTTGAGTTGTAGTTGATAACACGTAGTTGACCTATCTTACTTGACTCATTAGTTTCTCATTTAATTCTAATTGAATTTTAATTTAATTTATTTGATATAATTGATATTATATACTCTATTATATTTACTTGATTATAATAGAATTAACATCTGATTTAGAGTATTCATAATTTTTCCCTTTTTAATTTAAAAGAATTTTTTACTTAAAATTGATTGATATATTCTTTTATATGATTTATTTATATTATAATTTTTATTATTCAATTATCTTCTAAAAATTCAAACAAGCGTGAAAAGTTATTTTTGGAACTATTTATAATATGCTACGCTTCCCTTCTCCCATCATCTACATCACTTTCATTACCCTTCACTGAAACCACTTGCCCCTGGTTCGGCAGAAGCACAGCAATTGAAATTACCATACAGTAGTTTTCAAAGACAGAAAAACAAGAAAGGAAATAAGCCCCCCTAGACCCTAGGCCCCCCAAGCTCTGGAAGGGACGCTGTGCTCCGTTTTCTCTCAGCAAATATGTGGAAAAAAGTATGAGTGCTTTTAATGATTGCTACAAAGTTTAACAATATATCATCTCACTGTTTCATCCACAATCTCATTCTCGGTATACATGTTCCAATAACGTGTGGTTTGGCTAAAAATTATCATTTTGACCTTTTCAACAGAAGTTTAATGATCACTCTTGACTAACAACAAGGTCTCAAGTGAATAGAATATCCTGCACTTCATTCTTTTTTTTCCCTCCTTTTTCATCCCTTTTTTCTTGTTTGCTAAGCATTCTTTTCTTATTCCATTTTTTTAACCTCGTTTGCAAGAAGAGATTTTAATAAATCTAAAAATTGCATGACTTGTATATTAGTTTTGGAAATTTATTTTCAGAAATAATTATTTTTCACATTGTTCAATTGCAGTACGTAAAGAGTGTGATTCTATGCACCTGGTCAAGGCCGTTGCTTGGGAGTTGTCTCTTTCCATATGAAGTGATGCATATATTCAATAAACGAGAGAAAAAAGAAAATAATACAAAATTACAGAAACAGAATCTTACAGCTTCATCGGGAACAATAGCATATCTCTCTGATGGAGACACCCAAGTTTTCCCTGCCCAAGTAGAGAATCAGTTAATCGGCAACATCCAAAATCGTCAATTAAAATATGAAGAGGCAATGATGAGCATCCAAAACCTGAAGATGGATCAACCATTGAGGATTCTAGCTGCTGGCCACCAGTACCATCAACACTCAAAGCTTGGACGATCTTGGGTATATTCCTTTCGAAAGTCAAACAGAAAACAGTCTTTGATAAAGTAAAGAAAATTTGCTGTCCAAAACTTGTGATTTTGCAAAACATTTTTCGTCCACTAAATTTTGCCAGGTTGAATGAAAATTGTTGCTGATATTAGTCAAATCTAATAACAAATGTTGACAGAATCCAGACTGGTAAGCCTGATGGTCTTTATAGGCTCAATGCCCCAATTCGGTACAGCTAAAGATGTTGACGAGCCTCAGATTATTGTTCCTTCAAATAATAAAAAGGACAGTTGGCTGCAATTGGCAATTTCATGAGTCGTTTGTTATTTTTTACAGCTCACTCCAATCAGTCAGCAAAGAAATTTACCTATGGATGTATGCATTTCCAAATTCTTTTAGAAATATCCAATTAATCTATTTTGGGGTTATTTAGACCCTAAAATCTTATGGCAAAGCTGGAGCTCTGTGAGTGATTTCACAAATTTTTTATTCTTTGTGGTTGATCCACATGAGTTCACAGTCAGCTCTTTATCCCTTGTCTATGATGTTTGCATTCTAATTTGTCCCACCAGAAGCATTCATAGACAGGTTTCTCACATGTACCTTCAACTGTAGTATCATATAGAATAACAAACTACGTAGACATCCAGGTACAAACAAATCTAAACTCTTACCTGTCTGTAGATTCCCTATGACCAAGCTGTCCATTGGTAACCCTTCCCCACGAAAACGCATTTTGTTGTTCAGTAACAGCAAGTGTGTGCCTCCACCCACATGAGACCTGAACTACTTTCTGGCAATTACCGGACCAACATGCATATAAAGCTCAATTTTAGGCTCCAAATGAACAGTAAATAATATAGATGGAGATAGCTTTCCCGACAAGAAACCCAAAGGTACAAATAATAGAACTGGACATCAATGTCATTGTTTATATCAGCAATATGTTGGCTACAGTAACAAGCATATGCCTGCTCAAGGGGAAATGTAACTTGCACAGGAGAGCAATGATCAACATTGTCGCCAACTCCAACCTGTCCAAACTGCAAATGAGGAACAGAAGCACAAATAAAATTGATGGACACAGATTAAAATGAGACAGAAAATGAGGCAGTTTGATAGGTTTCTATGCCATAACATACAATCTCAACTCCCCGTCCTTCCTTTCAAAAAAGCTAAAAAAAGGGAAACATAACCAATAAAAACGGGGCCATTTTATTTACACCATTTAATTGCTTCTATACAGCTCATGTTTTCCGAGCAACCCAACTACTGTCAACTATGAATGGAGCTTCTTCTGCAATATAATCACTTATCAAGCAAATAAAAGTTGCAAACCTTATTCCATCCCCAGCCATACAGTTCTCCACCTGACATAAGCGCCATACTGTGTCTCCAGCCACCAGATATCTGGATGAATTCAAATAAAATGGATAAAATGAAGAAATAATCAAACAAGGCTTTAGATGGCTCATTTAACCTTGTTAAAAAAATTCTCTCTGTTGTAGCAGAACGACACTTGCATGTAAATTATTGAGAAATGTAATGCTAAAAGGCGGATTAAAACCAAAACACGGTGGATGTTTGAGTGAACAAGAGATCTACTCAATGCATGCTACAAAAGATCGCATTCAATTTAATAGACCTAAAGTCTACCTTTCTCCGCAGCTATCTTCTGTTTGTATGTACGAAAACAGATTCATCTCAGAACTTGAAAGCTTGTCATAATAAAAAGTCATGTACAGATCACAGTCTGGGGCTTATTGTAAGTGATGTAGAGTTGCAGTCAGAGAAGTTTTACACTAGAATAATGATACACTAGAAATGGAACAATTTGATCCACTCCAGAACTTTCTTGTGCCAACTTATTTTTCTGATGTTATTGTAACTTCTATTAATAGACATAAAATCTGTTACATGAAATATAACACCAGTGCAACAAAAGCTTAGAAGAGTGGTGCAGTCCTCAAGAAAAATAAAAAGCCAAAAATATCAAAGGGTTCCTGACTTTTCCATAATTGAATTGAAACTTATTCGACACTACATCTGAATCACATTAAAGGAAAGTCTTGAGCAAATTGACTTAATAACCAATTATGCATTCAATGAAAATGAACAACTGTTTCCAAGAAGTGTAACAGAAAATAATAAACCAGCCACTCAAAGTAGAACTATTCTCTAGATGATGAAATCTTCATGACAAGAAAGTGTTTAATCTGGAAGAGTCTTAAGGGAAGAAATCACCTGAGATATAAAACTGTCCTTCAATGCTTCCAGCTTATGAGGAGTAAGGTGATCCTCAAAGTCACCATGTCCTAGTTGACCATATTTGCTCCATCCATATGTGTATAGTCCACCAGACAAAGAAATGCAAATTGTATGCCGCCATCCACAAGCAACCATAACCATTTTCTCCCCCTGTAATTTCAGCCGCAATAATTTTTTCTCTTATCGAAACAAGGAAATCCAATGGAGCACAGGAATATTAGATCATAACTATAAATAGACATGCATGACCAAATGCTGGTATCAAATGCCTATTGCTCTAATTTCAGACAGTGGCTACTCCAAGAAAGAAACCTCTTGAAGAAATTGCTAATATAATATATCCTAAATAGTTTGGCAAAAGTCCTGCTCTGTGTCACTAATCAACTAACTGGATTATAGTTTCTTAAAGAAATCACTAATATTTGGCTTCATTTTCCGCCATGCATTTATCATTTGTTAGAAGGGGCCCAAAGCAGTTCAATCAAAATCAAACAAGCAGTCTCTTGTTTTTATGTGGGTAGATTAGAACTTACTGAAATGACCTCACAAGTATACTGCAGGAAATGAAATAATGGTTTGTGTAGTAACAACAAACCATTATTAGTGACTTATAGCAACTATCTAAACAACGAGTTTGAAACACCATCAGCAGTAACAATCCCATATTCAAAACAATGAGTCATTATCAACCATCTAAACAATTAGATAACATATTTGCGTACTTTGTTCTCAACTATGTCTTTGACTTGCACATTGCTTAACAATATACTTATATTGTGTTGATTACCTGTTTACCATATGGATATAACATAGATGGATATAACAAAGATGCAAGTACTTGTAACAAAATATAGATCGCTAAACCAAATTTTGTTCATTGAGGTCCGTGCATGACATTATGTCACCGTAATAAATAAACAAATCGTGGAGAACAACGGTCATTTGGGTTGTGGAGAACAAAGCCTCTATGGTATTCCATCTCAAAGACAACTGTACAAATGTTTAAGCCATCAATTCAACTTTTGAACACTGTCATCTAAGAACATTAGCTGTACAAAATTTTAAGCCATCAAATTTAACTTTTGAATACTGTCATCTAAGAACATGAGACATCACCCAAGATAAACGACTGACAAAAAGTGGCATGAAATTCCACCCATACCTAGTTTATGGGCATATCCCCAAAACCCAAATATCATGGCAACTGATTTTCGATAATTAATTGTTGTCTGATTACACTACTTATATCATTGAATTTCTTATCATTTTATTTGCTTTATTACTCTTTTTGTTGATTATGTCACTTCTTTGAAGAGGTAAGTCTATGATTGATATATTCAAATTTTGTTTGTTCTGATTTTAGTTTACTTGGAACTATTAAAAGAGCTCTTAGAGTCTTATAATTCATTGTGTGAAACACGAGAGTTAAGGACTTATATAGTTAAGTGGAGAGCAAATACGCAAAAGAGTGAATTTTGTGAGGTATATTCATTATTTACTAACAATCTTGCATATACAATGTCTATTGTTAAAGAAAATAGTTTTCCATATGTAGAGGAGGAAATAATTGTTCTAGATTTCAAATTACTTATGAAATCCTTAGAGTAGAAATTTGATAGGATTGACTAAATGTTTGGGAAAGTTCAAGACAGGATATATAAAATAGAAAGGGAATCAAGTGTCAATCTTAAAAGGCCAATTGTTATGAAGGAACAATTTGAACAGGATTTTGGTGAAGATGGTGATGATTATTATGATAATAGTGATAATGCTAATAGAAACTTCAAAGGTGATTTTAAAGGAGGACGTGGTAATAGGAATGGTAGAGGAGTAAGAGGTAATATAAATGTTTATAATAGGTACAATGAAGGTTGGATAACAATAATAGAGTGAAGGAAGAAGTAGATAAAAATCTTAATAGTATTAAAATGAAAATACCTTCTTTCTAAAGGAAAGATGATCCTGTTATATATGAGTGTCACAACTTCTCTTAGGAGAAGAAAGTGAAGTTTAATATAACAGAGTTCACTGATTATATTGTAGTATGGTGGGACTAGCAAATTACCACTAGGAGAAGAAATTGAGCAAATTGTAAAAATTTGGAATGAGTTGAAGATAGTGATGAGAAGGAGATTTGTTCTCAGCTCTTATTTTAGGGATTTGCATAACAAATTGTAGAGTTTTATGTAAGATCCCAAGAGTATGGAAGAGTACCATAAAGAGATGAAAATTACTATACTGAGGGCAAATGCAATGGAGGATAGGGAGGCAACCATGCCTTCAAGGGATGAATAGAAGTATAACTAATATAGTAGAACTCTAACATTATGTAAAACTTGAAGACATGGTACACATTACCATGAAAGTTGAGAAGCAACTTAAAAGAAGGAGCACTTTTAGATATAATCAGAACTTAAATTCATCTTTTTGAAAGTTAAACTAGGGGAAGAAGGAAGAGAAGATGACTTCTAAGATTAAAACCAATTCACATAGACCCGAGAATAGTGGGGGCCACTTAAAAAGGGCAAATTTGAAGAAAAACTTGAGGACACCCATAGAAAAACTAAAGACATCAAATGCTTTAGGTGTTTGAATAAGCGTCACGTGGCTTTATAATGTCCTAACAAGAGAACCAGGTACCTTAAGGAGAATGGTGAATATGTGTCTAACAGTGAAGCTAGCGATGAGGACCAAATGCCGTTACTAAAGGATGCTAGTGATATTGATAAAGGGATAGAGTATCTAAAGCATGGTGGAAGGCTTTTAGTAGCAAGGAAAGCCCTTAATGTGTAGGTTAAAGAGGAGGATGATGTTGAGATGTAGCGGGAAAATATTTTCCATACTCGATATTTAATTCAAGATAGACTCTATTACTTGATTATCGATTGAGGTAGTTGCACTAATGTAGCGAGTACAGAATTGGTAAAAAAACTGAACTTGCCTATAACCAAACATCCTAGGTCATATAATTTGCAATGGTTGAATGACAGTGAAGTGGTGAAAGTGACTAAATAAGTTGTGGTTTCATTTTCCATTGGTAGATATAAAGTAAGTTGTTTTGTAATGTTGTGTCTATGCAGATCAGGTATTTGTTATTAGGTCGTCCCTGACAATTTGATAGAAAAGTTTTGCATGATGGTTACAAGAACCGCTATTCTTTCATCATGAATGGAAAACCATTTACACTTATTCCATTGACTCCAAAACAAGTATATGAAGACAAAGTGAAACTTTATGAAAGCGAGCAAAAGAGGAGGAGCCAAAAAAAATAGAGAGGGTTGAGAGAAAAAAAAAAAGTAAAGGAGAGAAAAAGAAGGTAAACACATTTGAGAGTACTAAGTACAAGAGTAGCCAGGTTCATAAGAGTGAAAATGAAAGAAAACAAGTGAGTGTGTTTGCAAAAGGAGTTAATGTTAGGGTTGCCTTCCAAGCTAGGCAACAAATGATCTTGATCCTTTATAAGGATTCTTATTTCTCTAACACTAATCTTGATTCATCTTTGCCTAGTGTTATTTCATCTTACAGGATTATAAAGATGTTTTTCCTAAGGAGATCCCAAATTGTTTACCACCAAGGGGAGGGATTGAATATCACATTAATCTTATTCTTAGAGCTCTCATTCCCAATAACATATAGAAATAATCTTGAGGAGACAAAGGAGCTTCAAAGGCAAGTTGATGAGTTTAATGAATAAAGGACATGTAAGGGAGAGCATGAGTCCATATGCGGTGTTAGTGTTGCTTGTGCCAAATAAAAATGAACCTTAGAGGATGTATGTCGATTATAAAGCTATCAACAAAATAATAGTTAGGTATTGACATCCTATACCTAAGTTCAATGATATGCTAGATGAATTACATAGTACGTGTTACTTCTCTAAAATTGACTTTAAAAGTGGGTATCATTAAATTAGGATGAAGAAAGGAGATGAATGAAAAACTGCATTCAAGACCAAATATGGTTTGTAAGAATAGTTAGTTATGCCCTTTGTTTTAACTAATACACCTAATACCTTTATGAGATTAATGAGTTATTTTTTGAGCCCTTTCTTAATAAAGTTTGTTGTGTCTTATTTTGATAATATATTAGTATATAGTAGGAATTTAGAAAATCATGTTGAACATTTGTATTGTGCTCGATGTTTTGAGGAAAGAGAAATTGTATGCCAATTTGAAGAAATGAAATTTTTGCAAGGATTATGTTATTTTCTTGGGTTATGTTATGTCTACTCATGACAAAGAAGTTGATAAAGAGAAGATTAAGGCAATTTAGAGGAGTGTGCCTAGTTTTTATAGGAGGTTCATTAAGAATTTTAGTACCATATGTCACGTGGATACTAAGTCTAACCCATCCAACAAATGAGAAAACAGAAATTGGGGGTAAAATTAAGTCTCTGCGGGCTGCCAACATTGCCCAGCCCCCTTTGCAGCCCAAATCCAATAGCGGAAGGTCCTAGAAGAGTATTAAAGTATCTGGAAGTGCCACATCTAGAGACTTCCAACAAAATCTAACAAAGACACTCACCTAGAACCTTCTTGAAAGGACCCTTTTTAATGCTCTCTCTAAAACATTCTTTATAAATATTCTAGATAATCATTTGTAACCACACATTGAGGAGATGGAGCAATTATAAATAAGTCACTCCTTTTATTTGTAAACACACCTTTGAATACTCAATATAGGCTCACTTGCAAAGCTCTCTTGTACTATCTCTCTTCCTCCAGTAATTCCAAGTCCTTACTTGCCTCCCAACGCTTTCTGTTGATTCTCTCAAACTCTCTCAAGCTTACTTAGCTCATCTTCACACATAACATAAGATCAACTAAGTGTTGCACGGGTTAGCACACTCAAAGCCTAACTCCGTGACAGGTGATTTCATAGTCAAGGTCCAAACCTTAAGTGCAACATATTTGTTTGTTGTTTGCTGAGACAACGAGCATGGCAAGCGAAGAAGGATTTGTTGCAACCACTGTAGAGCAGTAACAAGCGGGGCAACAAGCTCATTAGTGTGAGGAGCAACGTGCCCCTGCCAAGCGTAGCAAGTCTAAGGCTCCAGCAAGGGAAACCATGAACACTCGTGTTGTTGGCTTGGAGCGGAGCGTCACCGATATAAGCTCTGTTGTGGGCGACCTCAGTGATCAAGTTGATAACTTGATCTATGAGAATACAAAGATCACACGGGTTGCTAAAGTCATGATCGAAGAGTTTGGTCATTCGTTTAGGGGAGAACTACACTCCTTAAATCAAAATCTGTCCAACTTGCGCGAGTTTGTTGAAGGAGAGATTCACGACCTCCATAAGGGAGATGGATTCTCTGTGATGAAACAACTCATATGCCAGTACAGCTGCCACTACTAGCGTCACGACAATGCATGGTTTAAAGGTCCCGAAGCCTACCATGTACAACAGCACATACAATGCCACTGTTGTGGAGAACTTTCTATTCAGCTTTAAGTAGTACTTCGAGACCATAGGGGTTATTAACGATCTTGCCAAGGTAGCTAACTGTCACAGAGTTAGGCTTTGGACGTGCTAACCCGCGCAGCACTTAGTCGATCAACGTGTGAAGATGAGCTAAGTAAGCCTTGGAGAGTTTGAGAGAATCAGTGGAAGGCGTCGGGTGGCAAGTAAGGACTTGCGATAGCCGTATGAAGAGAGAGCACAAGAGAGAGATTTGCAAGTGAGCTTGTATTGAGTATGCAAAGGTGTGCAGAGGTGATTTACAAGTTGAGAGGAGGGGTCTATTTATAGCTACTCCACCTCCTTAATGTGTGGCTACAAATGATTATCTAGAATATGTACAAGGAACATTCTAGAGAAAGCATCTAGGAGGATCCTTCAAGAAGGTTCTAGTGAGTGTCATTGCTGGACCTTGCTGGAAGTCTCTAGATAGGACACTTCCAGGCATCTCACCACTCTTCTAGGACCTTCTGGAGGTTTCTAGGCTGCCGTAGAGCAATCCGCAGGAAGTCTCTAGATGTAGACTTTTCCGTATACTTCCGGAACCTTCTTCCTTTGGATTTGGGCAGCAAAGAGGGCTGGACAATGCTGGTAGCCCAAGGAAGTTCGTCCTAGCCCAATTTTTGTCTTCCCACGTGTTGGATGGGCTGGAGAACAAGTCTTTCCGTGACATCCTCCCCCACTTAATTCTGCGACATCCTCGTCGCAGTCTCTGGCTTACGTTGTGGAGGGTAATCAACGAATTATAGTTGGTCTTCCTATCCCCACTGAACCTCTTGACTTGGCAACGAGGTTTGTTGGGATGAAGCTTCTTCTGTACTTGGGAGTAGTCCGTCCCAACATTGTTAGTCGTTATCACGAACTTTCCTCCAAGGGGATATCGTCCCTAAGTGCGCAAGCGATGGATAACGGCTGTCTTCTCCTTGTCTCAGATGGTGTACCGCTTCTCCATGTCGTTGAGCTTGCGACTTTCATAGGCAGTGGGATGCCTATGTTGTATTAGGGCTCTGCCGATGGCAATGTCGGATGCATCGGTGTGGACTTCAAAGTGTCTTTCGTAGTCCGAGAGCACCATAGTAGGTTCTTCGGAGATTGCTCGCTTCAATCTCTCGAAGGAAGCTTGGCATTCACTCGTCCAATGCCAAGTGTAGTTCTTCTTGAGCAGGTCGGCCTGGGGTGTTTCTATGGCTGAATATCCCGTGATGGACCGACGGTAGTGGTTGACATGTCCCAAGAAGGACCGCAGTTCCAGGACCTTATAACGCTGGAAGAAGACAGGGGCACCGAAAGGGGCTTTCGATGGTTGAATGTAGCCCGAATCGGTTAGATTGTGGAGCTGCTTCCTCTGTTCAGCGAGCTCCAATGGTGCCATGCAATGAGGGGTCATGGCAGGAGGTTTGGCACCCGGGTCCAGCTCAATGTGGTGATCCACATCTTGCTTTGGTGGAAGCTTCTTTGGCATCTCGGGAGGTATGACGTCCTTCAACTTATTAAAGACTGCTTGGTTGGGTTGCAGCAATGCAGGAATTGGTGTTGTTACGTCTTCCCCATCACTCAACTCCCTTATGGTAGCCACGTAGTTTGGACCCGACTTGGAACCCCGCTTGAATTGCAAGGCAGAAATCATCGATGGTTGAGACTTCTCCTTACGCTTCAAGGGGAATGCACGGATCTTGTGATTGTGGATAACTACAAGAGATCTTGAGGCAGGAACGGGAAAAGCTGATGCTTCGCAAAAGAATGCAAGACCTAACACCACCTTAAAGTCATCCATGGGAATGATGGTAAAGTCCAACTTACTGGTCCATTCGCCAATCTGGACGACTACTCCTTGTGCTATGCCTTGGACAGGCTTTGCCTCCGAGTTCACCGCTTTGATGGTGCCGACTCCCTTCGTTAATTGGAGGCCTAGTCGATTGGCCTCTTGCACGTCCATGAAGTTGTGCGTCGCTCCCGTATCGAGCATCACACAGGCTACTTTGCCGTTGATGGCAATGTCAGCGTACAACAATCCTTTCTCCTTAGAGACTGTTGGTAAGACACGTTTTGAGATGTTACCCAATTGTTGGATGCATCCCATGTTGGCTTGGGGCTCTTCGTTGGCCTTATCCGGGTCAAATACCGCCATCATAGCGTTCATTACTTTACGCTTGGGGCAGTCTTTCACCTAGTGTGGTCCGTCACAAATGAAACAAAGGCTAGGGGGATTACCTTGGTTGCGCTTACCCGCAGACTTCTTCTCATGCTTGGGACGGCCATGTGAGGGTCTCTGCTGTCCGCCCTCATTGCGGCCAGAATCCTCCATCTTTTGTCCGGTTTCCTCTCCCCCATTTTTGCCAGAGTTTGGCTTCTTGCTCTTGGAATGGGCGGAGTAGTCGACGAAGGTCTCCACAGCGGCAATGGCAGCATCCAGGGTCTACACATCACGCCTCTCCAACTCGACTCTCGCCCAGTCTTTCAAGCCGTCTTTGAAGTAGAAGAGAAGCTCTCTATCGGACATTTCGATTTCAAGCATAAGTGTAGTAAATTCCTTGATGTAATCGGAAATACTACCTGTTTGGCTTAGGCGACGCAACTTTCCCCTCGCTTCGCTGTCTGCATTATGAGGAACAAAGTATCGACGTACCTCGACCTTGAATTGCTCCCAAGTGTCGATGATGCATAAGCCCTTCTCCCTTTCGGAGTGCTTACGTCTCCACCAGAGTTGAGCCGCATCTCTTAGGAAGATTGGGGCGTTGCCCACCTTGGCAAGGTCATCAACAACCCCCATGGCCTCGAAGTATTGCTCAAGGCCGAACAGGAAGTTCTCCACGACAGTGGCGTTACGTGTGCCGTTGTACATGGCAGGCTTCGAGACCTTCAAACCACGTACTGTCGTGGTGCTAGTAGTGGCAGCAGTACTAGCAGTAAGTGAGCTGCTACGGCACAGCGAATCCATCTCCCTACGCAAGTCGTGAATCTCACCTTCAACGAACTCACGCAGGCTGGACAGATCTTGAGTGAGGGAGCGTAGTTCTCCCTTGAACGAGTGACCAAACTCTTCGATCATGATTTTGGCAGCCCGAGTGATCTCTGCATTCTCGTGGATCAAGTTGTCGACTTGATCGCTGAGGTCGCCCATCACGGAGCTTATATCGGTGACACTCCGTTCCAAGCCAGCAACACGAGTGTCCATGGTTTCCTTCGCTGGAGCCTTGGACTTGCTACGCTTGGCAGGGGCACGCTGGACCTCACGCCCACGAGATTGTTCCCCCGCGCGTTGCTCCTCCACGGTAGTTGCAACAAATCCTTTTTCGCTTGCCATGCTTGCAATCTCAGCAAACAATGAACGGACAGGTTTAGACCTTGGCTCTGATACCACCTGTCACGGAGTTAGGCTTTGGATGTGCTAACCCGCGCGGCACTTAGTCGATCAACGTGTGAAGACGAGCTAAGTAAGCCTTGGAGAGTTTGAGAGAATCAGCGGAAGGCGTCGGGTGGCAAGTAAGGACTTGCGATAGCCGTATAAAGAGAGAGCACAAGAGAGAGATTTGCAAGTGAGCTTGTATTGAGTATGCAAAGGTGTGCAGAGGTGATTTACAAGTTGAGAGGAGGGGTCTATTTATAGCTACTCCACCTCCTTAATGTGTGGCTACAAATGATTATCTAGAATATGTACAAAGAACATTCTAGAGAAAGCATCTAGGAGGATCCTTCAAGAAGGTTCTAGTGAGTGTCATTGCTGGACCTTGCTGGAAGTCTTTAGATAGGACACTTCCAGGCATCTCACCACTCTTCTAGGACCTTCCGGAGGTTTCTAAGCTACCATAGAGCAATCCGCAGGAAGTCTCTAGATGTAGACTTTTCCGTATACTTCCGGAACCTTCTTCCTTTGGATTTGGGCAGCAAAGAGGGCTGGACAATGCTGGCAGCCCAAGGAAGTTCGTCCTAGCCCAATTTTTGTCTTCCCACATGTTGGATGGGCTGGAGAACAAGTCTCTCCGTGACATAACGCCCCAATCTTTCTAAGAGATGTTGTCCAACTCTAGTGGAGACGTAAGCACTCCAAGAGGGAGAAGAGCTTGTGCATCATCGACACTTGAGAGCAATTTAAGGCTGAAGTACGTAAGTACTTTGTTCCTCACAATGCAGGCAGTGAAGTGAGGGGAAAGTTGTGTCGCCTATACTAGACAAGTAGTACTTCCGACTACATTAAGGAATTTACTATCCTTACGCTTGAAATCGAGATGTTCGACAAGGAGCTTCTCTTCTACTTTATAGAAGGCTTGAAAGATTGGGTGAGAGTTGAGCTGGAAAAGCGTGATGTGCAGACCCTAGATGTTGCCATTGCCGCTGCTGAGATCTTCGTCGACTACTCGGCCCACTCCAAGAGTAAGAAACCAAACCCTGGCAAAAGTCGGGGAGAGAAAATCGAGCAGAAGAAGTAGAATTCTGGCCGCAACGAGGGTGGATAGTAGAGACCCTTAAATGGCCGTCCCAAGCATGAGAAGAAATTTGCAAGTAAGCGCAACTCAAGTAATCCCTTTAGTCCCTGTTTCATTTCTGACGGACCACATTGGGTGAGAGACTACCCCAAACATAAAGCAATGAATGTTATGATGGTGGTGCTCAACCCAAAGAAGGCCAATGAAGAGCCCCAAGCCAACATGATATGTATCTAACAATTGAGTAATCTCTTAAAACGTACCTCCCTAACAGTCCCTCTCCCTAACAGTCCCTAAGGAGAAGGGACTGTTGTACGTTGACATTGCCATCAACGGCAAAACAACTTGTGCGATGCTAAATATAGGGGCAACACACAACTTCATAGACGTGCAAGAGGTCAAACGTCTAGGTCTCAAATTGATGAAGGGAAATGACACCATCAAAGTAGTAAACTTGGAAGCAAAGTCTATCCAAGGCATAACACACAGAATAACTGATGGAAGCCATATTGTACCAGCTCAAATCAACAAGGGAGTTGATACTTTGCAAAACCTTGGAGGACCAATGACAAAGGTAAGGTCAAAGAAAATAAAGGAAGCTCTCAACAACTTGTTGTGCGACATTTACTATCAGGAAGTTGCTAGGTACGAGTTAAGGATGATGGAGGCTTCGCTAAGGCTTGCAAATGTGTCATTTATGGAGGAATTCAAAAACCATGACCTTAGGAAGGAAGTTAGATTTGAGAGCCCATGTTTGGGCATTTAAATGGGTTATTTTCATGGGTTATTATTATTATTTAGTGGGTTGGACCAATTTTCTTAATAAGCCCATCTTATTAGCATATAAAAAGGGGTGACTGACAGATTAGACGAATTTCCTTAATAAGTCCATCTTATTAGCTAGGATTTAGAGGAGGCTAGCATATAAAAAGGGTGATTAGAGGGGAGGACAACATATATGATGAATGTATAAGCTATTTTCTTTGGTTCTTTGAGAACTAATTTTGAACTTTCATACTTGAGTGTGTTGGTTTAATAGACTTATCTTCTTCAACGTTTTGTTGTTGGGAGTGGCGTCTGAATCTTATAGTTCTGGTTCTTGGTTGTTTATAATCATTGGGTCA
This sequence comes from Bruguiera hainesii, assembly GCA_023213295.1. Classification (NCBI taxonomy): domain Eukaryota; kingdom Viridiplantae; phylum Streptophyta; class Magnoliopsida; order Malpighiales; family Rhizophoraceae; genus Bruguiera; species Bruguiera hainesii. The sequence goes on along the minus strand of JAHOYR010000015.1, from coordinate 8,338,965 downwards.
GAACTCCAAAATCTCTTAACCTTTATTAGAACAATCCTATACCGACATTGGTGTTGGGTTCCGTTTACAAATAATCGGAATTCATATCATTTGGTATCAGAGCCTTGGCTCTAACTCAGGTTAGTTATACTTTTGTTATCATCACTTTCATGTATTGTTCATTGTTGATTGAATAATCAAAAAGAGAAACACAAAAACACAAAAAAGAAAACAAAAACAGAAACAAAATCGTGTATTTTATGGGTTTCTTTTCTGATATTTGTTTCTTTTACAGAAGTACCCATTAGTAAACCCAAAAGAAAAAAAAAGAAAAAAACGGGTTCATTGCTTAATTGGTCATTTACTCAATTATATTCAATAATTGATTGTTGTCCAATTGCACTGCTCATACCATTGAATTCCTTGTCATTCTGTTTGCTTTATTGCCCATCTTTTTGGCTGTGTCACTTCTCTGAAGAGGTAGGTCTAGGATTGATATATTCAAGTTTTGTTTGTTTTGAATTTAGTTTGCTTGGAACTATTGAAAGAGCTCTTAGAGTCTTGCAATTCATTGTGTGAAACACGAGAGTTGAGGACTACTATAGTTGAGTGGAGGGCAAACACGCCAGAGAGTGAGTTTTGTGAGCTATATTCTTTCTTTACTAACAATCTGGTATACACAATGTCCAATGCTAAAGAAGGCAGTTTTCCATATGGAGAAGAGGAAGTAGTTGTTCCAGATTTCAAATTGCTTATGAAATCCTTATAGCAGAAGTTTGATAGGATTAACCAAATGTTTTGGGAAGTTTGAGACAGGATGGATAAAATAGAAGGGGAATCGAGTGTCAATCCTAAAAGGCCAGCTAGGAGGGTCACGAAGGAGCAACTTGAACATGACTTTGGTGAAGATGGTGATGATTATTGTGATGATAGTGATAATGCGAGTAGAAACTTCATAAGTGGTTTTAGAGGAGGACGTGGTAATAGGAATGGTACAGGAGTCAGAGGTAATGGAAATGTTTATGATAGACACAATGGAGGTTGAGATAACAGAAATAGAGTGGAGGAAGGAGTAGACAAAAATTTTAGTAGTATCAAAATGAAAATACCTTTTTTCCAAGGGAAAGCTGACCCTGATGTCTATTTGGATTAGGAACGAAGGGTAGAATTAATATATGAATGCCACAACTTCTCTGAGGAGAAGAAAGTGAAGTTAGCTGTGGCAGAGTTCACTGATTATGCTGTAGTATGGTGGGACCAGTAAGTTACCACCAAGAGAAGAAATTTTGAGAGAACCATAGAAACTTGGAATGAGTTGAAGACTGTGATGAGAAGGAGATTTGTTCCCAGCTCTTATTATAGGGACTTGTATAACAAGTTGCAAAGCCTTACGCAAGGTTTCAAGAGTGTGGAAGAGTACCATAAAGAGATGGAAATTGCTATGGTTAGGGCAAATGTAATGGAGAATTGAGAGGCAACCATAGCTAGGTTCCTACAAGGGTTGAATAGAAACATAGTTGATATGGTAGAACTGCAACACTATGTAGAGCTTGAAGACATGGTACACATTGCCATGAAAGTTTAGAGGCAACTTAAGGGAAGGAGCACTTCTAGATATGATCAAAACTTAGATTCATCTGTTTGGAAGTTGAACTGAGGGAAGAAGGAAGAGAAGATGACTTCTAAGCTTAAAACCAATTCACATAGACCCCAAACTAGTGGGGGCAACTTGGAAAGGGGCAAATTTGAAGAAAATTTTAAGGGCACCCAAGGAAAAACTAAAGACATTAAATGCTTTAGATGTCTAGGTAAGGGTCATGTGGCTTCACAATGTCCTAATAAGAGAACCATATACCTTAAGGAGAATAGTGACTATTTGTTTGACAGTGATGCTAGTGATGAAGACCAAATGCCACCACTAGAGGATGCTAGTGATGTTAATGAAGGGATAGAGTATCCAGAGCATGGTGGAAGGCTTTTAGTAGCAAGGAGAGCCCTTAGTGTGCAGGTTAAGGAGGAGGAGGATGTTGAGATGCAGCAGGAAAATATTTTCCATACTCGATGTTTAGTTCAAGATAGACTCTGTTACTTGATCATCGATGACGGTAGTTGCACTAATGTAGTAAGTACAGAGTTGGTGGAAAAATTGAACTTGCCTACAACCAAACATTCTAGACCATATAATTTGCAATGGTTGAATGACAGTGGAGTGGTGAAAGTGACTAAACAAGTTGTGGTTCCATTTTCCATTGGTAGATATAAGGACGAGCTGTTTTGTGATGTTGTACCTATGTAGGCTGGGCATTTGTTATTGGGCCGTCCTTAGCAATTTGATAGAAAAGTCTTGCATGATGGTTACAAGAACCGCTATTCTTTCACCATGGATGAAAAATCATTTACACTTGTTCCATTGACTCCAAAACAAGTGTATGAAGACCAAGTGAGACTTTATGAAAGTGAGCAAAAGAGGAGGAGCAAAAAAAAAAGAAAGAGTCGAGAGAAAAGAAAGTGAGGGAGAGAAAAAGAAGATAAATGCATTTGAGAGTACTAAGTATAAGAGTGGTCAAGTTCACAACATTGAAGATGAAAAAAAACAAGTGAGTGTGTTTGCAAAAGTAGCAGATGTTAGGGTTGCCTTCCAAGCTAGGCAACAAATGGTCTTGATCCTTTACAAGGATTCTTATTTCTCTAACACTAACCTTGATTCATCTTTGCCTAGTGCTATTTCATCTTTATTGCAGGATTATAATGATTTATTCCCCGAAGAAATCCCAGATGGTTTGCCACTAAGGAGAAGGATTGAAGATCACATTGATCTTATTCCTAGAGCTCTCATTCCCAATAAGCCAACATATAGAAGTAATCCTGAGGAGACAAAGGAGCTTCAAAGGCAATTTGATGGGTTGATGAAGAAGGGACAGGTAGGGGAGAGCATGAGTTCATGTGTAGTGCCGAAGAGTATTAAGTCAGACCGTGATGCAAAATTTTTTAGCCATTTTTGGAAAATATTGTGGGGTGCTGATTTGAGGACAAATCATTTTAAGGAGAGCGGGAATGATGGAAGTCATATTGTACTAGCTCAAATCAATAAGGGAGTTGATACTTTGCAAAACCTTAGAGGACCAATGACAAAGGCAAGGTCAAAGAAAATAAAGGAAGTTCTCAATAACTTGTTGTGCGACATTTACTATCAGGAAGTTGCTAGGTACGAGTTAAGGATGATGGAGGTTTCGCTAAGACTTGCAAATGTGTCATCTGTGGAAGAATTCAAAAACCATGACCTTGGGAAGGAAGTTGGATTTGAGAGCCCATGTTTGGGCATTTAAATGGGTTATTTTCATGGATTATTATTATTATTTAGTGGGTTGGACCAATTTCCTTAATAAGCCTATCTTATTAGCATATAAAAAGGGGTGGCTAGCAGATTGGACGAATTTCCTTAATAAGCCCATCTTATTAGCATATAACAAGGATGACTGGCAAATTGTACGAATTTTCTTAATAAGCTCATCTTATTACTTAGGATTTAGGGGGGGCTAGCATATAAAAAAGGTGGTTAGAGGGAAGGACAGTATATATGATGAATGTATGAGCTATTTTCTTTGGTTCTTTGAGAACTAATTCTGAACTTTCATACTTAAGTGTGTTGGTTCAATAGACTTATCTTCTTCAACGTTTTGTTGTTGGAAGTGACGTCTGAATCTTATAATTCTGGTTCTTGATTGTTTATAATCATTGGGTCAGAACTCCAAAATCTCTTAACCTTTGTTAAAACGATCCTATACCGACATTGGTGTTGAGTTCTGTTTACAAATAATCGGAGTTCATATCAGTAACTATCTAAATTGGCGAATGGACCGGTAAGTTAGACTCTACCATTGTTTCCATGGATGACTTCAAGGTGGTGTTAGATCTTGCATTTTTCTGCGAAGTCTTGGCTTTTCCCGTTCCTACCTCAAGTTCTCTTGTGGTCGTTGATACTCACAAGATTCGAGTAATTCCCTTGAAGCGCAAGGAGAAGTCTCAACCATCGATGATTTCTGCCTTACAATTCAAGCGGGGTCTCAAGTTGGGTCTAGGTTACATAGCTACCATAAGGGAGTTAAGCGACGGGAAAGATGTAGCAACACCAACTCCCTTATTGCCGCAACCCATCTAGGCGATTCTTACCAAGTTCAAGGATGTCATACCTTCCAAACTACCGAAGAAGTTTCCACTAAAGTGAGATGTGGATCACCACATTGAATTGGAACCCGATGCCAAATTTCTTGTCATGGCCCCTTATCGCATGGCACCCTTGGAGCTTACTGAACTGAGAAAGCAGCTCCATGACTTGATTGATTCGAACTATATTCGACCATCGAAAACCCCTTTCGGTGCCCCTGTCCTCTTCCAAAAGAATAAGGATGGATCACTGCGTATGTGTATCGACTACTGAGTCTTGAACAAAACCACTATCAAGAACAAGTATCCAATACCCTTGATAGCTAATCTTTTCGGCCAACTCAGGAAGGCAAGGTACTTCACTAAGTTAGATTTGCGATCGAGATACTATCAAGTCTAAATTGCATAAGGTGATGAGTTAAAAACAACCTATGTAACACGCTATGGAGCATTCGAGTTTCTAGTCATGCCCTTTGGCCTCACCAACACACCAGCCACTTTTTGCATTGATGTGAAAAACCCCAAAAAGACGTGACTTAGGGACTCAATGCACACAATAAATCAAAGAACAACCAGGAAAGCTAAATTAGAATTTAATAACACAAACTCTAAACCTAATATTCGAAGTAACACGAACCTAGGATATTCAAGATGGATATAGATGCCACACTCCAAAAAATAAAGGAATTGAGAGTGATAAGTCAATTTGAATGTCATAAGAAGAATTACCTCTTGATAAGTTCTTTAGTTCTTAAAAGAACCGAGAAAGAAAAGCCTTTACTTTCTATTTCACTCAAAGTTGTCTTATTTCCAGAGCTTACAAGGGTTGCCTATTTATAGGTTGAGATAGCAATTCTAAATAGGCACAAGTTCCTACTTAGGACAATTCCTTATTCAGGAAGAATTCCTATCTAAGTACAAATTTTTATACAGAAAATATACTCTTAATTTGGAGCGACTACTATTACCTAGTTCTAACACTTTAAATACTCCAATGATATTAATAAAACCTGAACTCTCTTCCAAACTCGAATTCGCACCATTTAAAACTTGATAGGCCTGAACGTCCTTAATCAGTTCATTTAGTTCTTCTTTCATCTTTTTGGCTCTAACCTGTGTTATTGGGCCTCTTGGATTGTGCAATTAACCTCTTGCAACCTTTGAAGTTTTAACTCGTGTTATCGGACCTTCTAGAATGTGCAATGAACCTCTTAAATCCATCAAAACTTTAGCTCGTGTTATTAAACTTTCTGGAATGTGCAATGAACCTCTTGCATCTATTGAAACCTTCAACCCATCATCTCCACAGTTCTCATCATTCCTTATTTTCTCGAAAAGATTCGTCCACGAATCATCATCTTGTTTATACTTGATGATGTAGAGAAAGGTCTGAATGAATTTGATCCACTTGGCATGCCTTCTGTTCAACTTTCCTCGTACAAGTCAAATAGGAACTACACAATGACTCATGCTTCCCTCACATATCCTTTGAAAATAAGTTCTTCAACCTATCTTTTATGCTACTTTGTCTCCTCAGGATTACTTTTATATGTTAGCCGATTTGGGATGGATGCACTAGGGATGAAAACAATTTGATTCTTAATTTCTCTCTTAGGTAGCAATCCACTTGGGATATCATCATGGAATTCATCTTCAAATTCCTACAATAGAACAATAATAGTACTAGGCAAAGATGGTTCAAGTTTGTTAATATTAAAAGAAGCCTCTTTGTACAAAAGTACGATCATAGGTTATATGACAAAAATTGTTCTTTTGGTATTACTTTTTTTTGCATAGAAACTTTCTATTTTCTTCTCTTTCTCTTGTGTTCTCACATTTTCTGCTCTTTCCTCTTTTTTCAATCTTTCTTTTCTATTCACTCTCATTTTTAATCCTCAATTAATCCTCATAAATTTATTGTGGTGATAATGGTACAAGAGTGACGAGTTTTTCATTTATTACAAAGGAATATCGATTCTTCAATCTATCATACATAACTCGTTTGTCAAATTATCATGACCTTTCTAATAAAATATGACCTAGTTGTATAGGTACAATATCACATAAAACTTCATCATGATACCTTCCAATAAAAAATGACACGAGCACTTCCTTATCTACTTTAACTTCACCACTCTCATTTAACCATTAAAACTTATATGTTTTAGGATATTTCATAATAGGTAAATTCAACTTCTTAACCATAGTTGTACTAGCAACATTAGTGTAACTCTTACCATCAACAATCATACTACATGTCTTATTTTTGATGAGACACCTCGTCTAAAAGATGTTATCTTGTTGCGCCTCATTTTCTTCCTTCATTTGCACATCCAATGCTCGCCTTATGATGAGAGCTACTTCATTAATCGAATACTTCTCTCCATCACTTTCACCCTATATTGATGGCACAGAATCATCATCTTCATAGTCATAGGCACGTTTTAATTGTCTTCTTGCTTTATGAGTGTCATATTCTTCGTACCTCCTTTGCAACTCTAATATTGTATTAGTTTGCTCCTCCATTATATCTCTTAAATCATCAAATCTGGTATTCATGTGCTCAAATTGTTGTTGCATAACTTTGATCATAAAGGACATGTCAACAGCTCCCTCTTGAACAACACTTTTGCATTTTAAAGTCATATTATATTTTCTGATTTAGAAATAGGCTCTGATACCAACTGATAGGGAAAACCCAAAAAGACGTGGCTTATGGACCCAACGCACACAATGAATTAAAGAACAACCAAGAAAACTAAATTATAGTTTAATAACACAAACCATATACCCAATATTCGAAGTAACATGAAATTCGAGTATTCAAAATGGATATGGACGCTACACTCTAGAAAAGAAAGGAATTGGAAGTTTATCGATTTGAACACCACAAGAAGAATTACCTCTTGATAAGTTCTTTAGTTCTTAAAAGAATCGAAAGAGAAAAACTCTTACTTTCTATTTCACTCAAAGTTATTTTATTTCCAGAACTTACAAGGAGTGCCTATTTATAGGCTGAGATAACAATCCTAAAGAGGTATAAGTTCCTATTTAGGACAATTTCTTATTCAGAAGGAATTTCTATTTAAGTACAAATTCTTATACAGAAAATAAACTCCTAATTTAGAGCGACTACTATTACCTAATTTTAACACTTTAAGTACTCTAATGATATTAATAAAGTCTGTACTCTCTTCCAAACTTGAATTCACACCATTTAAAACTTGGTAGGCTTGAACGTCCTTAATCAGCCCATTTAGTTCTTCTTTCATCTTTCTGGCTCTAACTCGTGTTATTGGGCCTCTTGGATTGTGCAATTGATCTCTTGTATCCTTTGAAACTCTAACTTGTGTTATCGAACCTTCTAAAATATGCAATGGATTTCTTAAATCCATCAAAGTTCTAACTCATATTATTGGGCTTTTTGGAATGTGCAATAGATCTTTTACATCTATTGAAACCTTCAACCCATCATCTCCATGGTTCTCATCATGCACACTCATGAATAAGGTACTGCATTCATTTCTTAACAAATTCGTGGTAGTTTACTTGGACGATATCGTGAATCGTGGTGTACAGCAACACACTTGAAGAGTACATTGAGCACCTCAAGCAAGTCTTTTAAGTTCTGCGAGAAAACGAGTTGTTTGTTAAGAAGAAGTGCTTATTTGCTAAGTAAGAGGTTGATTTCCTTAGTCACCAAATTAAGGATGGTAGACTAATGATGGATCCAGCAAAGGTGCGAGTCATTCAACAATGGGAGCTTCCAACCAAAATCCCAAGATTACGATCTTTCCTAAGGTTTGTTAACTACTTCCATCGGTTAATCAAGGGATATTTTGTCATAGCAGCACCCCTAATCAACCTATTAAAGAAGAACCACACTTGGCATTGGACGAGTGAATGTCAAGTTTCTTTCGAGAGATTGAAGTAAACAATCTTCGAAAAACCTGTTATGGTGCTCTCAGACTACGAAAAGCCTTTGAAAGTCCACATTGATGCATCCGACTATATTATTGGGGGAGTCCTAATGCAAGATAAACACCCTATTGCCTATGAAAGTCACAAGTTTAATGACATGGAAAGACGATACACCATCCAAGACAAAGAGATGACTGTCGTTACCTATTATTTGCGCACTTGGAGACACTATCTCCTTGGAAGTAAGTTCAAGATCATGACCGACAATGTTGCTACGAGTTACTTCTAGATACAAAAGAAACTCAACCCCAAACAAACTTGTTGGCAAGATTTCCTGGCAAAATTCGACTACACACTACGATATAAGCCAAAATAAGACAATGTTGTTACTGATGCACTGAGGAAGAAGGCGAAACTAGCTATCCTTTCCACTAGTACGCCTAAGAACAATCTCCTTGAACAAATCAAGAAAGATACGAGATAAGATAAATTGACCAACAATCTGCTGATATTGGCTAGCGAAGAGAAGACTCATCGATTTTGGGTGGACGATGAAGTCTTTATGATAGTTGGGAATCGAGTTTTCGTACCTAAGTGGGGAAACTTATAGAAGGAAATCCTTAAAAAATGTCACGATTCCCTATAAGTTGGTCACCTAAGTATGACATGAACCCTTATTCTTATCCAACATTACTTCTAGCCACATATGCATATGGATGGCGAGATCTATATGCAGACTTGCTTAGTTTACTAGCAAAATAAGGTAGAACAGCAACATTCCCGAGAAGCCGTGGAAAAGTGTCTTAATGAACTTTATTGTAGCACTACTAAAGTCTGAAGGATACGAAAACATTATGGTGATGGTTGATCGATTCAGCAAGTATTACACCTTTATTCCAACCCCTGCTGATTGCAAAGTGAATGAAACTACTCGTCTATTTTTTAAGAACGTAGTAAAGTTATGAGGTGTGCTAAAAAGCATAATCAGTGATAGAGACCTCCATTTTATAGGGAAAATTATGGCACGAGCTATTCAAGTTATTGGGAACCAACTTAAACTTTTTAACAAACTTTCATCCTCAAAACAATGGGCAAACCAAGTGAGTCAATGTTTTGCTGGAGTAATACTTGAGATACTATGTCAGTGCTCACCAATAAGATTGGACGAAACTACTCAACGTTGTTCAATTCTCATACAACCTCTAGAGGAGTAAGGCCACGAACAAGAGCCCCTTTGAGATTGTTATGGGATAATAGCTGCTAACGCCAAGTGCAATTAGCTCTCCTTACACTGACAACAACTCATTTGCCTTTAAGTTTGCAAAAGAATGACATGAAGAAACAGACATAACGAGGACTTGCCCAGATATAACGAGAACTTGCCTTGACAAAACGGTCAAAAGGATGAAAAAATTGGTTGATACCAAACGACGCTCAAAAGACTACACAATGTGAGATATGGTGATGGTGAAACTATTACCCAACCAATTCAAGTTTCTACACAATGTCCACAAGGGCTTGGTAACAAAGTACGAAGGATCATTTCCTATGGTCAAGCGTGTAGGAAAGGTTGCCTACTAAGTCCAACTCTTTCTAAAGCCGAAGATTCATAATGTTTTTTTTGTAAGTTTTCTTAAGCTTTTTTATGGGGATGATGAAAATCCAAGTCCAAGCACACACCAATAGTTGTGGTCACCAAATTCGACAAGGAGGTGGAACAAATCCTTACTGATCAAGTAATCCGGAGAGGAGGAGTTCCCAACTATCATGAGTACTTGATGAAATTGAAAGATTTGTCAGACCAAGAAGCTAGTTGGGAACGAGATGACTAGCTTTGACAGTTTGCTAACCACATTCAGTAATATAAGACTAAGAATGCAACGAGGACGTCACAGGATTAAGAGGGGGAGGGTGTCACATGGACACTAAGTCCAGCCTATCCAGCAAGTGAGAAGATAGAAATTGAGAGTCAAATTAAACTTCTGTAAACTGCCAACATTGCCCAACCCCCTTTGCAGCCCAAATCCATCGGCGGATGGTTTTAAAAGAGTGTTGAAGTATCTAGAAGTGCCACATCCAGAGACTTCCAGCAAAATCTAGCAAAAACACTCACCTAGAACTTTTTTAAAAAGACCCTCTTTAATGCTCTTTCTAGAACATTATTTGTAAATATTCTAAATAGTCATTTGTAACCACACATTGAGGAGGTGAATCAATTATAAATAGGTCACTTCTCTCATTTGTAAATACACCTTTAAATACTCAATACAAACTCACTTCCTCCAACAATTTCAAGTCCTTACTTGCCTCCCAACACTTTCTGTTGATTCTCTTAAACTCTCCAATACTTGCTTAACTTATTTTCGCACGCAAGATCGACTAAATGTCGTGCGGGTTAGTACATTCAAAGTCTAACTTTGTGATACATATCTACATCATTGATTAAAGTAATTAAAAAGAGTGTGAGTTTCAAGTAGAGTAAAGAATAACAATATACTTTTGATTTACTTGTGTAATGCACCACTTCTTGGTTTACCTAATTTTTCTAAAATCTTTGAAATTGAATGTGATGCATTGGGCATTGAGATTGAGGGAGTTCTCATGTAAGAGAAACAACTTATTATATTCTTTAGTGAGAAGTTAAGTAGGGTAACATTGAATTATCCAACTTATAATAAATAAATGTATACACTTGTTAGGACTTTAGAAACATTGTAGCATTATCTTTAACTCAAAGAGTTTGTAATTCATATTGATCATAAGTTTTTAAAATACTTGAAGGGGCAAGGTAAGTTAAATAGGATACATGCGAAATGTGTTAAATTAGAGATAAGCGAAATGTGTTGAATTTATTGAAACGTTTCCTTATGTAACTCAATACAAATTAGGCATGAAAAATGTTGTTGTTGACGCATTATTATGTAAGTACACATTGATTACCACTTTGAGTGTTAAGTTGTTAGGGTTTGAGCATATTATTGATTTGTATGCTAATGATTCTAACTTTAGTAACGTATATACTGCATGTGAGAAAACTGTTTTTGATAAGTTCTATAAACATGAGAGATATTTGTTTAGAGTAAATAAGTTTTGTATTCTTCAAGGGTCTATAAGAGTATTACTTGTGAGAAAAACTCATAGGAGTGATTTAACGGGACATTTTGACATTCAAAAGACTTTTGATATTTTAACTGAATATTTCTTTTGACCACATATGAAAAGGGATGTTGAAAAAAACCTGTGCCAAGTGTATTACCTGTAGACAAATTAAGTTTAGAGTTTTGCCTCATGGTAAGTATATGCCCTTAGAAATTCCTTATAAATCTTGAATCAATATTTCCATAGATTTTATTCTTAGGTTACCTAGATCTAAGAAAAACTGAGATTGTATTATTGTTATAATTGACAAGTTTTTAAAAATGACGCGTTTCATTACTTGCACCAAAATAGATGATGTCACACACATTGCAGACTTATTTTTTAGAGAGATCGTTCGCCTACATGGAATGCCGAAAAGTATTATGTGAGTATAACATTTAATATTTCTGACCTGTCAAGTAGTGGCAAAAGTTAACGATAATACATATAAATTTGACTTGTCATGTGAGTATAATGTGAGTATAACATTTAATATTTCTAACTTTTCTCCTTTTTTCTTTGATGATGTAGGCACTGATTTGAGTACTGATTTGAGAACAAATCATTTTGAGGAGAGTGAGAATAGAATGATAAAAGTCATATTGTACCAACTCAAATTAATAAGGGAGTTGATACTTTACAAAACCTTTAAAAACCAATGACATGGGTAAAGACAAAGAAAATAAAAAAAAAACTCTCAATAACTTATTATGCAACATGTACTATTAGGAAGTTGTTAAGTATGAGTTAAGGATGATAGAGGTTTCATCAGAGCTTGCAAATATATAATCTGTGGAGAAATTTGAAAATCATGACCTTAAGAAGAAAGTTGAATTTAGGAGTCTATATTTGAACATTTAAATAAGTTATTTTCATGAATTTTTATTATTATTTAGTGAGTTGAACAAATTTTCTTAATAAACTCATCTTATTAATTAGGGTTTTTGGGAATTAGTATATAAAAATAGTGGTTTAGTATATAAAAAGGGTAGTTAAAAGGGAAGACTGGGGGCATGTGTGAATGAACTATTTTCTCTGGTTATTTGGAATTAATTCTAAATTTTCATACTAGAGTATATTAGTTCAATAGACTTATTTTCTTTAACGTTGTTGTTAGAAGTGACATCTGAATTTTATAGTTCTGGTTTTTTATTATTTATAATTATTGGGGCAGGACTCCTAATCTCTTAATTTTTGTTAGAACGATTTTATACCAATATTGGTGTTAAATTTCGTTTACATATAATCAGAGTTCGTATCAGATTACCCTATAACTAAGGGTTTTGTCAGGTTAAAAGAGAAAGATATAAAATATTGATGGAAGGAAAAACAAATGAAATACATGACCTGTAAAAATGGATATCTTTGGAACAAACAATTAATCTTAAGTACCTTAAAAGCTTCAATTTTTTTAGGCATGAGAGAATCTTCGATGCTACCAAGTCCAAGTTGACCATTTTGGTTTCTCCCCCAACTACAGAGATAAAGGTAAAATCTGATCAAGTAAAACATACTCTTACACCTTACAACCAATACTTAAGCATAGATGCAAGATTGGTAAAGCCTACACCTAATGGTATGTTCTCAAACAACTGAAAGGCTCTACTCAACATGGAACTATGTAAAGTACGAAGATAAACACAATAGTTTTGCATGCACAAAAACAATCAAACAACTGAACTAACCTACTCAACAAGGAAATATGTAAAGTACAAAGATGAACACAACAGTTTTACATGCATGAAAACAAATCAAAATAAGAGTTATGAAATTTAGAATGGATAAATAATTTGCCAATAAAGCAGTGAACTGAGGGTTGACACAATATGGAACAAATTTGCACAATATGACAAAGAATACAAAGTTTTAGTGGCAGGGCCCAAGAGAAAAACTAAAGTATATGACTGCTTAATAAACACAGCTTCCAACATGTTTGGACAGCTTTAAGGTATTTTCATACAATCATTTTGTTATCTCATGCATTTTGCAGTGCAATTCACATAGCCTTTTTGCTCTTTATTCCTTTTGTGTTATCCATCAGCATTACCAATAGCATCTAGGACTTATTGAATAATGAGCCACTGTCTTTTACCATAAAAGTGAAGTCCAAAAGCTGGTTTCAAATGTCAGTCAGTTTCCTTGTGGAAAAGAGAAAAGAAAAGGATAGTATAACCTCAAGAAAGGCATTGAGGGGTGGGTCTGTAGAGGCTGCAGTGGGGAATTTTGAGACAGAAGCTCCTTGGTACAAAAGCAGGGAATTCAAGTCCAAGAAGCAACTTATAGTCATGCTTGATCTGAGCAACTTAACCACAATATTATTAAAATTTGAGAAATTTGCTCCAATCATAGTAGTAGCTTTGCATATGAAATGCAATACTAGCTAAACCCAATCAACTAAATTCAGTATCAATAACCATGCGAGAGGCAGAAAGAGAGGGGGAGGGGGGTGACAAGCAAGAGTACTGACCTCTGCACCTCACCTCCCATTGTCAATGCCAAACAGTGGCTGTCCCCACAAGCGATCTGCCTTATTTTTAGGCCATGTAATGCCTTAATTGGCTGGGGAGTAAACAAATCACTAGAATTTCCATGACCCAACCTCCCGAAGTCTCCCCTGGCAAATCAGGACAAGTGCACCCCTAGTGGATTTCTCATTACAAGAAAATGAAAATTTAAATGAACATAAGCCATAAAATACACACACCTCCCACAAAATAAATTACTAAAAAGTAGAGGAACATTAGACAATTATCATAGCTGCATTATGTTATGCCTTGCTCATTAGATGGCTCAATGGATACAATATTTTCCCTACACATACAACCATTGAAAATAATATATGTTTTCTCTACATATAATCAGAAACCTGCATGGTAAACAAACCGCCAGAATACTTACATCTGACCATCTTTTACATTTAAAAGTGTGGTGGGCAAGAGAGATTCATATTTTCACACTATGATAACAGAAGCAGTTATTAAGATTGCAACAGAATAAAAATAAGAATAGACCCAGTTTTAATGCCCTAAGCCAGGAATTTTAAAAATAAGACAGCTAAACTCTAGTAACATAATCAGCAGTACAGGCCTAAAAATGACTATAAATTCTATGGTAGCCAAAACCAAGGATAAGGAACTTTCCCATTTGATTCTTGCAGAATAAGAAAGCAAACTACCACTAAGGAATCTAAAACATTCATAAAGGCTTTTTGAACATATATTAACATATATTCCCGAACAAGGCCTACAGGACTGCCTGATGGCCAGTGAGTCATTGACTGACCCAGTGCACCAGCATACCTCAGGATGTCCAATAAGGACCCATATCCTGAATATCCTTCACACAAAAAACAGGAAGTTACATGTATAGCCATTAGCTGACTAGTTTTTAGAAAAAGGTTGACAAGCAGTACATATTTTTATTTACTTTGTTAATACAACTTCAAAACTGCATTGGATTTTGGGATTAAAAACTGCACTCTACGCAATTGTCAAAGATAAAATGATCTGCAAATTGATTAAAAATTACAGTGTAAAAAGACTATTAAGTAACAATTAATAAAGGGACAGGGAAATTAAAAGTTAAAATGAAGAGAAAAACAAACTATCCCCAACTATAACCTTGCATCAGTGACTCAGAATAAGCAATTGTATGGTCAGCACCACAAGTAATGAAGACTATATTGTGGCTATCCAGTGCACCCACTTGTGTAGGAAAAAGTCTATCCTCAGCATCCCCAAGGCCTAATTGTCCATCCTCTTCTCTTCCCCAAGAGCAAACAATGTTTCCAGCAGCAAATGAACAAAGATTTGTTCTTTTTTTGTTTCCTGATTGATGATGCTTACATATATCTGGTTATGAGCTAACATTCAAACAAGCATTCACAGTCTCATTTTCAGACATGCACCTGTGAATGGGGAGATTCGTTTTTTGCCTGTTTAAGAGTATCAGTACATAACCCGGTCCTGGGAATTTGGCAGCTTGGTCTTAATCATCATTGTACATATAAGTTCCATTAGCTTAAAGAGACGTTGATCACCACATAAATTCTAATTATTCACATGTTCATTATTGTATTATTGGGAACAAATTGTACCGAAAGTTCAACAAGTGACACCGAATGTTAATATCGTATGCTATCACCGTCAACAGTACCAAAAGAGTGAGTCAATGACAGGGAACCAGCACACCATCTTAATGTGGTTCATAATTCCATACATATAGTTGACTGAAGTGAGCTGATATTTTGTAGGGAATGTCACAGGCGTAAAATTGGTTAAAGAGGGAGGACCCAGGATATGTGAGAGAGACGGTTGTAGAGAGAGAGAGAGAGAGAGATCAAATTTCAAGTTTGTACTGTTATCTTGATACAGGTTCTCTCTCTCTCCACAACCCAACACCCAATGAGATGCGAACCCCAAAGTCCTTTCCCATTTTGTTTTCTATCATTGAACCAGGTAAATAACAAACAAGGATTCACACTAAAACTAACAAGACTAACTGAATCATGTTATAGTACACACCAAAGCCACACCAGACACCAGGGAAAAAAGAAAAGAAAAGAAAAGAAAAGAAAAAAAAAAAAGAAACGAAAAAAAAAAAAGAGAAAAGAGATAAAAATTCGAAAATTAAAAAACTCACAGAGGAGAGCGACAGAATGGCTAGCACCAGCAGAAATGATAAGAACATGGCGTATCAGACCCGTGATCTTGCTGCTTCCCTCCTTCTCCTCCTCTGCCATTCTCTTCTCCCTCTCCTCCCCTCCCCTCTCTCTTCTAAGATTTTCTTTCTTTTTCCTCTTACGTAAATATATGTTCTTACTTACCTCCTTTCTGGTTTTGTTAGTCTGTCACTAGCAGAAAAAAGAGAGAAGAAGAAGCAGAAGAAGTCCACCTCTGCTACTATCACTACCACTACCACTACCACTACCACTACAGTTGAAAGAGAAAGCACGCGTGCCCCCCGTCCCCCGGGGCTTTCTTTTCTTGCCTTTCTTAAATTCAACGGTCGTTCTTTTATTTTGATTTTAAAAAAAATTAAAAAATAAAAATAAAAAAAGAGAGAATTTTCAAAACCAGAAGACGGGTGAAAGAGAAGAGACGAGAAGAAGAGACAAGAGCAGCAGCTGATTGCGGGCCGGGAACCACGGCATTGACGACGAGAGGGCCCCCTCCTCTCCTCTTTTTTGTTTTTTATTTTTCGACATGATGATATTCATTATAGAATTTTAATTTCTTTTCTGAAATTCAAATTATTATAACAAAAAATTAACTAAATATTTAAATAAGTAGGATATAATATGCCAAAAAGAACTTAAGAAAAAAATATGAATAAAATAATATTTTATAATTCTATATTTTTCACTTAATTTCATTTATTTATTATTTAATTTATTTAAATTTTCATTAATTTTTATATATATCTCATAATTTTTTTGAATAAATAAATTTTAAAAAATTATATATTATTTTATTCATAAGTGCGTTTAACAATTTATAATCAAAATATTTCTATTTTACTATTTTAGTTGTCTTTGTTTTGCCTTCTTCTTAATTTTTTATATTTACTAAAATTAAAATGATAATAACTAATAAGTAATTATTAAATAGTTAATATTAATTATTATTTTTATAATTTTAGATAAATTTATGAGTTAAAAAATAAAATTAATTTCTAATTTTCTCTCTTATTATAAATATATTAAAATAAATTTTATGTATTGTGCAAATTATTAAATATTTAATTTTAATATTTATATATTATAAATAGCTAATTTTGCAATAAAATATTACACTTAGAAACATTTAAACTTGAGTAACAAAATCTGTAAAAGATAACATCATCTACATTGTCTATCTTCACATCAAAACAAAAGTTCCTATATACAATATTGTGTACATCCCGATCTAAATTATCTGCCACGCCTTACTATTTTGTGCACATTTCATGTATGATTTGTCTAGTGTGGTGTCCTGGAACATTCACTATACCCCAACACATTTTGAGATTTCCAAACACAACAGCCCGTCAGCATAATTTCTATTGTAAATTATTGCAGACTATGGTAGCTATAGACGTGAAATGACTCCTATTTTACAAATTAGAAATTTAAGTGCCAATAATGAGTTGTTTGCGCTTCGCATTCCCGCTGGACTAGAGACGTTTTACCTCTAGGAAGTATGGTTGCGAACCGAAAGTTACTTCGGTTCGCCAGTTCAGGGTCAACCACTCGCTTTGCATTAGCAGACTTACAGGGCTGGTGGCACCTCTGCGCTCTTTCTTTCTATGCGGGACGAGGAGAGTAGGGAATGCGTCGAGGCTGCGAACAACAACAACACAACTACATTTGGCTTTTTCCTGCATGAGATGCCTCCAGTGTATTGGATCGATGGATAAGAGAACTGAGTTGGGCCAAAATGTGCTTAAGCGCTTCTACGTAAGCTGTAGAATCCATCAGAAACATGTCGATTTCTTTTTGATGGATCAAAAAAAGATAGTTGTCTGTCAATAGATAGAAATATGGTTCAAACCCAAAGACCGAAACAAATACTGCACCTGCAAGACAATATGGTTTATCAAAATATTAAGAATGAACAATTCTTTTTGATTTTTTTTTTTTTTTTTGTTTCCCTGGAAACCTGTCATACATTCCTGTTAAGTGGCCATATTACTTTCACTTATAACTACCATCCAAATGGTTATCAGCTTTTGTATCTGTAAACTGGATATTGAGATGGGAAGTGAACTGTAGTCATTAAAAAGTACATGCAAAATTCCTTAGGACACATCAATAATTAAAAAATTAAAATTTTATTTGTCAAGTATTAAGTTTTAATTAAAAAAATATATATAATTTACAAAAATAAAAAATATATATTTTTATTTTCTATTGTGTAATTCATGATTTAATATACTTTTTAATGGACTATATATATGTGTGTGTGTGTGTGTAGAAATATATTTTACAATTTATATTTGCAGTTTTAATAATTTTATATATAAAAATAATAGCATTTGAGAATTAGTTAGATTAGAAAATTCTTGAATTGCCATGATGCATTTATTATTTTGTGTTTATAGGCATAATGCATCTAGTAAACATATGACACTAGTTGTCAATATTTTGTACAAAAGAAAAAAAAAATCTCTGTAAAATATTAATAGCTATTTCCAAGGAAAATGAGAAATGATCTGCTCAAGCAACAAAATGTTATGCTTGAGCACCGATTAAAATGAGATGTATCACACTGGCCATGCATTGGTTTCCTCTGTAAATGATCATTTGAACCATTATAGGTGAAACATGACAAATATCTACACCATGTCATGAATCCAATAAGGATCTTGCTTTGTTATGGTGTTTTATCTTTTAATCTCATTTGATTATATCGTTTAATTATATTTTTGTTGTGTTGGATTCAAGTAATACAACTAAAAAGGAAACTGTATGCCCATTGAGATTTTAAAGCTTCTAGTGAGGAACAAAAGCAAAACTCAATTGTAATGATAAGTGGAGTGAGGGAACTCATTTCTAAGATTTGGAAATAGATGATGAATTAGGTCAGAAAGAAGGCAGGTGTGTGTCTCTCTGTGTGTGTTTGAGAGAGAGAACTAAAATGGAAAAGTGAAGAAAAGAAAATTAAATACTGGTGTTCATCTTCTGTACAAGAGTGCCTTTCTTTCTTCCATCCAAAGGAAATCTGTGAAAAGTCCCAATCAGACTCCAATAAAGAAAGACAAACCAAAAAAAAATAAAAACAAACAAAAAAGAAAATTAGTCCTGAATTAGAAGATCTCAAAAATGTAATTTTTGGGTGGAAGAATAAAAAGACCTGATAATAGGGAGAGGAGAAGATAAGAGGAATAAGGGAGGGAAGGTGGAGAAGATAAGTCTAGACTCTAGAATTTCGAGATCATAAGAATAGTTGAGGGATTCTCGGAGAAAATAGGAGAAATCATCAAGGGATGTATTAAGATTATATTTGAAGATATTGTCAAACAACAAATGTTAAACCTAACTATTGGGAAGAAAAAGTAATAATAAAGAAAATAAATTAGTATTACTGAAATTAACGATGCTGCCTATCACAACTCACTTACTCCAACACTTATCTGTATATAGAAATGCTAATTTATACTAAATTTATCTTTTGGTGCAAGCGTGACTGTTGTTTTGCTCCCCTACCCCACATCTTAGGTTCAACACCTAGCTTTGTTATATATTTCAAAAAATTACTTTCATTAGTCTTTTTCTTTTTTGTTTTTTTTTTTTTGCTCTCCTTATAAATTTTGTCCTCCTCCGAAAAGTTCTTTTGCATCCATCATTGTTTATGTTTATATCCATTTGTATAAGGGGATAAATACAAATGTGGGTATTCAAGTTGCATACTTTAATTTAAATTTAGATCAATTTAAAATGGAACTTTTAACATTCAATTAATTTGGGTTGCTTATTTTAACTTTGATTAATTTAAGTTATTAAATTTGAAACTTTGGTCAATTTGAGTTAATTGATAATTTCATTATTATTGATTGATTAATTTTAATGTGACATATAAAATGACAATTTACATTGATCGCACAACATTTTTATTATCAAATTTAAGTAGTTTCATATCATTTAAGATATACTTATTTATATTTTAATAAAGTTAAAATAAAAAATTATTTTGAAAATTTTTTATAATATTTTATTAAAAATTATCCTAATAAACTCTTACTAAATTTAAAATTTTTGTTGCAATATTTCATCAATTTTTTTAGATATAACTCTAATTAAAAAATATGAAAATTTATAAGTTAAATTAAAATATTTTTTAAAATTTACAATTCAAATTGACAGTAAAATGTTTGTCTATCAATTTAGAATATCATGTTCCTTATTATTTCAACATTAAAAAATAAATAATGATAGATAAAAGGTAAAATATATTATTAATTAACTTAAATTAACTAAATTAAAATATGCAATTTAATTTGACCAGATGTTAAGATTTTGCAATTTAAATTGATGAGAATTAAAGTATATAACCTATATTTGACAAAATTGAATCCAAATTTGTATTTAACCCTTGGTATGATTGCCTAGAATATGGATTTGATGACTCAATATTTTGGGCTACCATCAATTTCTTAGAACTTTATTTTAATCGTTAAGTTTGTTTCTTTAAGTGTATGTATATCAGCTTTTTCTTATATTCCCTCACTATTTAACTTTGCTTGACATAGAGTTAAAGATTAAGAAATTAAAAGAAGATTTTAAAGGTATTAAAAAACAAAAGAGGACAAGTTAAGTGCTAACCTTTACAGAGAAGTAGTCCAAACCTAGGACAAAAATTTTAATTTGCATTTATAAATTATTAAATATTATTTTTTACATTTTTTTGTGTTTATTCACTTAAAAGTTATACTTGTTACCTTTTAATTACTTTCTTTCCTTTTTTATTTTTATTTTTATAGACTATAATATGAATCTTATACCTGAAATTAATAGGTCAAATAACTCTATTACTAAGAATTCAGAAAACAACTTTTAATTTTTCCTTGTTACCTGTTAACATTTGCAATTTTTTTCATGAATACTATTTATATAAATAAATTAGATAAACTGTTTGACCAATTACAACATGGCTTTTTTATGTTACTCGCAATTGCCATTAGAAAATTTATTAGTGCTAAGATTTACGTATGAAATTTGTTTACGAGCAAATTTTTTTCTTTTTCTCACCTTACTTAAATATTACTCTTTTTACTATATACGTCATTAATTTCAAAACACTCCGGTAACAAATCACTAGGATTTTTAATTTCAAAACAAACATAACGTTGGTAAACAAATTTAAAGGAAAAGATCATGAATCCACCGCTACATTTCACTGTTTTTGGATTTCTATCCCTTTTTTTTTTATTGAAATTGACTTTTGATGCTCCATTGGCATAAATCGACCCATTAAACACCTTTTAAGTCATGTTGGCATCCAAGTCACATGCTACATTATAATTTTTTTTATGACAAGAAATTTTAAATAATTGAAAACCAAAAACAAAAATCTAAAAAATGTTTTTAAAAAACCTTGATTTTTTTTAAAATATTCAAAAATCTCTTTACAAAACGAAAATTTAGATAAAAAAATCAATAAATTCTCTTTCTATCGCTCTCCTCTTCTCTTTCTATTGTTCTCTCTTTATCTCTTTTGTTTTTAAAAAATTTCAGATTTTAAAAAAATTTTCAGTTTCTCTTTCTCCCTATTGCTTTCCCTCTCATCTCTTTCTATCACTCTTTCTCGTTCTTTCTCTAGATGAGTACAGTTTTGAGATTTGAATATTAATTGATTAAACTATTTTAGAAGGATATTTGTTGGGTGCTTAAGTCTACAAAAAATGGTGGTGAGAGAGAGAGAGAGAGAGAGAGAGAGAGAGAAACAGAAAACGAAAAGAATTTTCAAATTTTTTAAAAAGCTAGATTGTTATTAAAATTCATGGATTTAAAATTTTTACAACTTTATTAATTTGCTTTACTTTTAGGTTTTTCAATTTTTTAAAAAATTTTAATTTTTTTAAAAATGTGGAATTTTTTAAAAACATGTCACATTATTGAAAAATGATAACATTGCACAAGTTCCCAGTATTAACATCCCCGGTATTAACATTCCACGTAGCAAAACTTATAAAAAAGAAATTGTACTTAACAAGTTGATTTATGTTAATGAATGGAAAGTTGGGAGGTAACTTCAAGAAAAAGAAAAGAAAGTGGACATGGATCTAAAAACAACGAAATGTAATTGATGGGATTCTTAATTTTTTTTTTCTAAAAGAAAAATATATCCAACTCTTAATTTGAATATATTTTCTTTATTTTTTTACATTGAAATTTAAAAATTATCCTTTGAGATAAATTCACAATCAATCATTAATTGTTTATGTTGAAAAATAAAGAGATAGAGGTAATTACTTGTGAAGACCTCCAAGCTATGCCAAAATGACTAATCACTAGTTACACGAACACCTTGTGATCAAGACAACACAATAGGATTAAATGTCTCCTATTTTTCACAAGCCAAAGTCTCTAGCTATAAGAACTAATGGAGAATATGCAAAGCTTCACAAAGAGAAGGAAAGGCTATATAACATCATCATTGAGCAAAATGTCTACTTGTTTCCCTCATAAAATAACGATGTTAATTTTTAGCCATTAACTCAATCTTAATGAATCAAGAGGTTATAACTCTTGGACTTCCCACTAATGATTGAATGCCTCTTTGGTGATAAAGTTACGGACACCTTTAACTACCAAAGATAGGTTAGGTCAGGTTGTCATATAGGTGGACCAACTTTATCCAAATAAATCAATATCTTTCACTTAAACATGATCAGTTGAAATGAACCTAATCTTTGCTATTAATTCTCAACATCTAATTTCTCATAAGCTCTTCATACAAGTGAGTTGTGTGACTTGTGAGCATATCTATATTTGAAACATATTTTATACACCTATTAGGGATACAAAATGGATTTAACCTTTTAAAAAAATTCTAAGTGAGGTTTATAATAAATATTGTGTCTTGTTACATTTCATACATATTTTATCATATCAATTTTATCTCATTATATTTTTCCTAAATTGAGTGAGATTTTACTTTTGTTAGTTAAATAATGTTTCATTCATCTTAAATAAACACAATTGATTAACCGGTAAATACATATGATAGATACTAAATGACAATAATCTTCTTTTTATACTCACATTCCTTAACTATTATAGTTTAATCACTTATATATATATAAGGCTAAATCAATCACTATTGTAACTAATATACTAAAATGGTAGGCATTGCACCATAACCTTAAAACATGGTTAAAAGCCACATGAGGCACAATTGAGGTACACCACAATAAAGATGCAAGGATTGATTCTTGTGTTCCCCTTAGTTATTAATGAGCACACATGGCAAGAAATGCACGATGATCATTCTCCCCAAAAAGTGTATGCCAATTATTTTTTTTTATATTATCATTGTACATATCTTAATTCAATAACTATCAATTATAGGTTTTTGTGTGACCCCTCACACTTGAGTATCTAATTGAGACTTCATATTTGACTTTTAATAGGTTATATAAAAATAAGACTGTATATCAGCTATCACCTTCCGTAGCCCTATCTTGATTGTTTCAAGGTGATCATTTAGATATATAAATGATTTCAACAACATGATGGTCTCATCTTTATATGCTCCTTTAAAGTTAGAGGTGATTGTCCGTTTAAGTGTACCAATTTAAACTTTTTGACATGCTTTTACTTTTCTCATAAATTCATGTGATAGGATTGATCCCATATCTATCTTATTATTTAATTATGAACATTTGAGATGATATTATCAACATATATGCAATAAGAAACAAATTTTTATTTTAAAAATATATACAAAAGATGTATTATAACACATTAAATTGGTACATATTCACTCCTTTGATGTTGGAAAATGTCACATTCAACTACAAATCTTTTTATTTCACTTTTGTACCCTTTTAAGAAAATTTATAACAAAGGCATTTGTAGATAAGAAGAAATGTCAAGTGTCCAATAATCGGAGATGCATGAAACTATTATAAGATTATTTCGTTCTAACAAGAAATAGAAATAAGCACCATCCTATCCTTGTAATACAAGTATGTAGAATTCCAAGTGTAACCTCTCTTCAAAAGAGTTGTTAAATCAAGATTGATCTTCCCATAATTATGAATGAAGTTGCGATAATAGTTAATCAATCCTAAGAAGTCACATAATGCCTTAATTATTTTTGAAACTAGTCAATTTAGAATCACTTGAACCTTAAAAGAATTAATTACCACACCTTCCTTCTAATTAAACCACGTCGCCAAGATATTTCACTGTTTGACTAACAAAAATACACTTTGACTTCTTAATAAACAAAAATGCACATTTAAGGTAGTGAACACCATTTGTAAATGTGACGGATGAGCATAAAAAAAAGAATTGTATACCAAAATATAATAAAATATATATTAAGACAAACTTACCTAAAGGTAGACAAAATATGACATTCATTAAGTTCTAAATAGTTAAAGAGCATTGGTAAGTACAAAAAAGATTGAGAATAAAAAAATTGTGAAAATGAAAAAATAAGAGATTAATGTCTTCTAGTATATTAGTTTTCGATAAACTAAAATTTTTTATATATTTGATTATTTGAATGAAAAAATTTTATAATATTACATATATATAAATTTAAAACTCTACTTACTAATATAAAAATAATTATATATATTAATTTAAAAATAATAAAAAAATAATTATTAAATTTCATAAATTAAGAAAATCCTATCAAAATCTTATCACAACACAAGTGGCATGTTGCTGCTAACGTGATAAAAATGTGCAATACAACAATAGACTTTCTTTTCCATCTCCTCCCAAAGCCCGGATGGTTCTCTCTCTCTCTCAATCTCTGTATGCGCGTGTGTGTCTGTGAGATTTAAGGTTCCATTGAGTCACATGGTCACTGAATAAATTTATTCTTATTGGAATTATGGTTGTCCCAAGCTTTCAATTATAGCTTCGAATTTACAAACTTAAGTTATTAAATAATAGAAAAGTTAAGAATAGTTCAATTTTATTATTTTTCACCGGGATTTATTAGCGTACGAATAGTTTCCATGATTATATATTATATATAAGATCGTATCCTTTAACTGCCGCTATGAAATTAGTCAACAATTCATAAAGGAAGCAAACTTGAATGTTTTCTGCTAGATGTTTTCTCTAAAATATTTTTTGTATATATTTTAAATAGTTATTTTTATCTACACATTGAAGAGATTGAGCAACTATAAATAGGTCACTTCTTTCACTTGTAAATCATTTCTGCACATATTTCTGCATATACATTTTTGCATATTTTTGTACATCTTTATATACTAAATACAAATTTACTTATAAATTTCTCTTGTTCTTTCTCTCTTCCTTTTGCAAATTTAAATCTTTACTTGACGTTCGACATTTTTCACTAATTTTCTCAAACTCTCCAAAATTTACTTAACTCATTTTTATATGTAAGATCAACTAAGTACTATACGAGTTAGTACATCCAAAACCTAATTCCATGACAATAAACTGTGCCTTGCAGTCTATGCTTAATCGCTGTCGTTATGTGCAATAGCTGCAATTGGAAGTACTTTATGTTTTTTTTCATTTTTCTTTTTTCAATATTCGGCGATTGTTGATTGGTGATTTTCTCAAGATTTAATGTATACATAGTAATATGCCCGATTGAGATATTTTTAGTTACGGAAATGGAGAGAAAAGAGGAGAAACTGTTGCCCAAATTCCTCTCTTTCGCGTTTAGGAATGGGAATGTGGCAAACCGAAAGCAATGAGCTAATCCCAGTAGATCCCTCAAAATGTCGAGGTGGCGGCATCTCTGGTCATGACGAATTTCATTGACTTTGCGGAGAGGCGGCCAGGTTAAGCAGAGAAAATATGGGCAGTGTGTCAAAAATATCCCTAGTTAATAGCAGATCAATCATTGCGTTGGACCTTTGGTTTTTTAACAGGTCAACAATAACGTGGCACGTGAGTTAAGTACCTAACCGTGAAATATAAGGAAATGACTTTATTTGATTATGCTTTGAGAGTTCACAGATTGTATGAAGCCAATTGAAAATTCACAACTCAATTTGAAAAAAATGTGTAAATTTTGCAATCTAAACTTATACCTAACTCTTGTTGTTTGTACAAATTGAAAGTTACTGGTTAATTTTGATAAATTTTAACAAAGTTTGTGACACGCTGATTAACATATCCATTTTCCTTTTGTCTGATTGAAGAAGTTGTGCAGTGTTTGTTTCTTTTTTATTCTTCTTCTTTTTTTTTTTTACCTTTTCTGTTTTCCAATCAATGTACAACCCGTTAACCACTGCTATGTATCTGAGACTAAAGAAATCAATAGATGGGTCACCGTGAAACGACTACAGCTTCATTTAAGCAACGGTAATGTAACTTGATCTTGTTTTCATACAGCTAAAGTCCCTCAAATTTGCTTAATTAGCTCCCTAACCTCGATGTCAATTGAAGGTGATACGTTTTGGAGCCGATAAAAGAGAGAGCCTACATTTTACAAGGATGTGGACCAAACATCTGAGTCGAATAGCATGAAAACACCAAGATCTTTTGGATGCAATCTCAAGGCTGCTCGAGCAGGACAAATGTATTCTTTGTCCTGTTTCTCTCTCTCTCTTTCTCTCTGTTTTTTTTTCTTGTTTCTTTTTTTTGGTAAACGATGATGACACTGAGTCAGTGTTTTGAACATTTCAATTGTAAAAGAATCATATGCTGAAATTATTCAATAGTCTGATTATGTAGGCCAACCATATCGTAGCCACATGAATTCCCCCGACAAACATTAATTATTGCCGGTGATCAAATCTCAGAAAATCAAGTTTCTATACTCATGTATTATAAGGCTGGTTCAAGAAAATAATGAAGACGTTTTCATAAATTCTTTTATTCAAAACATTTAATATTAAATAATGTTCAATTAAAATATTTTTTGCAACCAAAATTTGAAGAATTTTATAAATATTTCGTGATTTTAAACTAAATAAATAAATAAACATATACAAAGTCAGCAGTTTCACCGTCAAAAAGTTTGATTCTCATGGAAACAAACGTCTTGTCTCGTCCATTGTTTTAGTTTACCGGCGCAAATAAAGGTTCGAGTTTTTCTTTATGTTTTAGGCTTGAAAAGAGGAGTCAATGCCATGATGGAGGGGATGAACGAAAAATTTTGAATTTTTGTTATCGCAAGAGACAATACGTCTCTTTGTCACTTGATGTCTATTGGCTCGACAATAAAAGCCCGAGTTTACAGAAGAGTTTGCTAGGTCAAGTCAGTCAATCTATGTTGCAAAAGTCCAACTTGGTAATCAGACCACACATTTGTGGGCCCTCAATCATAGCACCAGTCCACAACGCGACACTGGGGACCAATACAGTGTACCAAATAATGGATGACAACCTATTGTAAATAGCTAATACCATATGGCATATAATAATTGAAAGCAAATGAAAGAAATTATGCCTGGTAAACTAGTAGATAAGTGTTGCTAACAAACTATAAAATGACAATTTAAGACACAATTATTTGTACATTATTTATAATTATATATGTGTGTGTGCTTGTACAATTTTTAATACTAATAATATAGTATTGTCACAACCTAATTAAGATGACAATACAATCAAAATAAAAGAAAAAAAGAAATTATCCTAATCTTTCATCCCTTAGGTAGAAATGATGTGCTACTCTAATTGTCATTAATGATATTATAGTTGATAATAGCATTTTAGGGTCAATTACATTCCATACCTTATATTTAGAGTGCATTTACATTTCAAACTTTATCTCTTTAAAACTAACAAAAAAATATATATTATGACTAATAAGCAGCAATCAATATAGATAAAAGTTGTGAGAAAACTTGTTTTGCTATAAAGAGGGGAGCGAAAGGTGGTGGATGAGAGGGGCTAAAAGGTGCCTAATTCCATATTGAATTTGTATCATCTATTATCTATATTCAATATGAACTTAATGGCCAATATGAGACATAACTAAGAAAGATGCCATATTCAAATGTTAAGTGTGCTCTCTTACATGAATTAATTCTTATTAATGTATATGCCATGCTAAGATAGGATTTTGGTTTTTATCATTCTTATGGGTTTAATAGGTTTTTAGTCATTAAATAAGTTAGATGCCAAGGTAGTTTAATGATTAAGAATATTTAATGATAGTTGGAGACCAACTAAATGATCATACTAAGGGAGAACAAACCCTAAATTTGAACTAATAATTGTTGAAGATATAAAATTGATGTATACGATGAAATCAAATTCCTAGTGATTATTTCTTTGTATTTAGTTGCAAACATCTGCTATAGGTTAAATTTATTTCAAAAGTTGTCAATCTCTTTTGAATAGTTTAAATTGTTAAGTTTTTTTTTTTTATTAAAACTATTGTTTATTTTACCAAATTGACTATTGCTATACGTATGACATAACTTATCTGCCATAACGTTAGACAATTTGCATAAATTAGACAAATCCCTGTAAAATCAACCCTTACATTTGTGCATTGCACTACTGTTGATTTGTTCACTTACAAAGTATAACTTTTTGTCCATCATTTTCATTGATCTTTTAAGGTTGTTTAAGGTTTCTCTCGACATGGAGAAGAATGGCTTCACATTGAGGACATACATTGGCTTATATATCCAAAATGAGTTGATTTACAAAGGGCGCATGATGAAGAAAAAGGACCCACATTTCATTTTTACCTCAGAGTAGATAGAAGAGCCAAGCCTTTACCATTAAAGGTGCTATACTCATATAGAACTAGAGGAGTATGTTGAAAATGTTCAGTAAGGTGGTAATGGTAACTTTTTAGCTTTCATTGAGTCTAATGCATGTTTGGAATTGGATTTTGATATTGATAATGATGTTGTAACACCTAGTTTGATCACTGATAATGTGCTTGTTTTTGCTTGTGCTTTTAGGAAAAGTCCTAGGTTGACAATGAAAATTAAAAACTCTAAAGAGCATAAAAATATGTATTTGTCAAAGAACTTTAACATTGACAAAGTTGCATCTGTATCTACTATAAAACTTGTTAGTGGTTCTATTCATAAGAAGAGTCTTAGGTTCAAAAGGAAAGTTAATAGAAACTTTAATGAACATAATAATGTACATGTTTCTATGAAGTTAAACATTAAAAATTCAAATTGTGGGATTAGTGGAAGAGAAAAACGATAGTGAGGACATAGATTTTGAGATATCTAATGAGGATAATGATTATGCTAAGTCAAATGATGATGATTGGCTTAATGATGTTATTGATAAAGATAAGTTACAAGATCAAATGTTAAATGGGGTTAGTTGGCTAGGATTTAGTGATATTACAATGGACAATGACATTGTTTAAGGGTGCAAGAGCAATGAATTAATAGATTTAACTACTTATAATGGTGAAATTTCAATAGATGAGGAAAAAGGAGGAAAAGAAAATAAATTTAATGAAGTTGTATCCTACATATAGGATCAAAGGCATACATTTTAGGTTTACAGAGGGAGCTAGAGTGCATTTGTTGGAGACTTAGTTATTAAAAAATGTGTAGATGTTTTGGGAGAATTTAAGTATGGGAGGATGTGAACCTTATTTACACTAAAAATTAGAAAGGGGAAGTTGATGTTAGGTGTCAAGACATTTATGTTAAAGAAGTTGGAGAATACCATAATTGTGTGAGGTTTGAGAAAGTTAAAAGGGCCACTGAAAATTAAGGATAATAAGGGTTTTATTTCCCTACCTTAAAGTTGAACTTGACATAAACATTGACCTAACATACAAAGTCATAAAGGATTGGTATGGAGTAAAGCAACATTTCATAAAGATGTGGAGGAAGAGAAGGAATGTCATGAAGTTGATAAAGGGTCATATAAAAAATCATTCAAGAAATTACCAAAGTATGTAGATCTTCTTAAAACAACTAACCCTAGATTTTGAGCTCAAGTTAGGATTTAAAATCTTGTTGTTCCCACAACCTTGTATGAGTTATAATTATTGTCAACCAAATTTAAGTGTGCAAGCAGAAGTGGCTCGTTCAAGCATTCAAGGGATGAGTTTTCACTAGAAAGAAAAGAGTAAGAAAAATAAATTAAGAAGGAGAATAATGCTGAATTTTGTATGGAACAATAATATGAAGCCACATGGAGGGGCAAGAAAAGAAATTCGCTGCAACTCCAATAAACCCTACTAGGGTTTGCATAAAAGGGAGTATATAAACAGGAAAAGCATCCCAGCAGCCATATGACCGGCAAGCAAACCAGAAACACCTCCTGTAAGTAAATCAGAAACATGACCTGCAAGCAAACTAGAAAGGCACAACCAGCAAGAGGAGAAATAAGAAACAGACCACCTGGAAGAAAAGACAACAGACCTGGTATCCGCAAGACCACTTGGAAGAGAAGACAATAGACCTGGTATCCGTGAGACCACCTGGAAGAGAAGACAATAGACCTGGTATCCGTAAGACCACCCGAAAGAGAAGACAGCAGACCTGGTATCTGTGAGACCACCTAGAAGAGAAAACAGCAGACCAGAAGCGTGAGGCAGCCCAAGAGACGGGAACCAGAAAAACTAGTAGCGTGAGGTAGGCTAAGAGACGTGAAATGGAAAACCAGAAGCGTGAGTGCAAGCTGTGAAACTGTGAAATGGTGAAAGTAGGAGTTGTGTGAAACAACCTAGAAAAGGAATTCAGTGAAGCATTGGAAAGAACTCAACGTATTTCTAAATTTCTTCAAGAGAGGTTAGAGAGTATCGTGGTGGACTTTTGAGCGGTAGTAAAGCAGTCTATTCAATTCAACAGAGGCAAGACAAGTTAGAAGAAGGGTAGACACAGTAAGTGACACTTTTTGTATTGTACTTGCTTTGTATTTGCAATAATGAAAGGAAAGGAGGATTAAGACATCCATTGTAACTACATTGTTAACATCGGGAGTACCACACTGGTATTCTCAAGTATAGTGGATTGTCTTGGTAGAGGAAAAGTCTCTACCACCGTAGACGTATGTCACATTGACGGAACCACGTAAATCTCTTGTGTCTTTATTTTGATTTACATTTTATGTTTTGAATTGAGTTATGAACATAGCTAAAGTATCATCGAACCCATAACCTAAAGAAGACCTAATCAAGAACATTCGATCTGTCTAATAGGTAAGGTGTCTGAAAGGTGACTTTGGGAACTATTATGATTAGTAGGTAACAATAGATCTACCTTAGTTGAATCTGAGAAAGAGTTCGCTTTTAAGAAGAGGTTGAAGTTGTTCACATACCTGCGTATTGACGAGAGCGAAAGTATTAAAGAAGTAGAATACTTTGGCTTAAGTTATCAAAGTTTTAAGGGGTATGATACTAATTCACCCCCCTCTCAATATCACAGACTAGTAAATCCTAGGGTGAAGTTGGGAACTTCAAAATCAAATAAAAGCCAAATGATACATTACTCCTTGTGTTCTATAAGTATATATATGTTTCAAAGCATGTATAAAGAGTTTTATAAATAGGAGTAGACCCTTGATTAGCCTAAATGGTTGTCATCTAAAAGGGTTATATGTTGGGAGTTTATTGTCAATAGTCTTAAATGATGGGAACACTAGAATATTTCTTATTACTTATGCAATTATGAAGAAGGAATGCAATGCCAGTTAGGAATGGTTCTTAGACCTATTGTATCAATGCATTGAATTTGTAATGGAAAGAAAGCCACTAACCTTTATATTTGATAAATGAAAGGGATAATTTTTTGTTTCACAATTAACAACTATTTGAAATTAATAGTCATAAAAAATTATCAAAATATTAGATGACTAGTGTTGGTTAGCCATAAAAGGTAATAATTTTACTTTATCCTTAATTCTTGCTCATAGTATTGCTCATACAATAAAAAAATAGTGAGATCTCACTCATCATATGCTCTCTCTCTCTCTCTCTCTCTCATAATCACAAAAGATGGAGTTCCTTTTCTTTAAGGTATTGCTTCTTCTCACCATCCATCTCATTCTTTGTCTTTTTGTCTCATTTTGTTTTGAGACAAATCTCACACCAAAGATAGAGCTTAATTTTGTTTGGTCAAAATTTCCTTCTTCTCATTGGCCTTATTTTTGAATTGTTTGGCTTTTAATAAAGAACCAAAGCTTATTCCTTTAGTTATCTTATCTTTGTGGTGTTATTATGCTTATTTGAAGTTCTTATCTTTTTTTCTTCTTGTCTTTGTGATTTTTAAGATTGGTTTGAGAGAGAGAAAGAGAGAGATTTTATTTATGCATATATGTGTTAAATTAGTGAAGTGATAATGTTGGAGGAAGAGACCAAAAAGAGGCAAAAATCTATAGTTGCCCTATGTAATGTGTCAATTAAAAAAGTTGTTTTGGTTTGGTTGGCAATTACATAATAAGAGAGTAATTTGCTATTTTATTATAATAAATAACTATATGCTAAGTAATGTTTGGATTTTTTTTCAACAAAGGAAATCAAAATTGACATTATATAGACTCTTTCACACACATGCACTATGCATAAAATGTGCCAATTTTTACATGGATCTCATTTTACCAAATGTATAAAACTCTTATAGTTCTTATCATGCCATTAATGAATTATGAAACATAATAAAAGTGATCAAGTACAAAGTTATCACAGATAAAACTAGTATAAATAAGGTGGTATGTCTTACATAAGTGATCATAAGATATGATACCATAACTCCTATGTCCAAGTATAGAATTAGAAAAGAACCATTCATACGTATAATCAAGTTATGAGAAGATAATAATATAGTTATTATCACAATTAGTTTTCTTTTCATCTTTTGTGATTAGAAAATAGTTGTTAAGTAAAACTAAGAAGCTCTCTCAATTTTTAAATCATGCTAATGAATAGATAATTAGTTCATTTTGACTATATGCATATCTAGCAAGTGTTAGGTATCCTTACTTCTTAGCTTACTTATCACAAAATTATTTTTGGGGGGCAAGACCTTGTCTGATATCTTTTTAGAAGCACTTCAAATGCTCCTAGCAATTCAATGTTTGCATTTTTGGTAGATAATTTGTAGTGATAAGACTTTTTCTAGCTCAACGTGTTGGTGTTTTAATAGTCTATAAGCACTTGTGTAATGTGTTCCCTTATAGTGATTAAGTAAAGTGAGTATAGTTATAACTATTGGTAATTCAAACTTTTTTAATACCAATAATATCTTAGTTTTAAATGAAAGTGACAAGAATTGACTCTTTAAGTATGCCACTTTGATTGGGTAGAAAGAAGTTTAGTTCCTATCAAGTTATGAGCTTAAAAGGCCATATAAATGGGGAAAAAGACTAATGATTGCTTTATTATTTCTTGCATCTATTTTTTCTTTTTGCATCTTTTTAAATGTGAAATTAGTAATCAATTTTAATCTATAAATTGTAAGGTATCAATTGCTTGATTGGCATAAGTTACTACCTTTGTCATTTAACCAACAAAGAATTTGAAGTTTATTTAAGGAAATCTTTGACCTTTAACACTATTGATATTTAAGCATGGATAAGAGTTAGATGCATGCTAGAAAAAGGTCTAAAGAATATGTGTAAGGATTATTTTCTTTTATGAAATTTGTTAAGAATCACCTTGAGAATAAATGTAAAATTAGATGTCTTTGTGTTGGTTTTGTAAATACAAGATTCAATAGTTAGTTACAGTTCTTGATCATTTATTAATGTGAGGAATAAAAGTAAATTATACTACATGGATCTATCACAAAAAAACAAATAGAAATGAGATTTATATGCATGGACCTAATAATAATTAATGGAGTGACTAAAAGAATGAAGAGGAAAAGGAAGATGAAAATGAGTTGCATGAATTCTTAGGTGAATTGGAAAATTTTGAGAAGAATCAGTCTAAGAATTCAAGTGAAGGTAGACGTGATTATTTAGAAAAGTTGATAAAGGAAAGTGAGCAAGAAATATATCTTGGTTATAAGGAATTTTTGGATTCGTCTTTCCCAGTAAAATTGCTCCATTTAAAAGCTTATAACAAATGGAGTAATAAGTCATTTTACATGTTGCTAGAACTAGTCAAAGAAGCCTTACTTGCTAATGAGACACTTTTGAAATCTCAATATGATGCAAAAAAATGTTTTGCAAGAGCCAGGACTAGGATATGTTTCTATCCATGCATACAAATATGATTATACTTTGTTTTATGATGACTATGTTGACAATGATCATTTCCCTATGTGTGGTACTTATAGATGGAAAATTGATGATGGGAAGGGGAAAAAAGTATCACACAAGGTATTGTAGTACTTTTCTTTAAAGTCTCGACTTTAAAGGCTATTTATGTCGAGCAAAATGGCCATAGACATGGGATGACACAAGAATAAATGGGTTGATGATGGGAATCAAATTAGACATCTTGTAGATTGTTTGGCTTAGAAGGATTTTAACAATGAATTTCCTTGGTTTGTTAAAAAATCTCATAATGTTAGGCTTAGTCTAGCAACTACTGGTTTTAATCCTTTTGGCAATATAAATAGCTCTTATAATATGTGGCTAGTTATTGTTTTTCCTTATAACTTACAAACTTGGATTTATATGAAGGAGTAAATTCTTTTTCTTGTCACTCCTTATTCCTAAAGAGAAATCACCTAGAAAAGATTTTAATGTGTACATGCAAGGATAAGGCAAAAAATAGTCCTTAACCTTTCCAATTCTTTTAATGTAATCTTAAACCTTTCATTTTTTTTTTCTAATTCAATCATAAATGTTACTAATCATTTTCAATATGGTATAATCGAATATGAAAAAGCAAGTCAAATGTTATATTTCATGGTCAATATATGAAAATACATATAAAAATGTGTATTGACAACCAAAATCCATCTTTAAATACTCTAAATACCTTATTCCTATGAATAAAGATTAGTAAATGTACAAAAATATAAACAAAAATACATACTAATAATGTATTTTTGTATGTTGATTGTTAAATATAATGTCTAACTTACTTTTTGTCCTTAAGAGGGCCACATTGAAAAAGATTAATAACATTTAGGATTGAATTGAAAAAAATGAAAGGTGTAAAACTACATTGAAAAAATTAGAAAGGTTGAGGACAATTTTTGGCTTATCCTATATACATGCAACCCTTGATTAATGAATTGAAAGAGTTGTGGATCAAAGGTATACAAACTTATGATGCATTGCTGCTATCATATGGATAATAAAATGACTTTCCAACTTATACTTGTTTGTTTAATTAGAGTACTAAGGGTTACATGGCATGCCTAGTATGCAACCACTAGACATGCTATTACAGGTTGAATAATAAATTAATATACATGGGTCATCATAGGTATATACCAAGTAACCATAATTAGCATAGGAGTAAGAAGTTTAATGGCTAGGCAAGATATGGTTTAGCACCAAAGGAACTTTCTAATGAGGATTTGTTGTAGTAATTGAGTTCTTTTACAAATTTGAAACCCAAAAAACATCCATAAATAGAAAAGGAACCATAGTGCATAAATGTTAAATGAGACTAAATGAAGTATTCTCTTTGAGTTGCCTTATTGGCATAAGCTAAAGTTAAGGCACAATATCGATGTAATGCATGCTAAGAAAAACATTTGTAATAATATTTTGAGAACATTATTGAATTTGGATGGAAAATCTAAAGATGAAGTGAAAATAAGATTAAAATTTCAAAACATAAATATAGGAAAAGAATTGCATTTGCAAAAGAAGAATAATGGTTCATTCATTATGCTTGCTACTTGTTACACCTTCAGTAAAGAAGAAAAAAAGAGATTCCTTGAATTTTTTAAATTTGTTAAAATTCCCAAGTTGTTTGTTACTAATATCTTTAGATGTGTGAATGTTGATAAAGGAAAGATAATAGGGTTGAAGAGTCATGATTGTTATGTGCTCATATAAAGGTTACTTCCTATTGGCATATAAGGAGGCTTTCATAAAGATGTTTCCACTCTATTAGTTAAGTTAGGAGAATTCTTTAGAAGATTATGTGCTAAGACCTTAACCATTAAAGAAGTGAAGAAGGTGCAGTATGATATTGCAGTATGATTTTCCCATTTGCCCTCTTTAATGTCATGGTCCATTTAACAATTCATTTATTGTATAAAATCTTGGTGGATTGGTCCAATGTTAATAGATGTACTCAACTGAGTGGTATGTTATCTTGTTCATTACCAATATCATGGTTATGACTTGTTTTTAATATTTAAAGGAAAAAATGACAATTTGATTATTTGCTTCTTTTAAATTCTTGAAATCTTTGATGAATTGTGTTTGAAATAAAGCTCATCCCAAAAGGTCAATAATAAAGGCATATGTCATGAAAAAGTGCTTGACATTTTATTTAATGTACCTTAATAGAATTGAAACTCAATTTAATCACACAAAGTGACACAAAAAAGAATTTAGATAAACCTTTGTGTGAGGAATTGTCTATTTTTCCTTTGAAGTTTTATCCTTTTGGCACACCTATATGTGACAAATTTGTAAGAGAAGAACTTAATAATTATGAGGAAGTTTAAACATTCTTTGAGTGAGTAAACTCCCTTTTCTTTTAAAGTCATTTATACCTTTTCAATTAAGTAAGCTTTGTGAGATTTTTATATGATTTTCCTTTCAAAAAGCATACAAAGAAGCTTCAAATAAAAGATTTATTATTGGTTAACCAAATTCTTGAAAAGCAATTCCAATATGGTCCAAAAAACATGTAAGTCTATTTGTCTTATTAGTAGTTATGTTTGTAAGGAGTTGTATGTTCTTAAGGCCCTTAATTTTAACATGTCCTTTTCTTTCCTTTTATGTATATATGATGTATTTGAGCAATCAAAAGGCATCTGAAGCATTCTAAGCATTAGCCTGTGGCTTTTATTTTTGTATGAGGAAGTATATAAGTTGTATAGTGAATAAGGTTAGATATCATAGTAAAGATCATGATAGTCATTATAAGAGTCAAAATAGTGATGTTGTTGTAAGTGGAGTCCATGGAACAAAGGGTATTGATTTTTTTGGTGTGATAAATGAAATAGTGGCATTATAGTATATTAAAGACAAACATGTTGTCATTTTCAAGTGTGATTGGTTTGATTTAGGTAGAAAAAATAAAGTATTCAATTTGATAGTAATATAACAAGCATAAATGTAAGTCACACATGGTATTACAATGATCCTTTTGTCTTGGCATCATAAGTCAACCAAATTTTTTATTTGAATGACTTAAAACTAGGAAAAAATTAAAGAGTAGTTCAACATTTCCAACATAGGCATTTGTTTAATGTTCAAGAATTAACCAATGATGTTAGTGAACCAAGGGAAATGTCAAATACGATTTATCAAGAAAGCGAGTCAATGGAAAATGTAGCACTAATTGAAGTTGAGGATACCAATCTTAACTCCCTATATAAAGAAGATGTTGATTCAAAGGTAGTTGAGGCAAATATTATTTAGACAAGTGCAAAATTAAAAGCAAATAACAACCTTATTTTTTATCAATTAGATAATACAGATGGCACATTGCTTGATTTTTGTAGTGATGGAGGAGACAACGTGATTGTCAATTATGACAATGATTAAATGGTAAAAGTTGTGACATGGTCAATCTCTCTTTTAGTTTGGTGTAGAACAATTTAAAGTACAAAATTTCCAAAAGCAAACATTATCTTTTATGAGTTTTTCAATATTAATTTTTAATAATAGCATAATGATATTGCCTACTTTAGTTTTCAAGGCACAAAGGGAAGTTTCCTTATGGAAAATGATCCATTTCAAAGTCCAAACTTTAGTTCCTTTTCAACTTTATTTTTGAGATTATCTGTTAAGCTTTTAGAAAACTGACAATGAGGGTATTTAATAAATTTATCAAACCAAATGGAAGGAGTACGTTCAATTATTTTTACCCTTTTTCCTTTTGTTTTTTCTCTTACCTACCCTACCACTTTATTTTGTCAGTTTCTTCTGCATACTTTCTAATTTGGGAAAATCAAATAATAGTTCTATTATAGCTAAAAATTAAACCAAAAATAAGAACATAGTTCAACTCTAACAACAAATTCATTGCATTTTTTTGTGTATAAATAAGGTTGGTAGATGCCAAAATGTCCCTCTTACGATCATACCAAATTGTGGAAATTAAAAGCAATGATCAGCTACCAGTCCCACTAATTGAGCCGGGCTTCAACCAATGACCTTTTCCTAAGGTTTATAACTTAGTAACAAGGTATAATTTTAGTCCATTTTATGATATTTTTAACTAATTATGTTTGTCTTTGTTAACTATAGTGAAGAGAGGTTGTGGTTGTACTTAGGGAAAAGATTTGACAAGGATCAATCATGTCTTTAGACATAAACTAATTATCGAGATTTTGGAGATAGCCAACAAGCCGGTAAATAAAAAACAATTAGCAAATTTATCTAATAAGGTTGGAGTTATGGCACAAAAATTCATACTTGTACCATTGCTTTATTAAAAGCAAAATGATGCAGAGAAGGGAAAAAGACTGAAAGTAGCTTATAATTATGTTAGAGTAAGTTTGGTTTGGTTAGATGAGAATTTACTACATCTTTTAATTACTAAAGTTGAATTGATGTGTTTACAACTTTTTCAAGGTTTGAAATATAAATGGAAGCAGCTAAACGATGTGATGAAGTGTGTTTATAACAAGTATAGATAATTATGATTATGTTATTAATTTCTCTATCTCTACTATTTTATATTGACAAGTTAGTTTATATATATGAAGTTGAACACTGAGGATTCATATAAAGAGGACAATCGTGGGTGAATAGTCTTTATTAAAGTATAACTAGAAAAATTTCAAATATAAATGTAAACAAAAGTTCTTAAAATATGAATCTCTTGAGGAAGCAAAGGAGCACATTCCAAGACATTTATTGAAGAAAATTTGAGTAGGTTATATGATCATTAGGTAAAAGAATAAATAAAGTTATTTCCAAAGGCATAACCTTTTTTTTCTTTTTAGCATATATAGTTACTCTGTTCTTTTTTTTTTTTCTCTCTCTCTCGCTCTCTTTTTTATTACATTCTCCTTAAAATCAATCAAACATTTAAATTGTTTACTTTTGCAATTTATCATAGAGAAAGGCTATCAAGTATGTTAAAAATTGAGCAAAAAACAAAATGCTCCACAATTAAGGCTAAAAAATATTTGTGGTTTTAGCTAAAAAGATGCTAAGTTTATATTTATAAGTGATACATATTTTAAGAACTTTGTAGCATCATTTTGTTCATTAATTTTTATCGTTAATTAATTAACATTTTTACTAATCCAGTTTGAAGCAAAAACATTAACTTGGTGATGAAGAATTTAATAAAAAGGACCTTTTTAAGTACACTCATTACAAGAAAGAAAAAGAATGGGTAACAAAAGAGGTTGGGGAAGCCTATGTAAGTCTTCTACTTTTTTAAGAAGGTTTTAATGTGTCATTATTGTCTTCTAACTTATTATCTCTATTATGTTCTTTCCTAGAATGATATGGAACAAAATAAGAGCACAATGTAAGGATAGCTCATGACTATGAAAGAGGTATATGATCATATGTGTGACATAAAACTAAGGTACATTAAAGGCTTTGGGTATAGACCTAATCTAACCTTTTTCTTATCCATAGAATAAGAATGTTGGAGGATGTTCTTTTACAAACATAAAAAGCATTATCTCAATCTCAAAAGGCTTTGAAAAATACCCGTCAAAATTTGAAAATCTCTAAAGAAAATTATAATAATTTACAAGGTAAAATGGCTTACTTTAAGAATTATATGTAGAATCATTGATGCATAATCTCTACTCTTATTGTTCCTTCATACTTAAAATGTTGTTGAAATTGAACTACATAGTAATAGGGACTCTTTGTCATTTGTAGTTACTAAGGACTTTTTGGCATTTATAGTTACATTATAATGTGATGAAGGTACATAGATTATTTCTAATAGTTTGTAATCTTTCAACTTATATCTCATATTTAAAATTGTCAATGACTACTTTTCATTTTACTAGGTGAACTTTCTGTGTCATTATGAATGTGTACGTTCTATCCACATCCCTATGAAATTGCAATTGATTTTTGACATATATATGCAAAATGCTATCCAAATTAATTAATGTATTTGGCTTAACACATAACATTTGCATAAGTCTAATTGATAAACTTCTTGTATAATATAGTTAGTGAAACTTTATTAGTAATAATGATTATAATCTTTTGTTCTATGTAAATGTATAAAAATGTATCTTGTATTTTTAAATCTAATTCTTGCATGCTTTTAAATTATTAAACTTATGTCTATTTACAATCTCATTAACAGAGATGAAATGCAACAAATTAACTAAATTGTTAGCTTTTAATTCATAGTTAATTAGCTTGCAGTAAATTGAAAAGGTCTATTTTCCCTTCTTTGTGATGAATTGATTTAGAAGATACTTATCTTAAATTTATGCTTTTATTACACAACTTGTCAAAGTAGTTTTAAAGAAGCTATAAACAAGGCTAAAATAATTCCTTAACCCTTTCACCCCTTTTTGTTAATTGGAATTATGAAGTATAACCTTTTGTAAGTCCCGAAGTTGGAATATTATTAGTTTTTAGGTTTTTGAATTGAGATATGCAATATCTATTGACTAGATTTATAATTAATATAATGTTTTTTTTCTTTAATTATGTTATTATCTTATAAAAATAAAGTACATATAAAAGTATTTTATTTCAATGAACTACAAATAATTGTAATTGTGATCCATAACAATTATGTAACTTTTTTAGCAACTATTTTATAATAATCATCACTAATAGCTAAAATTTTAGTGACAATTCATAATTTTAGTTGTCAATTCATAAGTATTTATTGTGACTATTTTACCATTTTAGTCACAAATGAATACAACATTTAATGACTATTTATAGCCTTAATCACATATTCATTGAACTTTTGGTGACTATTATAAATATTTAAACATAAATAGACACATCATTTAGCGATAATTATTAAATTAGTCACAAATTTATACAACCATTAACAACTATTTTAATATATTAGTTACTAGTCATTATAACTTTTAATGTCTACTTTAACAATTTAGTTACACATTGGTCATTTATATTAGTGACTATTTCACTATTTGTCATTGCTATTATGCCTTTTGGTAACAACTTATGAAAGATGAGTTGGTAAATATTTTAGTGACCATTATCTAAGATAGTCACCAAAAATGTTCTCATATAAGTGACTCTATGTTAAATTAGTTGCCAATTTAAGCCATGATTGTGTATTGGTGACTAACCGAGTAATCAAATTTAATAGTTGCAAAAAGTATTAATAGCAAAAAACCTATATTTAGTGTTATTTTCTTTGTTGCTAATGACTTTATATATATATATATATATATATATATATATATATATAAATATATATATAATGAAGCCAATTCAAATTTAAAAACTACTTTCATGAAAAATGTATTTGCTTAATTGACAAAATTAGTTGTTAATACTTTTAATGATTATGTTTGTATTCATACTTATATTTTGCTCATTTTGCATGGTGCAGGTTAAGAAGAAAGCAAGTCTTGGATCATTATAGGAGTATTACACATTAATATCACAATCACAAGTTTCATGGAACTAAAACTAATTTTTTGGGTAAAACATACAATTTCTACCTCTTGGTTACTTCTAAATGTAGCTTTAGTTTCATTTACTAAAAATTGCTACAATAACTCATACATAAAATATCATTGTATAACACAATGATAGCTTTTTAATCATTTTAATTGAATTCATTGTCATTTTTATATTGTATAATTTCATAATTAATTTTCAAATCCCTCCTTTCAATGATTGCGCATTTGTCATTGTGGTTGTTGCATAGTTTGTTGACTTAATGTTATTTCTCCCATGATTGCATATATTAAAGATCAATTGGGATTTGCTTGTTTTATGAAAAATAACTTATCTATGAAAAATATTTTTTATGAAAATTTTTTTCAAGGAAAATAAATCATTTTGTATTGTTTGATTGAAACTCTTGAATTTATTGAAAAGTATTTTCTTATGTTTAATGCATATATAAGGAAATAAAAATTTTTTAAAAATCCTGATAAAATTTTTATTAAACACAAGTAATGATTTTACTTATTATCTAAAGATAAACTTTATCATTAATTTCATTAATGCAAGTAATAAAAAATGTTTACATTTGGTGCACACCATTATAAATCACAATATATTTATAAATGATTATACAAATACAAAGAATGATATTATGTACATCTTTAAGTGTTTTAGGTATGATCAGACTAGTACCTAGCCTTACAACTTTGATATTTTCCAATAATCATTTGGATTTAGAGTTAAAGTCCACTTATGTCTAACCAATGGCATCTTTGATAGCATGCTTGCCCTTTTGGCTTTTGTTCCTCCATCTTTACCTTTTAGTTACTTTTAAGTTCTATTTAGCAATATCTACTACTATTAACCTTTCTTAG
Source organism: Bruguiera hainesii (assembly GCA_023213295.1). Classification (NCBI taxonomy): domain Eukaryota; kingdom Viridiplantae; phylum Streptophyta; class Magnoliopsida; order Malpighiales; family Rhizophoraceae; genus Bruguiera; species Bruguiera hainesii. The sequence continues at coordinate 8,296,617 of JAHOYR010000015.1, read as the reverse complement.
TTGCAACAACAAAAAACATAAGCCATGAACCAAACCAACAACAAAAGATTAAAAAAAAAAACAAAAAATGATTTAATAGGAGCAAGGATTCTAATAACCATTTCTTATATTACCAAAGATGTCAACAATCATCATACATTTAGGTATATCCATCAATACCCAAATCACATTTGTGATTATTGTTTTTAATAGTCTAATAATGTATAAAATTATTCTTTACTAATTGAGTCACATTATAATTAAGTTCTTAATAAGAATATTATTTGAAAATATTCTAATATAACTAATTGAAAGATTTTAAATTCCTAAACTAGTGTTCTTTTTGGAAACTAGATTAAAAGCTAAGGTGATGGAAATTTTGAAACTGTAATTCATTAATTTTCATGGCATTGTAATTGACTGTTAAAGAGAGATCCATTTTACATGTTACTACTTGTTCTTTTCAATTTGATCATATAAATGATATTATTTTTGATGAGATTCTAGCACAAAAATAAGGGTTTACTAATGTTTATGAGTGGCTAAATGAATGTGATAAACCTTATACTTGGGATTTGTTAAGATATCTCCAGTAACAGAGTGCTCTACCATGGCTTTATGATGACGATTTTCAAAAGATCCTTCAGTCCTGCAAAAAATCAAGTGGACTTCTATGACTATGCACTTCATAAATTCTTTTAAAAGTGTAATTGATAAGTGTGGCCTTGTAAAGATTTGTTTCAAAGGTAATGTACATATGGACTAATGGAATAAATGGGCCAACAAACATTTAGGAACTCCTAAATAGTTCTTATGGCTTTCTCAAATTCTTTTATTTATTATTGTTGCTTCAAGTAACTCATTTGTATCACTTTGGATCTAATCACAAATTTATTGCCATATAATTTAAGTCTCAAGTGGGTATAAGTTTAAAATAACACAAATCATTTCAATTTGAAAAAATATGGCTAATTGATCCATTATGCAAAAAAGTTGTTTTGGAGTCATAGAATGTGGCAAAGGAAGACACTTTTCAGCTCCTTTTCCATGCTAGTTTCTTATTGTGGCAAAAAAAAAAAAAGACCTTTATACATATGAATAATTAATAGAAAACTTTACATGAAGAGTAAGCATGATTCAAAATAATGACCCTAGATAGAGATACCCTCTTGTGGCTTAAAGAAAATTAGTGGCAAATTGATACATTATTAATCTATAAAGAATAAATGTAGTTGTAACGATTGTATGTAGCCTAGTTGAAAAGGGGTGATAAAAATACCCACCTTTTCCATTCAAAAGCTACTCAAAGAAAGAAATGAAACACTATACATTAGATCCTAGACAATAATAAGATGTGGCATCATATTAAGGAAGACATTGCAAGTGTGTTAACTTTATATTATGAGGATTTCTCCTTTAAAAGCTTTGCAGAAATTAAATTAATCCTTGATATAATAAATAGGAATGTCATAAAGGATATGAACTATTTGCTGATAGCTTATTTTATCAAGAAAGAGGTTTATAAGACTTTTTAACAAATGCATCTAATTAAGGCCTTAAGTCTAAATGGTATACTTGCTCTCTTTTACTAGACCTTTTGGCCAATAGTTGGTGCATATGTAATAAACATAATCCCTAATATTGTTAATAATAAGGGTGATTCAAGGATATTGAATTACATGTTGATTTGCCTTAGTCCCAAGGCTTTTGTTCCTACATCTTGTAAAAACTATCACCTTATCAATCTTTGCAATTTAGTCTTTAAATTGGTTACAAAAACCTCAATAAGCAAGCTTAAGATCATCTTACCATAACTTATCAATCCTTCACAAAGTGCTTTTGTTCTAAGACAACTTATTACAAATAATGCTTTGATTGCTTATGAGTGTTTTTGCTCTTTAAAGTCATGTTACCATGGTAACAACTAGTTTATGGCTTTGAAATTAGATATGGCCAAGGCATATGATTGGGAAGTTGGTTTTTCTTGAACAACTAATGTTATATATGGGCTTTAATTCAACATAGGTGGACCTTTTTTATGCAATGTGTGTCTTTAGTTTCTTATTCTTTGTTATTTAATGGTGAATCCTAACATGCTTTCTACCCAACTAGGGGTCTTTAATAAGGGATCCATTGTCTCCTTATTTATTCTTATTTTATGTGAAGGGTTTTTTGGCTTTGATTAATGATGCTAATACAAGGGAATTCTCTATAGCTTATTGGGTTAGTAAAAATGTTCCATTAATTACACATCTTTCTTTTTCTTTTTTTTTTGGCAAATGATGCCTTCTCTTCACCATAACAACTTTGCAAGAATGTCACCATGTTTGGAAGCACCTTTATATCTATAACAGAGCTTTTGGACAAAACGACGATTTAGATAAGACTAATATTGCACTAAAGACATGTATTGAAGTAATGGGAATGGAAAATCCTAAATGATATCTTGGACTTCTAATGATATGAGACTTTTTAAAAAGGCGAGTTTTCAACATAATGTTAGATCAAGTATGGAAAAAATTAGTAGGATGGAAAGAGAAATGCTTATTATAGGTAAGGAAGGAGATCTGAATTAAAGCAGTTATTCAAGTCATTCCTATTTATATTATAAACTATTTTAAATTACTTATAACTTTAGCCTAAGAATTGGAGATTTTAGTTAACAAGTTTTGGTAGGGTGGCTCTCGTACTTAACAAAAGCTTAATTGTTCATCATGGGAAAAGATGTGTCTTTTAAAGGATCTTCATGGCATTAGCTTTCATGACTTTCAATGTTTTAATATGGCACTATTGGCTAAATAAGCATGGCAATTAGCTACCAATAAATCACCATTAGTTCTTAAGTTCCTGCATCCTAATACTATCTTAAGGGTTTCTTTTCTTACTTTCACTATTGACTATAATTCAAGTTATACATGGCCTAATATTTTATAATCTCAATCACTTCTTGAAAGGGGTCTTTGGTGCCAAATATGAAATGGCCAGCAAATGCATATTTTAGGTCCTTTTCATTATGGTTGACAAATCATAGGTCCTCTACCTCTTATGATAAATCATAAGAGTATCTATGGTTGACAAATCATTATGGTTTTTAGGTCCTTTTCATACCTAGGTCCTCTACCTGTATTAATAAGAATGTATGACATATGACATTGGTAAAATCTCTTTTTATGGAGTATTTGGACACCTAAGGACAAATTAGTTTGGTATAATAATCGTATAAGCAATTTCAATGTCAAGACAGTAGATCTCCTTGCCCTTTCCTTACATTGTAAAGGCTAGGTTGAATCTTCTAAGCTAATTACTATATGGAATATGATTGGTGCAATTCTCTCAAGCTATAACAAGTGCCTAACAAGGTAAAATATATTTTTTTAGCAAGATATTATAAGATTTCTTCCTACTAAAAGTTCTTTAGTTTAGCATGGTTTATATCTAGATAATATGTGAAATATGTTAGCAAGAAAATGGATCCATATCTCATGCACTACTCGAGTGCCCTTTTGTTATAATGATTTAGTTCTCCTCCCTCTTAGGATTGTGTTCACTTAACATATCATAAAGATCTTTTGATTGTTGGTGGAAATACATTATTGCAAATCTAGAAGGAGAGCTTTTTGACATAATATTGATACTTGTCTAGGGCATTTGAAAGACTAAAAACCTGTAACTTTATGAGAGCAAATTTTCATCACCTTAGTAGGTCATTGATGTGCCCTTGTGGTTTTATTCTCTTTATTAATAACAAAATACAAATATTTCTCCATCTCTTATGAAACCTTCAATTTAACAACATTAGGGGCCTCTTCTATTGGGATTATATGAAATTAACATAGATGTGACACCTTCCTATCACCATGGTAGAGATGGTGTTGTTATCTAGTACTTTTACTATTGATGTTCTTAAATCAATAGTTTTACATTTGAGAGTCCAACTAACTGGTTTTTTATTGTCTATCATTATGAAATTGAATTGTCTTCAAGTTGTTCTTATCATTTAAGAGTTGTAAAATGAAATTTTAGTCATAAAACAGCTAACTATTGACATTCAAAACTTTTCTTCATTTTTTTTTATTTCCAAATGCAACAAATTCCTAATGATAAGATCCATAAAGGAGCTAATATATAGATGGCTTCTAAGAATTCATTAACTATTTGTGAAGGCTCATTGACACATTCAAGAGTTAAAAGGATGAAACAAGCACTTAATAGGCTAATTGAAGAAGTTTGGACCAAAGAAGCTAATTCAATCTTGAATAGTGACAAAATATACCTTAATATAGGCCCAAACTTTATTATTTGTATAAGTATGCTTAATGGACCTATGTGTTAGTAATTGTAAGAGTTTCTATAATAATTATAAAAAAATAAGAGTAGATTTATTGCCAACTTATTTAGGAAGTTTGTTATTATCTTTAAGGTTATTAATTCAGTCTAGAAATATAGTTGATTTCATTATTAAAAGGGGCAAATTGTTAGGTGAAATAAAAGTGAGAATTTTCTCCTTCAGTTCTTTCAAGATCTAAAGAACCAAGAACTAATTCTTCATATGGCGTTCAAGCCAACTCATCACTCCCAAGTTTATTCTTTTTTAGAGTGTGATATTCATATCCTTTATTATATCTTATATTTGTGTTCATTTAAACATTAGGATTAGGTCTTACATGATTGAAATTGGATTTAGTTTTCTTAGGTTCTTGTTTGATTTTTTTTATGTGTTAAGTGCCTAAACCATGTCTTTTAAGGTTCACATCAGTTGATATTAGAGTTTGACTCTAAATAAAGTTTAATTATCTAAATTTGAAATTTTCTCTTTTTCTTCTTTTTGATAACATTTTATGCTTTTTTATTCCTTGAATCCATAAATCCTAGTTTTATTTTTTCTTCTTAACTGCATTTTATACCTCTTTTGTTCTTTAAATATGTAAACCTAAGTTTATATTTTATTTTCTTTAAATTTATGCAAAAAGAGAGAGAGAGAGAGAGAGAAAAAAAATGAAGAAAAAAAATAAAGAGAGAAATAATTCTTTTTGATTAGGCTAAAAATAAGAAAGGAAATATTTTAATTGATTTCTTTATATTTGAAAAGTAAACCATGTTTAATTATACCAAAGGAAGATAGAAGATATATTTCTTTCTTAATTGGGCATATTACAATATGAGAAAATCTTAAATTAAAGGAGTAAACCTTATTTCTTTCTAATATTGGCAAGAATTTAAATCTAAGTAATCTATTTTTGTGTCTTGTGATTTAATATTATTGTTTTCTTCTACGTCATAACCTTTATTCATTATACTTTCTTAAATTTCTTGATTTTGATTTGTTGAAATTAGTCAGTTATAAGGTAACTTTGATTAAGGTTGTTTAGTTTAATAAAGAATTAAGAAAAAAAATTGAGTGATAAAAGATAAAAATGTAAACACATATTAAGAAAAAACCTTAAAAAATGTAAACATGAGGGTTTAAGTGAAACACGTGAAAGAGTATTATGTATCCTAATTATTTTATATAGAATTAACACTATTTTTCCAAAGATAAAGATGTAGCTAAAAAGGGAGGTAGCAATAAATTGTTTATGATCAAAGTTATATATCAATAATTTAAGTATACAAACACCAAAATTGATGATACCATTATTGTATTAACTTGTTTCTCCATCATATCCTTCATATCAACAATTTAAGTATACAAACACCAAAATTGATGATATGAAGGATATAATGGAGAAACAAGTTAATACAATAATGAAGTTGCAAAAAAGGCATGAAGGTCATGAAATTCTTAATATGAGAAGGTAAGACAAATAAGACTATGGCCATAAAAATGATATAAAAAATGATGAATTTAATGATCTAGCTATTTTGGTCAAATTTGTCAATAATAGAAATCGTCGAAGAGATTTTAGAAGGTAAGACACTTATGACAGTGATTTGGACACCATTAAAATGAAACTTCCTTCATTCTAAAAGAAAAATAATCTTAAAGCCTACCTAAAATGGAAAAAGAAGGTTGAGTTGGTCTTTAATTGTCATAACTACTATATTGTTAAGTTTGTTGATTATATTGTTATTTAGTGGGATCTACTTGTTTAGACTAGGAGAAGGAGTCTTGTTGTTCCCACAGCCTTGTATGGGTTATAATTGTTGTCAACTAGGGTTAAGTGTGCAACAAAAGTAAAGCCATATGGAAGGGCAAAAAAAAGTAAATCCGCTGCGTAAGGGCAAGAACGTAAATCCGCCACGTAAGCCCTATTAGGGTTTCATGGAAGAAAGTATATAAAGACCTTGGAAGACAAAACTGGGAGAAGGGCAACACAATTGAATAAACAGCAACCTTACAACAACCGGCCAAAAAGGAAGAGAGAGCAGAATGACAAGAGATCAGAAACGACACCACCAGGAGAGCAAACTAGAAACGTCACCATTAAGAAAGTAAACCAGAAACACGTCTTGTAAGCAAACGAGAAACACCTCCTGCAAGCAAACCAGAAACACATCTTGTAAGCAAACCAGAAACGCCTCCTGCAAGCAAACCAGAAATACATCCTGCAAGCAAACCAGAAACGCACAACCAGCAAGAGGAGAAATAAGAAACAGACCACCCGGAAGAGAAGACAACAGACCTGGTATCCGTGAGACCACCCGGAAGAAAAGACAACAGACTAGAAGCGTGAGGCAGGCCGAGAGATGTGAAACAGTAGACCAGAAGCGTGAGACCAGAACGTGCAACGGTGTGACTGATCAGAAGTTAGGGCAGGCCGTGAGACGTGAAACGACAGACCAGAAACTTGAGTGCAAGCTGTGAAATCGTGAGACAGTGAAAGCAGGAGTTGTGTGAAACAACCTAGAGAAGGAATTCAACGAAGCATCGGAAAGAACTCAATGTATTTCCAGATTTCTTCAAGAGAGGTTAGAGAGTGTTGCGGTGAACTTTTAAGCGGCAGTGGAGCAGCCTTTCAATTTAACAAAGGCAAGACAAGCTAGAAGAAGGGTAGACACAGTAAGTGACACTTTTTGTATTGTACTTACTGAGTAATTTCAATAGTGAAAGGAGTAGAAGATTAAGACATCTATTGTAACGAGAATTCTCAAGTATAGTGGATAGTCTCGGTAAGGGAGAGTCCCTACCACCGTGGATGTATGTCATATTGACGGAACCACGTAAATCTCGTGTGTCCTTAATTTTCTTTACGTTTTGTGTTTTGAATTGAGTTGTGAACGCAACTAAAGTATCGGCTAACCCATAATCTAACGAAGACCTAAACAAGAACATCTGAATTGTCTATCAAGTAAGGTGTCTGAAAGGTGACTTTGGGGACTATTGTGATTAGTAGGTAGCAATAAATCTACCTTAGTCGAATCTGAGAAAGAGTTCGCTTTTAAGAAGAGATTGAAGTTGTTCACTTTCCTGCGAATTGTGAATTGTGGTGATACTAATTCACCCCCCTCTCAGTATCACAAACTAGTAGATCCTAGGGTGAAGTTGGGAACTTCAAGTCTTGAGAGACTTATTAACACATAGGAAGAGATAAAGGCTATCATAAGAAAAAAGTTTATCCCTAATCATTATTATATGGATTTCTACTAAGGACTATAAAGGCTCACTCAAGGCAATAAAAATGTGAAAGACTACCAAGAAAAGATGGAGATTGTCATGATCTAAGCTAATGTAAAGGAGAATAGAGAAGCAACTATGACTTAATTCTTGTAAGGGCTAAATAGAGACATTGTCAATGTAATTGAATTGCAACATTATATGGAGTTGGAAAAGATGGTGTATATAGCAATAAAAGTTAAGAGGTAACTCAAACAGAAGTGTTCTATATGGTTTGGATAAAATTTAGGTTCCACTTTATCCTAGAAGTCCAATTAAAGCAAAAAGGAGGAAAAGGTTGATTACAAGGCTAAGGCTAAATCTTACAAGAGTAAGGAAGTCAATCATAGTAAGAAGAAAGGTAATTCTAATTCCTAACCTAGTAAAAATAAAGATGTTTAAATGTTTTAAGATTCTAAGAAGGGGACATATTGCATGGAAAGAAGTATCTAGTTAAGGGAGATGTGTTGGTAGCTAGGTGAATATTAAGTGCACAAACCAAGGAAGATGATAAAGTGTGAAGAGATAATTTCATTTATACATAATGTCACACCAAAAATAAGGTAAGTAGTATGATCATTAATAAAGGTAGTTATACAAATGTAACTAATATTACTCTAGTTGAAAAGCTTAATTTACCTATTATGAAGCACCTTAGGCTATATAAATTTTAATGATTCAATAAATGTGGGAAGGTTAAGGTAAATAAGTTAGTATTGTTTATTATTAGAAAATATACTAATGAAATCTTGTGTGATGTTGTATTTATGCATACTGGGCATATTTTATTAAGAAGACCATGACAATATTATTGGTGTGTAATGCACGATAAGTTTAAGATTAAGCAATCTTTTGTAATAAATGATAAACCTATTAGTCTTATATCTTCAATACCTCAACAAGTTTATGAAAATCAATTAAGGATTAAAAAAAAAGTGAGAATAAAAAGGAAATTAAGGTTGAAACAAGCATACAAGGAAAGAAAAAAGAGGAAATGAGACCAAGAGAAAAGAAGGAAAAGGGTAAAAGAGAAAAATTAAGAATTTGTATGCAAATGAGAGTGATGTTAAAAGAGTTTTTTTATTTGAAATAGCAAATAATTGTACTTTTGTACAAAGAGATTTATTTTAATATTGACAAGCTTAACCCCACTTTACCTAGTGTTATTGTTTCTCTTTTGTAGGAATTTAGTGATGTTTTTTCTAAATAACCAAAATAACCAAATAGTTTGCCATTTTTTTTGGGGAAATAGGATATCATATTGAATTCATCCCCAGCACAACAATTCTAAACTAACCAGCCTATAAAAGCAATCTTGAGAAAGAACAAAAGCTTTAAAGACAAGTTAAAGAACTTATAGCAAAGAGATAAGTGAGGAAGAGTATAAGTTTATGTGTAGATAAGTGAGGAAGAGTATAAGTTTATATATAGTTCTAATATTACTTATGCCTAAAACGGATAAGACTTAAAATATGTGCATTAACTATAGAGTAGTCAACAAAATCATTATAAATTATCACCATCCTATATTTAGATTAGATGACATGTTAAATGAATCTTATGGTTTATATATCTTTTATAAAATTGATTTTAAAAGTGAATATCACCAAATTAGGATAAGAAAGGTAAACAAGTGGAAAATAACTTTCAAAATCAAGTATGATTTGGATGAATGGTTTGTTATGTCAATTGATCTCACTAATGTACTAAGTACTTTCATAAGATTGATGAATCATGTTTTACATACATTCATTGGTAAATTTGTAATTGTATATTTTGATGATATTTTGATCTATAGTAAAAATTTAGATAAGTATCTTGATCATTTTCATTATGTTTTAAGTCTTTTACATTCTAAGAAAATTTATACTAATCTTAAAAAATGTTCCTTTTGATGAGGAAAAGGTTAGATCTGTAATTAGGCTACACCTAAGTTAGTTAGTAATATGCGTAATTTGCATAATGTAACTAGTCTTTATAGGCACTTTGTTAAGCACTTTAGTATATTGTTGCACCACCGAGTGAGGTTGTTAAAAAGAATATGAGTCTTAAGTAAGGCAATGATCAAAATAAGGTTTTTAATTTAATTAAGGAAAAATTAAATTTTATACCCTCATTTGTTTTACATAATTTTAGTAAAACTTTTGAGATTAAATGTGATACTTTAGGTATTAGTATTGGAGTTGTTTTGATGCAAGAAAACTATTTACTTTGGTGAAAAACTAAGTAGTGTAAAGGAAATATATGTGTTGGTACAAGTTTTGGAGATATGACAACACTAATTTTAACTTAAGGAGTTTGTCATCCATACTAATTACAAATCCTTAAAACAATTAAAAGGACAAAGGAAGTTGAACAAAAAATATGTTAACTAAGTGAAATTCATTGATGTTTTTCCCTATGTTATCAAATATAAATAAGGTAAAAAGAATGTGCTCATTGATGCATTATCTCATAGATATACCTTTATCTTTACACTTAATGCAAAATTGTTAGGATTTAAATATATTAAATATTTATATGTGGAAGATCCTAACTTTGTTAATGCATATGAGGCATGTGAGAAGTTGGCTTATGAGAAATTTTATAGGTATTAAGGTTTTTTACTTAGGAAAATTTGTTTATATTTTTCTATAAGTTCTTTAAAGGAGTTGGTTGTAAAAGAAGCATATAATGGTGGTTTAATGGATCATTTAAAAGTTAAGAAAACCTAGATGTCTTGACTAAGTTTTTTTTTTTTTTGGTCACACATGAAATGACGTATTAAAAGGGTATGTGAGAAGTGAATAATATACAAATAAGGTAAATTTAAAGTTTTACCTTATGACTTAAACACTTTTTTACCCATAGTTAGCCAACCTTATATTGATTATCTATAGATTTTGTGTTAAAACTGCTTTAGTAAAAAAAGGGTAGGGATTAGATATTTCTTATTATTGAGAAATTTTCAAAGATGACACACTTTATCTCATATTATTAAATTAATGAAACAAACAACGTAAATAAATTGTTTGTTAGAAAGTTAGTACACTTACATAGCATGTCTCGAAGTATTGTTTTAGACCAGAATACAAAGCACTTAAATTACTTTTAGAAGATTTTGTGAGATAAGTTAGGTATTAAAGTGTTGTTTTCAATTACTTGCCATATGTAGATGAATAAGTAAACTGAGGTAGTTAATCAAAGTCTTTTTACTTTGCCCTGTGCTATTATTTAAATGAATTTGAAAACGTGAGGAGATTATTTGCCATGTGTAAAGTTTGCATGTAATATAAATGTTTATTCTAATGCTAGTTACTCTAAATTTGAAATTGTATATATTTTTAATTCTTTGACTCCTTTGAATTTGATATCTTTATTCATTAATGAGTATGCTAGTTTAGATGATAAATGCAAGGCCAAAATAGTGAAGTTGTATAAGGAGGTGCAGTGACAAATTGTAAAATGATATGAATAACATGTATCTTATGCCTATGAAAAGTAAAAGAAGGTGATATTTAAACCTAGTAATTGGATTTGGGTATATATGTATAAGGAAAATTTCCCAATTTAGAGGTGTTTAAAATTGCAATTTAAAATAAATGGTTCATTTTAAATAGTAGTACAGATTAAAAATAATATTTATAAATTGGATTTTCTTAATGAGTATAATGTGAGTATAATATTTAATATTTATGAATTTTTTCCTTTTGATGCAAGTGATAATTTAAGAACAAACCTTTTTGATCAAAAGAATGTTGAGGTCTATAAAGGAAATAATGTATTAAGAGTTTTTAAAGATTTATTGAGCATTTACGAAGATTAAATAATGCATTCAAGAGTTTAAATGATGAAAAAGGAACTTAGTAAAAGAAGTTTGTACTGAAAAAACTAATTCAAATTTAAAGGACGATAAACCATATACTAATATGGGCTAACATTTTATTAATTATATAAATATACTAAATAAGTTTATATGTTAAGTGATTATAATAATTTTTACAATAATTTTAAAAAAATAGGAGTAGATTTATTGTTAACTTATTTAAAAAGTCTATCCTTATTTTTAAAATTATTAATTTAGTTTATAAATAAATTTAATTTTATTATTAAAAGAAGCATATTATTAAGCAAAATAAAAATAAAAATTTTATCTTCTGATCTCTTTAATAATTAAAAAATTTATTAAAAATTAAAATTTTTTATATTATTTAACTCAATTTATGACTCACAAATTTTTTCTTTTTTATAATTTAAAAAAGTTAAATCAAATTTAAAAAACTTTATTAATATTGGAGCGAATTTATATATTTAGTCGGCTGACTTGTTCGTTTGTGCGCGTGTGTACGGAGGCTTTGCTGCGATGCCAAGACAAAATGGTCGGGCGAGCTGACTCAGCTAACGAACCATCAAATGTTGAAATATTCAACATTCAAATCCAACGCGGACAAGTTCCGATTGAAAACTCTGAAACTCTGCCCCATTCGTTAAAAACCTCTCTAGAGTTGTCCAAATTAAGCACCGGAGAGGGGAAAAAGGCAAATCCTTGAATCCAATGCACGCAGCCGAAGCTTCTTCGTAAGTAGCTCAAACCACCCCGCCCCACTCTTTTTGGTTTTTGTTTTTGTTTTCCAAATCACGTATTTGACGGGGTAAAACGGCAAAGCAAGCCTAAATATGTTAATTGTTATGTCGCTGACAGCTTTGAAACGAGTGAGATGCTGGCCAGCTTTTTGTCGTCCACGCCGCTGCTGCCCGAGTCCTGGGGGCTTTGCAGTCTGGCCAATGAGAATTCCCACAGTAGTAATGGGTTTTTAACGCAGCAGATTGGAACCACCGGCTATGTGGCCTTTTCCGGTGTCCAATTCGATTCTCCCGGTGCTGATTTCGCCGTGACGTCGGACCCAACCTGCAGGAATCTGGTGCTGTTGGATGATGGTGCTTCTTGCAATTCTATATTCTCTCCGATCAACGGTCGATACGGAGGGGAAGAGCCCGTCATGGTGCACGCCGGATCGCTGAGGATATTCCTGTCCACATATCAGAATCCAAGTTTCCGGAGCCAGGTCAGTCCTCTGCGGGCTCCCCCTCCCCACCCACCCACCCGCACCACCGCTAATTGTTTTCATTCTCTTTTCTACTACCGATTGGCTTGGATACATTTGTGGGTCATACAGTTCCTTGATTCAATTTTTTGAGTTTGATAGGATAAATGAAAACTTATTATGGAAACACTTTCACTTTCCAAGGATAGCAAAATGCCTGTGAGATCACATAAACATAAACTTCCATACTAACAGAAACTTCATTAATTTGTTTTTTTTTTTTTGATGTTTTTTTCTTAAACTAAATGATTTTGGATGTCATGGTAGGTGAATTTTTTTTTTTTTCTTTTTTCTTATTTAGTCCAAACACGCTTTTGAGTGAAATTCTAGAACATTTTAAGTATGCTGACCATTTTAAATATTCTAGAACATACGAAGGTGTCCCGCAATTATCAAGAAAGTGTATATTTTCTTTTCATAAATTATTCAAAATCTTTTTTTTTTTTTTGAAGGACAAGAAATCATGGCCTACACCGTACTTTATACTGTTAGAATATGCCATACAATTCCTGACAATTATGTCATGTTATGCTAAAAAGCCAGAAAGATCTTGCCAATTAGCTGGCAAGAGATGCCACAAATCCAGTGAAAATTGCTGAAAATAAATCAGCGTAGAAAATCGAAGACAAACTGACAATGATTCTTGATTCTATCCGGAAAGATCACGTGCCCCTTCTTCCACGTTTTCAATCAAACAAACCAACTGCCGACCCTCTTGGAGGAAAATAATTCTATGCAAATAGCGTACATACAGCATACACTTGAACTGTTTGATTAGTTTTTTTACTGTAGAGTCTCTTGATCCAACGATCCCCCTGCATCCAAACCCATGGCCTCGGCTTCACTAAATCCTGAAGGTGCCGCGTTTTGATTACGCGTTTCAGCTATCGAATCTCTTGAACGCGGCAACTCATTTGACTTCTACACGACAAGAAACAAGAAAAGAACAAGCAGAAAAAAAAAAAACAAAAAACAAAACACAAAACAAAACAAAAAACAAAAAACAAACATTTCCTCAAATTATTAGAGAAAAATATTCAAATGTCTATCCATGTACACAAAATCTTATGAACTTACGTGTAAAGTTTTTTACATTATATGTTATGCATAATGTTATTTGTATATTATAAAATATTTTATATATAATATAAAATTTTATCATATTTAAATGTATTCATCAAATTTATATTAAAATTTTTTTTTAAAAAATAAAATTTATAATTTTGATTTGTAAAATCAAAGTTGTTAATAAATATATAAAAATTGATCCAATTAATTATTTATTTTAATATTAGTATAATCAAATTGATTATTAAATTAAAAAAATTCATAATTAACTGATAAATTAAATTAGAATTCATTTGTAATTTAATTTAAAAAATATTTTTTATTTATGTGCATTATATATAATGGTGGTACATAAAGTATGAAAATATATAAAATATTCATGCTCTATTTTAGAAATTTAATTTTTTGTAGTTTATTAAAATAAAAATATGAGTAAAGTAACGTACAAAGCTCAATTAATATGGTGTATTAATAAGGTAAAGGATATAAATCTAAAAAAAATTAAGAAGAAAATCTAGTTCAAATTTTATTTAGTTTTTTCAAAATATTCCACATGTAACTATTTGTTTAATATATATATATATAATTTGCTTTATATTAATATTACTGTGATTAATGACCTCGCTTTAATTTATCAAAAAAAAAAAAAAAAAAAACAAAGGCTCTGTAAAATAAGTAATGAAGACGTATACAAATCTCTCCCATAAATAAACTTTTCTCGGTTCTTTCGAACTTTGCATTTAAACGGTTTTCATTTCATTTTTTTTCGATAGCAAAATGGAATTTTATGTTTTTTTTAACAATTTGACAATTCTCCTTTTTTTTTTTTTAACATCAAAATTTAATCTCACATGATGTAAAAATTTAAAGGAATGAGAATTTAATTTCAATGTTTTATTATTTGACTCGAGCATCTAACAATTGACAACTATGACATTCTGCAACAATTTAAAAGAATTGATATTTGATTTATTTATGGATTTTAAAGCCCGAAACCTAAGTTGATTTGGCTTGGGGGCATTAATTAAACAAAACCAGTGCCCTTTCAAATTTCTCGCAGTGGTCTTAATTAATGATCTAATATATACGACAACGGTGACATTATTTGGCAATAAGTCAACAATCTTATATGGTGGCAATATGCGTGTGAAAGGGTTGAAAATATATTATTCAAACTAACCGATTTCAATAATGATAAGGTGTTCTTTTGAAATATCCTGATGAATGAGTATTATGGGTGTTTCTTTGTTAGAATAAAAAAGAAAAAAAGAGATTATTTTCCAGCGAATTGTCAATACCTAATCTAAGAAAGGAAAGATTGGAAACAATTTTAAATCCAAGAGATTTGGAAGTGTTGGGATTGAAGTTGAACATTTTAGTTGCTACGATGTGAGTTGTAACTTATTCTGAAGTTCACAACTTCTTGGTAATTAAATGTTTCCTTTAACATGGAAATAGATTAGCTTTGCTATCATTTAATTGTATGGCAAAGCCCGAATACTTCTAAAACATTAAGAACCAACTAATTCATAGTGGTCACGAGCTTTAACTCCATAATACTGAAGTAGTTTTTAAGATAAAAGGTCCAATGAATTAAGAAACATTGTAGTCTTCTTCACAAGATTTAATAAATTTAGCTTTTCTTCGTATAGTTTACAAACAACTAAAAACACATTTGCACAAGTCTGACGTTGGAAATCAAAACATGTGTGCATGTAGATGGACTTGCTGAGACAGAAAAGCAAGTCTATTGTCGTAACTGGCCACTCCATGGGTGGATCAATCGCCTCCCTTTGTGCTCTTTGGCTTCTCTCTTGCCCTCAATTTTCAGGCCTCTCAGTATTCTGCACCACCTTCGGCTCTCCATTGCTGGGCAATGCGACCCTTTCTCGAGCCATTCTCAGTGAAAGGTGGGGTGGGCACTTCTGCCATGTTGTGTCAAAATATGACTTGATGCCAAGAGTTCTCTTGACCCCATTACCCCCCATAGCCTCCCATTTGCATTCCATCAACCAATATTGGCAGCTGTCTATGACTTCTTCAAGATTTGGATTCCTTGCTGGGCAATTAAATGACCAATGCAAGGCTGAAATGTTCAACCATGTATCAGTTTCATTGGAGGTACTTTTGGCACAAGCTGGGGAAGGCACAATGACAGGCATGTATTGGCCGTTCGGGAGCTATTTTTTCTGCTCTGAAGAAGGGGCTATTTGTTTGGATAATGCAACATCTGTTATCAGGATGATGCAATTGTTGTTTACTATGGGTTCTCCAAGCTGCTGCATCGAGGATCATCTCAAGTACGGAGCTTACATAGGAAAAGTATTTTCTCAGTTCCAGGAGAAGAGAAATTTCACGCAAGAGTGTCCGGAATCGAGCTATGAAGCAAGTCTTTGGTTGGCATTGCAGTCCTCGGGAATTGCTTGCCAGGTTAGCAGTTATTTTTCTTTTCTTTTTGGTTAGAATATAGAAGAGATTGTGAAAGAATTTGATGATCCGTATGCAATTTTGAGCCATATCTTTTTGTACAAATACTTAGGAAGCAGTTGCAAGACCGGCTAAAGATCATCTAAAGATGGCTAGGCGAATGGGGTGCACGCCAAACCTGAAGTGTGCCAATCTAGCAGTTAAGTTATCCAAAATAACGCCTTACCGGGCGGAAATACAATGGTACCAAGAATCTTGTGACCAGAGTGATGATCAGATTGGGTACTATGACTGCTTCAAGCAAAGGGGTGCCTCAAAAAGGGGCTCTAAAGTGAATATGAACAGGCACAAGCTAGCTCGTTTCTGGGATAATGTAATCAAAATGCTGGAAAATAATGAGCTTCCTCATGATTTTGACAGGCGAGCAAAATGGGTAAATGCATCCCATTTTTACAAGCTCCTCGTCGAGCCATTGGACATTGCCGAGTATTATCGGACAGGGATGAACCACGTTAAGGGCCATTACCTTAGCCATGGGAGAGAGAGGAGGTACCAGATTTTTGATAGGTGGTGGGAAGAGAGGATGGTTAGAGAAAAGGAAAACAACAAGAGGAGCAAATTTGCAAGTCTGACTCAAGACTCATGCTTTTGGGCTCGGCTGGAGGAAGCCAGGGAATGGCTAGATTATGTCAGAAGTGAGAGTGATCCGAGAACACTAGCCTCATTTAGGGAGAAAATTGATGAATTCCAGAGGTATGCTAGTGAACTAGTTGAAAGAAAAGAAGTGTCCAAAGATGTAGTGGCAAAGAATTCAAGCTACTCTTTATGGGTGAGAGATTTTCAGGAATTCAAATTGCAGATGACACAATTTCACACCCAATTTTTAAGCTTCATGTAAGGGAATAGTAGTTTCTTTAATTTGTATTCTATTATTCTAGGACAATGTCACAAATAAGTTCTAGATTTGTTCTTTTTTTTTTTATTATTTTTTGGTAGGTAGAATAATCCTTCGACTTTGATTTCCTCGATGGGTGAGTTTTATAATAGAGAAATGATCAGGATAGCAAATAAACCAAGTCTCTCACCATTGACTTGGTTCAACCGAGGATCACCTGAACTCATTTATTTATGTAAATGAAATGATTCCCAAACCCAAATCTACAATGACAGTAAATGAACTGAAATTTTTGGGTGGCAGGTTAGATGGTTTGAACCTAAGCTGGGATATTTGGTGATGCAAGATCACCGGGGACGAACTAGGAATATGATAGGTTTGTGATGCGATCCCCTTATTAGTACTGATACTATCTTGTAAGTTGTATCTGTTATAATTTTTCTTTATTATTAATAATTATACCAATTGTGACTATACCTAATCACAGACAAAAGTAGAATTTCTCCACTTGGATAAGAGTGATCCTGCAGGTTGGATCTCTTGGGTTGAAAAATATTTTCGCTTCTATTGTACGCTAGAGCTCTCTAAAGTTGAAATTACTTTTATTCAATTAAAAGGTGATACAATTCAATGGTATGATTAGGTCGAGATATGTGGTGGAGTTCTAACATGTGTTGAATTTACTAAAGGTCTTCTTGTGCAATTTAGGCCCTCGGAATATCACAATGTTGATGGGGAGCTTGCAAAAATTCACCAAACATCCACCATCCTTGAATATCAAAGTTGATTCGAGTGACTTGCCAATTGAGCTAAACATTGGTCTGAAAGGCAATTAGTGGGAATATTTATTGAAAGGCTTACTACTAACATTCAACCGGAAGTCAAGTCTCACCAACCACGAATAATGGTAGTAGCTATCTCCTTTGCTCGCCTACAAAAGGAGAAGTTAGATGCTAAAAATCGTCAACCATCTACTAAGGTGACCAGCAAACATATCAAGAGTAACACCAACTCACCCTTTTTTACTCGTCCTTCTAACACTAGATACTTAACCTAAGAACAATTAAAAGAGCAGACGACAAAAGGGCTGTGTTGGCACTGTGATGAGAAGTAGCACAAGGAGTACTGTTGTAAGCAAGGGAAGCTTTTAATGATTGAACTAGTGGAGGAGACTGAAGAAATAAGTGATGACCATACGGGCCCAAATGGTGATGACACCTTTGTTGAATAAATAAATGGGCATACAGTGCATGCTTTACCTAAGTATTCGAACCTATAAACTATGTAGATTGATGGATTCTTCAAGGGATGACCAGTAATGGTACTAGTTGACTTAGGTAGTACCAATAACTTCATGGATAAAAAGATCGCCAAAAAGCTTGTTTTTTCAATCGAGGATTGTGACAAGTGTGCGGTGAAGGTTGCAGACGGGAGAAATCTGACATGTCAAGGGAAGTGCACAAAGGTAAAACTTGTGTTACAAGGTTAGATCATTTATATTGATCTTTTCTTACTACCTTTAAAGGATTATGAAATTGTTCTTAGCATTGATTGGTTGCGGATCTTGGGAGATATTACTTGGAATTTCTCTATGTTAAGAATGAAGTTTCTATTAAATGGACACCCAGTGGAATTATACGAAAGATGCGGAGGTAAAATTACCATTGTGAGTAGTCATCGAATGGAAAAGGTCCTATATAAGGCAGGACAAGGGTTCTTGGTGCAGTCGACAGGTGCAGAGGTGGCCAAATCACATTCTATACAAGAGAAGGAGGTTACGACATTAATGACTGAATTCTTTAATTTGTTTGCGAAGCCCTTAGGTCTACCCCTACAAAGGACACATGACCATTGTATTTTGTTATTATCTAAGAATGTACTTGTTAATGTTCGACCCTACCGTTATCAACACTTTCAAAAAGGAGAAATTGAGAAAATTGTTAAGGAGATGTTGGAAGTTGGCATCATTAGATCGAGTGTTAGCCCATACTCATCTCCTATCCTTTTAGTCAAAAAGAAGGAAAGTTCTTAGAAGATGTGCGTGGACTATTAGGCATTCAACCACATCACTCTGAAGGATAAATATCCTATTCCCATGGTCAATGAACTATTAGACGAATTGGGAGGTGCTCAATTATTCACTAAACTAGATTTAAGGTCAGGATATCACCAAATCTGGGTCCATAAGGAGGATATTCAAAAAACAGCTTTTAGAACTCATGATGGCCATTACGAGTTCCTGGTTATGCCCTTTGGGCTTACCAATACACCTTCAACATTTTAAAATTTAATAAATGATATCTTTTAACCATATTTACTTAAGTTTGTCTTGATATTTTTTGATGATATTTTGGTGTATAGTTCTTCCCTTAAAGCACATTTGTCACATTTGCGGATTGTGTTCACTACCCTGCATGAGAACTTTTTATTTGTTAAGAAAACAAAATGTAGCTTTGCTAGCCAAACAGTGAAGTATCTGGGTCATGTTGTCTCTAAAGACTATTAAGGCACTATGAGGCTTTTTGGAATTGACTGGTTATTATTGTAAGTGTTTTCGTGATTATGGAAAGATTAGCGTTGAATTGACGACTCTCTTGAAGAAGGATTCGTTTAACTGGAATGACAAAGTAGAGGAGGCGTTTGATCGACTTAAACAAGCCATGACCACCACTTCAGTTCTTGCCTTACCAAATTTGTGTAAGGTATATATTATTGAATTTGATGCTTTTAGAATTGGAATTGGTGTAATATTAATGCAGGAAGATTGCCCTATTGCCTTCACTAGTAAGATGTTATCATCAAAACATCTTAGTATGTTTGTCTATAATAAGGAGATGTTAACTATTGTTTATGCAATCTCAAAATGGTGTCCGTATCTCATTGGGAGGCATTTTCAAATTCGGACCGACCATAAAAGTCTAAAATATTTATTGAAGTAGTGAATCTCTTCTATAGAACAACAAAAATGGATTTCTAAATTGTTGGGCTATGATTATGAGATCATTTATAAAAAGGGGAGTGAGAATTATGTAACCGACGCATTATCTCGTATTCTAGAGCAAGCTAAAATGGTGGCACTCTCTATCCCTACCTGCACTACAATTGTGCAAATTAAAAGGGAGTGGTGGGATGATCGTGAAACTTGAAAGATCATTGAGAAACCACAGACAGGTCCTGATTCCGTTGCTCATTACACTCGGAATTCTCAAGGACATAATTATGCAAGAATATCATGCATCCTCGACTGCCAGCCACTCAGGATTTCTTTGTACCTACAAGCGTATTGGTAAGGAGTTTTATTGGAAAGGTATGAAGAAGGAAATCAGAAGGTTTGTAACTGAATGTGATATATGCCAACGTCACAAGAGTGAATTTGTGGCATCTCCAGGACTTCTTCAATCTTTACCTATCCCAAAAAAAGTTTGGACAAATATCTCTATGAATTTTATTGAGGGACTTCCGCTATCCCAAGGTAAATTTATTATTTTTGTTGTTGTCAATCGTTTGACCAAATATGCTCTTTTTTGTGCAGTTAATTACCTTTATGATGCTACTTATGCTGCGGCTAGTATTGTTCGAGTTTTTGTTGATAATATTGTAAGACTCAATGACATTCCTAAATCGATTGTTAGTGATCGAGATAAGGTATTCACCAATCATTTTTGGAAGGAACTATTCCACTTGCAAGGGATGCAACTAAATATGAGAACTGCTTATCACCCATAAATAGATGGACAAATTGAGGTAGTCAACTGATGTTTGGAAAACTACCTTCGTTACTTTGCAAGTGACAAGCCAAAGAATTGGGTAAAATGATTTCTTTGGGCTGAATGGTGGTATAATACCACTTATCACTCCTCTACAAAGATGACTCCATTTCAACCAGTTTATAGGTGAGTTCTACCTACTCTCACAAGATATACAATTAGATCATTTCACGTGGATCAAGTCGATAAGAATTTACAAGACAAAGACAAGTTACTCCAATTCTTGAAAGATAATCTTATTGCGGCCTAAACCCGTATGAAGTAACACGTGGATCTACATCGTACGAAGTAAGAATTTTTAATGGGATATTGGGTATATCTTAGACTCCAACCATATTGGCAGTTATCCGTCACTGTCCGCTCCTAAATAAAATTATCTCCTTGTTTCTTTGGGTCATACCAAATTCTAAAGCGTATTGGTCTTGTTGCTTACCATCTTAACTTACCAATAGGATAAAAAATACATCCTGTCTTTCATGTCTCTTCCTTTAAAAAGAAAGTAGAGGATAGTGTGATGACACAAAACCAACTTCCTGATATTACCTACATAGGAGAGGTCAACTTTCAGCCGTAAACCATCCTAAACCGTCGTATTGTCAAATATAAAAATCAAGTTATTGTTCAAATTATGGTTCAATGGACTAACCTCCTCATTGAGAATGCTACTTGAGAACTCTATCATTTTTTTGCAAATCAATTTTCAGACTTTATTGTCAGTTAGCTTTAAGGACAAGGCTAATTTTGAAGGACTAATGAATGATGCAATCCCATAATTGGTGATCCCATAATTGGTACTGATAAGATCCTCGTGAGTTATACCTGCTATAGTTATAGGATTTTATGTAGAAAGAATCCAGATTGGAAACCCCTTCTCTTGGCTGCTAAAAGCTTCCTGGGTTTTGATTAAGAAAGATTAAGCAATACTTGGATACTTGGAATTTCAGGCACAGGTCTTCAGGCACTGCGACCCTAAGAGTACAGGAAGCCACAGGTCTTCTACGATTTGAATACTTGGAATTTGGTGCAAGGGATCAAAAGTACATAGGTAAAAACTCTAGTTCATAATACTTATTTTTGCTCCAAAGCAACTTGTTGAAGAACTTCTACCTGTATATTAGAGGGTTCATGTGATTGAAGTTGGCTGCTAATTGCTGCATATCTGAAAATGAAAACTGGCTTAAGCTACCTCATCAAACTTGTGAAAATGGACCTTCAAAAATAGCCAAATCTCAGTTGTCTAAAAATGCAAATAGAAGATACTAACACTATAAATGCATCCTCTATGCTGCCTGCTAGTACTCCAACCATCCCAACTGTCCAGTTTAGAGGAAGAACACCGAAAAATATGGCAAATGTGCTTCAAAATCTGACAGTCCTTCAAATCGGGGAATTTAAATCTTACTGAAACAAGATTGAGCTGTACAAAAATAATCTCTCACCCAGAATGAGGTACACAACCGAAAGTTGGTTTGAGGCCAACAACACCACAAAGGGCAGCAGGCAGATGCAGATTATAAATGAAATGTACAATTCTATTAACGTCCTCCCTTTTTTTTTGGTATATTATTCGCAGTAGTGAAGGAACATGAGTTGGCTGGCAAATATTTTCAGGTATTTTCTGAAATTCAATGAACGTAACTAGTGAAAAGGGTCCTGAACACTTGCCTTCATCATAGTTGAATTAAGGAAAGTTAATTTTCACATTGGTTGTGCAATTACATTAAAAAGGAAATACATCCTGGGCCTAAAGGATGAACATCTTGGTTGAATATAATAGTAATAAGGTTCCAACAGGACACAGTCCTGCAGCCACCGCTGCGGAAGATCCACTAGAATAACCCCCAGGGATTCTTCCAGTATCATGTGGATTTCTAGTAACCCTGCATTCTAAGCAGGAATCTAGCCTCATCCTCTTTTATCT
Source organism: Bruguiera hainesii (assembly GCA_023213295.1). Classification (NCBI taxonomy): domain Eukaryota; kingdom Viridiplantae; phylum Streptophyta; class Magnoliopsida; order Malpighiales; family Rhizophoraceae; genus Bruguiera; species Bruguiera hainesii. The sequence goes on along the minus strand of JAHOYR010000015.1, from coordinate 8,273,882 downwards.
TAAGAATTTTCTACACGGCCAGAAAATAGGGGCGTTGTGGCATGTGATTCAAGTGACAAGTTTGCAAAAGCCTTTTTTGTTTTTCATTTGGTTCACATTTAAACAACAATATGAAAGCGAGTTACCCGCATTGAGGATTTATTCCGCTTGTTCCGGTTCCCAACCCATCCATATTCGTTTTCCCAACAATCATAGCACCACACAATCTGTGGCACCTGACGCAGCAGGCATCGACTTTGCAAGTTCTAGGTTTGTGCCACCACTTCGTTCCTCCTAGTAAAATCAATGAGAAAGTTGGCAAGAATTTAATAGGGAGCTATTTACTTGGCGAGTACTTGACGTACTTGGCATTTTGGGATAAAGCAACATGGTATAGATTCTGAAGGTTGAGTTGCAGAGAAGGCAGTTGTTTACTGAAGCTGCTGGTATTTGAAGGTTGTTGCCTGCTGCACAAACAACCAAGAGGAGAAAGGCTTGCTGGGAAGAAAATGGACCGAGAGAGGACACTAAGGTTGCTGTAATTGATCACTTAGATAGGATTTCCATTAACTTGCATCCTCATTATGTAGGAGGATTTCAAAAAAATATAAAATTTGAATTCATTGATTTTGACTGCTTTTATATTCAAATTTGAAATTAAATTTAATTAGTCTTTATGTAGGAGAAATGTGTACAATCTATTTCATCCCTTTATAGCAATTGGGACCCCGTCCAAAGTGGACATTGGCTCCGCTGGTGTGTACCGTGTTGCAGCAGGGATACGATCAGCAGAATAAACAAACGTGAACATGAAACAGCCAAGACCATGATACTAGAAATACTGATGAAGACTTAACTAATATAACCACCAAGTTCAAGTAATAAAGCTAGAATCTAGTAAGGATGAAGAAGCTAGAAACTTGGTCTCTGGGGATCCATTGTGCTTAATCTGAAGGATTTAGCCCTTAAGCTTTGAAGGAAGCAGCGCCTCTTTCATACCGACTAGTTGATTCCTTAGCCTGCCTTGGCGTATTTTCCGGACCATAACTAATAAAGAATGTGACGGTAATATTTAATATTTATTTTTTATTAATAATTTGAATTATTTACATAGTATTATTAGTAGGCATAACGAATAACTAATACATTTTTTTATGAATAGATTTTTCTTTAACTATTGAATATTTTTTTTATATAAATATGTAATACTTTATAAATCTTTAACTCAAAAAATCAAATATAATTGAAAATTTTAGTTGAAAATCTTATTAAAAGTTGGTTTTGTTAAAAAGATAAATATTTATTTATTTTCTTTTTTTTCTTTTCTTTTAATCTCTAAATTAATTATTTGGTATCAAAGTTGAAGTAAAAAGTTATAAGGCAATAATTAACCTTTTTTGGCTATGTGTTGACATGGTATTATAGGGTTTGAAATAACATTTATAATGATTAAAATTGTAAAGGGAAGATTTTATTTATAGTATTTATTATAGAGCATGATTACAATAAAGTTTACATTGAAAATTTTATATATAGACAATTTTTTAGTCATATTCTTGAATTTGACAAAAATTTCCTTAAAAAAGTTTTTGTGAGATAGTCACATAAATTTAAAATTTATTTTGAGTTTTATAATATTGCAAAAAAAAAAAAAAAGAGATGAAGTTTATCATTAGCAAACTTGATTATAATGTAGCTAATTGATGGGTTAATCAATGATATCAACTTTAATAAGGTAAATTAAAATTTTAATTATGATTAATAATAAATAAATTATTAATTTTAGAATTTTATTCAAACTATTATAAGTTAAATCAAAAATTAAGTTGATATTCTTTCAAATTGAGATGAAAAGTTAAAGACCAATATCATTATTGATTCAGAAAAACATATGCTTAAATCTCAATTTATAACTTACAAGGTCTAAAAATCTTATTAATTTTAGAATTAACTAGATAAAATGAGATTTATCATCTATTAAGTTCTCATAATAAGACAATATTACTTTACAAAAAAATTAAAGACTTTTGTATAATCTAAATATGTGTTTTTATAATATAAAAAATGTCAATTTTTTATTATTAATTTAAAAAATATATTTTTAAGTGAAGGGATCTAATGTACACATCACAAAAATTATTTTTTATTATTTTATAAATTATTTTATAACTTATTTATTTATTTTAGAGTATTTTAATTTAATTTAAAATTTTAGTTTAAACTATTTTAAAATACTTAGTTATTAAGTATTTTTTATTAGGTTCATATTTAATAATTTGATTTATTTTTTTTTTACTTCGTTAATAAATATTTTTTATTTAATTAGAAAATTTTATTATAAACAGAATTTAATTTTTTTTTTGTGATCAATTATCAATCAATCAAATTTATTTAGTTATAAATATTAATGAAATAAATTCTGTTTTTAAGTAAATAACTTGTCCCATGTCAAAATTGGTAAGACATATAAAGAATATTTTTTTACTATCTTACAAATTATTTTGTAATTTTTATTTTATGATTTATTTACTTAATTTAAAATATTTAATTTAATTAAGAGATTTAATTAAGACTATTTTAGAATATTTGGTCATCAAAATTATTTTTTACTAAAAAAATATTTAATACCTTTATTTAATTTATTTTCTTGGTGTCTAAATATTTCTCCATTTAGTTAGGGTTTAAGTTTTCTTTAGAGATTAAATATCAATTAGTTAAATCTATTTAATTATCAAATATTAATAAAATAAATTCTCTTATTGAATTGTTATTTTTATTTAGTTGATGTAAAAAATTTTTAAAAATTTAATTAAGTACTAATTTTTATTATTTTATTTATTGCACTTCTATCTCATATCAATGATATCATAATTTATATTTGTTTCACTCGATATTAACCTCACAATTTTACGCTTCCATTTGACGTTAATTTAATATCAAAATTTGAGTTTGTCTTAATATCATCTCACTTTTTTTGGCACCTTCGTCCTAAGTTAGTGGTATTATAACTTAGATTCACCATCCTTAATATCATCATGCGTTCTCATCATCGGTTTCTTTGTTTTCTCTTTCTTTCCATGCCTAGGTTCTCATCAGGAGGACTGGAAGATTCATGGATGGCAGCGATTAATCTTCTCTGCGACCTGTCCAGAGGTAATTTCCAGTTTCCATGAACTAGCTAAGTAACAAAAACAGATAACAGAAATGGTTATGTAAATTTCGTTTAGAAGTTCTAGTTTTTTGCACATATTACATTTGGTTTAGGTAGCTACCAACGATGACAAATAACACTATTTTTCTTTCTGTTTTTTTTTTTTAAAGAAATTTATATCGAGCATTTGGTGTCGTTTTCAAATATAGTTTAAGATAAAAACATTAACAGTTTGTTTGTAAAATAGAATGAAAATAATGAAAACGCACATTTAGCCTTTTGCTTTGGTAAGTTTATAATATTAAAAAAAAGTTCTAAAAATAAGAAAAAAAATTACAAAGGAATGCATATAAAGACATTTTTCGGGCTAAAATTTCAAGTATTAATATCGTTATTAGGGAAAAAAAAAAAACTAACGCAACAAATAAGTTATGCCCAAAATCCAGCCCCAAACGAGTTTTTTCTATTAATAAGTTAAGGGTAATTAGTCTTTTTAAGATATTTATAATGATATGTTTACATTTATTTCAAACTTTTATTGATCGATACTTAATAAAGGAAGCTAAATGTTATCAAATTTAAATATATATATATATATATATATATATATATATATATATTAAAATAAAAGATGTAAATCATTATTGAGTTTAAATTAGAGTATGTTTAATATTAATGGTTTTTTTTTGGGCCTTTAACCAACTTTAAAACAAAAATAAATAAATAAAGAGTTAGACTATGAATCTCAATCTTTTGCTTTAATCAACAAGTAGCTTTATAAACTGCAGTGAATATGTCAAGTGGCTAGTAATTAAAAGACTTCGTTATTTCGTCTGAACTATAGGCCCTGAAATAATCCATAGTGGTCCAGTTACGGGAAGAATGCTCGAAGCCATTCACTATATTTGACTTAGATGATGAAGGTAGACAATCAATTGCCTGCAGGACTCACTTAAGCGGTGATAAATCCAGACTTATGAGCTTCATTTCTTGTTCATTGAGCTCTGCGGTGAGAAATGGAAATCACATGTTAGACATGTTGGACTCATTGGTCCTTTTTAGGTAGATATATAGTCTAAATTTATTTTATTTTATTTTAGTAATTTTAGTGGTTATAATTTAAAATAATTAAAATGAATAGAAATATTCTTTTAAGTAGAAAACCTAGCAAGTTGGTTGTGAAAAAAATAAAAAAACAAGTTGCCGAAAGAGAGAAAAAAAGAGGAAGGTCGCTGAAGAAGAAAAAGGAAAAAATAATATTTTTTGATCTTACATTTGTAAAAGATATTAGTGTCCGATTAAATTGAAATTTGGATAATTAATAAAAAATGTTTGGTTCTTAATTTTAAATAGTGGAGATTGTATTTCAAGTAACATAAGTCCTACTTCACTTTAGTTTTTGTAAGTTTATATTCTGAGCAATTTTCTACATGCAATTTTGATCAATTATGTAATTAGAGGATTGTTTATGGTCTGATCAAGCCATTTTTTGGTTAGTAGTTAGAGGACACATATGTTTCTTTATGGACAATTGGATTATGTTGTTGTGATCTGCAAGGGTAGGTTTTTCATTAGAACTAAGACTTTTTAATTCTTGTAACTTTTTACTCTCTCATTTATAACAAAGTTGGTAAACCATATGAATGAATATTGATTTGTGGTCCGACTGAGTTGAAATTTGAATAGTAGGTAGGGAACATCTGAGAGTTCATCTTGAATGGTTGGATTATTGTTTTGAGGTTTACTTATTAAGTTGTAGTTGATAGAACGTGGTTGGCTTATTTTGCTTAACTCATTAGTCTTTTTTTTTAGTTTAAATTGAATTTTGTTCAATTTGTTTGATGTAATTGAGATTGTGTACCTCTATTATACTCACTTGATTATAATGGAGTTGACCTCTAACTTGGAGTATCTTATAGTTTTTCCCCCTTTTTGATTTGAAAGGGTTTTTTACGTAAAAATTGGTATGTTCTCTTGCATGATTTATTTGAATTGTCATTTTTGTTATTCAATCATCTCTTTACAGGTTCAAGTAAGTAGGAGAAGTTTCCTAAACTATTTATACTCTGTTGCTCCCTTCTCCTATTAGAGTGATATTAGAGTCAAGTTGGTGTATTTGACTTGTTTGAACAATGAAGTTGAATGTGAATAAATTAGTTTGTTTGAATGACACGAATTATCATATATGAAGGAGTAAAATGAAAGATCTCCTATTTGTAAAGAAATTTCATTCGTCAATATTTGGTACTACAAAACCTGAGTTTAAAACTGATAAAGAATGAGAATTTGAGTATGAACAGGTTTGTGGTTTTATACGACAATTTGTTGATGATAATGTTTATAATCACATTTGCAATGAGACACATGCACAAACTTTGTGGAGTAAACTTAGGACTTTGTATGCTTTAAAATCTGGTAATAACAAGTTGTTCTTATTAAAGAAAATGATGCAGTTGAAATACAATGAAAGGAGTTTAGTTGCTAACCACTTGAATAAGTTTCAAGGTCTTATTAATCAGCTGATAGACATAAACATTAAGTTTGATGGTGAGGTTCTTAGGCTATGGTTATTTGCTACCTTACCTGATTCTTAGGTTACTTTTCAACTTTTATGAAGAATGAGAATTTGAGTATGAACAGGTTTGTGGTTTTATATGACAATTTGTTGATGATAATGTTTATAATCACATTTGCAATGAGAAACATGCACAAACTTTATGGAGTAAATTTAAGACTTTGTATGCTTTAAAATCTGGTAATAACAAGTTGTTCTTATTAAAGAAAATGATGCAGTTGAGATACAATGAAAGGAGTTCAGTTGCTAACCACTTAAATGAGTTTCAGGGTCTCATTAATCAGCTGATAGACATAAACATTAAGTTTGATGGTGAGGTTCTTAGGCTATGGTTATTTGCTACCTTACCTGATTCTTAGGAGACTTTTCAACTTTTTTTCATTAATTTTGCTTTTGATAGTGTTTTATCATTAGAACTTGTAAAAGGTGGTGTGTTGAATGAGAAGTTGAGAAGAAAATCTCAGGGTTCATCATGATCTAAATCAGAGGTTTTAATTACTGAAAATAGAGGGAGAAGTCAAGAAAAAGGAAATGGTAAAAAAGGTAAAAGTAAGAGCCGATGCAAGTCAAAATTTAAGTACAAGAATGTTTAGTGTCATTATTGTTGGAAAATGGGTCATATTCAGAAAAGTGCTATAAGTGGAAGAAAGAAAATAAAGATAACAGTGATAAGCATGAGAAGAAAAATATAAGTAATGATCATATTAGTGGCTTCATTATTGTTTGTGATGAGAATATGATTAATTTGACATCTCATGAAACTAATTAGGTCATAGATAGTGGTGCTTCTCTTTATGTTACTTTAAGAATAAAATTCTTCACAACATATACTCCTAGTGATTTTGGATTTTTGAAGATGAGTAATAATAGATTAGCAGAGATCATTGACATTGGTGATGTTTACTTAAAGACCAATAATAGAGCATAACTAACACAAAGGAATGTTATATATGTTTTTGATATCCGTTTGAATTTGATTTCAATGGAAAAGCTAAATGATGAAGGTTTTTGCAGTACCTTTGGTGATAACCAGTGGAAGCTTACCAGAGGCTCCTTAGTTATGGCAAAAGGTAGGAAATACTCCAGTTTATATCTTATATAAGTTATCTTCAAAGATGTTTTAAATGCAACAAAGAATGATAATTCCATTGAATTATGACATAAGTGGCTTAATCACATGAGTGAAAATGGGATGAATTGTTTGGCAAGAAAGAACCAACTTTCAGACATAAAAAGTGTAGTTTTAAAGAAGTGTCTTCACTATTTTACTGGGAAAAATAATAGAGTTATATTTAAGAGTTACTTGTCTTCAAGGAAATCAGAGTTACTTGAATTGGTGCATTTTGATATAGGTGGTCCTTTGAAGGTACACTCACTTGGTGTTGCCCTTTATTTTGTGACTTTTATTGATGATTACTCAAAGAAACTTTGGGTTTATACTTTGAAGACTAAAGATTAAGTCTTTGATGTATTTAAATAATTTCATACCTTTGTTGAGAGATAAACTAGTAAGAAATTGAAATGTGTTCGCATAGATAATGGTGGTGAGTATAGTGGTCCATGTAATGAATATTACAGAAAGTATGATATCAAACACCAAAGGACACCTCCCAAGTCACCACAATTGAATGGTTTAGTAGAAAGATGAACCGAATGTTGATTGAGAGGGTTAAATATCTTCCCTCAAATGCAAATTTACTTAGATCCTTCTAGGGTAAAGCCTTGAATACAATGATACATGTAATTAATCTATCTCCTAGTGTTTTATTACAACGTGATGTTTTAGACAAAGTTTGGTTTGGTAAGGAAGTCTCTTATGACCATTTATGAGTCTTTGGTTGTAAGGCTTTTGTTCATATCCCTATAGATGAAAGAGGGAAGTTAGATGTAAAGACTCAACAATGTATCTTTCTTAGTTATGGTGAAGATGACTTTGGGTACTGTTTATATGATTCGGTTGAGAAAAAGCTTACAAGGAGTAGAGATGTTGTGTTCATTGAGGATCAAAATATTAAAGACATTGAGAAGTCAACTCCTCAAGTTAATGATAATCTTGCTAATATTGTTCCACTTTCCTAAACACCTCCAAGTGATTTGGTTGATATTTATGGCAATGTTCAATAATATGGTGAGAATGTTCAACAGGCTCATAATATGCAGGGTGCAGGTGATATTAATGCTCCCATAAAAGATCATCCTCACACACCTTCACCTCTATTTTAGCCACGAAGGTCTAATAAAATTCCAGTGTCTTCTACTCGGTACTTTCCTGATGAATTTATGATGTTAATTGATAAGGAAGGACTTGAATGCTATAAAGAAGTAGTTAAAAGTGAGCATGGACAACACTAGTTAGATCCCATGACAAATGAGATGAAATCCTTATATGATAACTTTACTTATAAGTTAGTAAAGTTACCTAAAGGTAAAAGGGTTTTAAAGAATTAGTGGATTTACAAAATAAAGCAAGAAAAAAAAATATTTCATGTCTATGATATAAAGTTAGATTGGTTGTCAAAGGATTAAGTTAGAAACAAGACATTGACTTTGAAGAGATCTTCTTACCGATGGTGAAAATGTCTTCCATTCGAATTATGTTAAGTTTAGCTACTAGCCAAGAATTAAAGATCAAGCAGATGGATATGAAAACAACTTTTCTCCATGGAACTTAAAATAATAAATTTATATGGAACAACCACAAGGTTTTGAGATGAAAGAAAAAGAGGATTATATATGCAAGATGAAGAAAAGCTTGTATGGCTTAAAACAAGCTTTGAGACAAAGGTATAAAAAGTGTGAGTTTGTTATGGGGGAGCAAAGCTATAAAAAGATTACTTCTGATCATTGTACTTTGTTTTTAGAAATTCATTAATGATGATTTGATCATTTTACTACTTTATATTGATGATATGCTTAGTATTGGTCATAATGCTTTTAGAATTGATAAGTTTAAGTAAGAGTCAAGTAAGTCCTTTATCATGAAGGACTTAGGACTAACAAAAAAAATCCTTAGCATGTTAATCACTCAAGATAAGAAAAAGAAAAGGTTGTATCTGTCTTAAAAGTAGTACATTTAAAAAGTGCTTTAGAGGTTTAACATATATAAGGTTAAAATGGTGAGCACACTTCTTGCTATACATTTTAAATTATCCATTAACCAATGTCCTTCCACAAAGAAAGAGAGAGAAGAGATACAAAGAGTTCCTTTTGCATTCTTTGTATCAACTGTGGGCAGTTTGATGTATGTAATGATGTGCACGAGACCTGACATAGCTCATGCAGTTGGAACAGTTAGTTAGTTCCTTTCAAATCTTGGTAAAAAGCATTAGAATGTAGTAAAGTGGATAATGAGATATTTATGAGTTTTCACTAATTTGAGACTTTGTTTTAGGAGTGATAAGTTTATTTTTATTAGATTCATAGATTTAGATACAACAAGTAATATTAACTCTAGAATGTCTGCTTTAGGTTATGTGATTATTCTTGTAGGGAAGTAGTGAGTTGACAATATCGATTGTAAAAGTGTGTTGCATTGTCCACTATAGAAGCAGAGTTTATGCAATAACTAAAGCGTTTAAAGAGTTACTTTAGACGATTTAGACAAAAAGGTTTATGAAAGAACTTGATTTTGAACAATCAAATTATGTGTTGTACTGTGATAGTCAAAGTGCCATCCATCTTGGTATCATTGGATACGAGATATTTTTGATTCTAAATAGCTGACACTTGAAAAGATTCATACAAATGATAATGTTGTTGATATAATGACAAAGGTATTGCCAAAATGAAAATTTGAGTTGTGTTGTACATTGGTCGAGATGACTAATATCTCCTTATAGTCAAGAGGGAGAGAATTGTTGAGTTTATTAGTCATTTCCTATGTGGATATATAGTTCATAGTTTTTTATTTTATTTTAGTATTTTTGGGGGTTACAACCCAAAATAATTAAAGTAAGTATAAATACCCCTTTTGGCTAGAAAACCTAGCAAGCTCGTTGTGAAAAGAAAAAATGGGGTTGCTGAAAGAGAGAGAGAAAAGGAGGGAGACCACCAAAAGAGAAGAAGGAAAAAATAGTATTCTTGGATCTTACGTTTGGAAAGGTTATCGATGTTCGATCAAACTAAAACTCAGATAGTTGATAGAAGACATTTGGTTCTTAATTCTAAATGGTGGAGATTATGTTTCAAGTATAGTAAATCATGCTTCTCTTCAGTTTTTATAGGTTTATACTTTGGGAAATTTTCTACATGTATTTTTGATCAACCGTATAATTAGAGAATTGTTTGTGATCTAATTAAACTGATTTTTTGTTAGTAGTTGGATGACACATATATGTTCTTTGTGGACAATTGGATTGTGTTTTTGTAATACGTAAGGGTAGGTTTTCCATTAAAATCGAGGTTTTTTAATTCTAGTAACTTTCTATTATCTCATCTATGATAGAGTTGGTAAATCGCATGGATAAATATTAACCTGTGGTATGACTGAATTAAAATTTGGACAACTGATAGGGAACATCTATGAGTTCATCTTGAACTTATTACTTTGAGATTTACTTATTGAGTTGTAGTTAATAAAATGTAATTAATCTATTTTACTTAATTTATTAGTCTCTCATTTAGTTCAAATTAAATTTTGTTTAATTTGTTTAATATAATTAAAATTATATATTTCTATTATATTCACTTGACTCAGAGTATCTCATAATTTTTTTCTCTTTTTTATTTGATGAGATTGTTATGTTTTCTTACGTAATTTATTTGAATTATTATTTTTATTATTCAATTATTTTCTCACAAGTTCAAATAAACAAAAAAAGTTTTTTGAACTATTTATACTCAGCTGCTCCTTTCCCCGTCAAGACGAACCACTACATCTCCATGGCCTAAGGTTGCGAAAATAAAATAAAATAAAATAATTGAAAATTTATGCTTCTACATTTCTAATGTGTGACGTAGCACATGAAGCTATTTTAAGAACTTTACTGTCAAGTTTTTCTGGTAGCAAGAAATCAATTTGCAGCGGCGCAGAGCTTAGGCATAGAGAGAGAAAGGGAGGGAGGGAGAGAGAGAGATAGAGTTGAAGACTTAGGTAACCTTGAAATGAATGTAGGGCGGCATAGGCAGAGGTGCTTCCTCTAGCTCTATATTATTGATAAGTTGCAGACTTTTGATATATCAGACAGACAAGCAATACGAAACTTTTGTCCTAAAAAGCAACTTCTTTATTTTTTTGGATGGAACAGGATGCAACCTTCCTTCTTTCGGACCTGCCTTTCACGTTCGTCCAAACTCCAAAGTGTAAACGCAAAATGAAGCAAGTAGTAATCAGCTCCATCATTTCTTTTTCTTTTTTCCTGAAAAAATAACAAAATAACCTCAAATTTTCGAGAAAATTCTCTCTTCAAGGAATTGGGAAAAGCCAAGAAATCGAGAGCCATTAATAATAATAATACCCATATCATTGACAAAAATAATAATAATAATAATAATACCCATATCACATCATATTTGGCCATAAAAGCGACACTCTCAATCCAAATGCATACCTCCCAGACATGCTGTCTTTGGCCACTGTTATCCACTCCCTAGTTGTTGAAGACAACTACGGTGGAGACTGTGTGAAAAGAGGTGCTTTAGGATTGGTTGTTTAAGTCTATGGTTAAAGAAGTCATCTTTCAAACAAGTGCCAAGAATGCCGGGCAGAGAGAGCTAATAGATAAGATAAGCACGAGGTTTAATGCCATTTCTGCTGCAAAAGAGATTTACAATTTAGTTTTAAGCGTTTCCAAACGCCATTTACACACAGCTTGGCAGCCATTTTTGTAGCAAAAATCATCTACAAAAGTTTGTTCGAAACCTAGTTGGGTTAGCAATTTTCGATGGGAGTTTAGGAAAGGAAAAATCTAGGTGTATACAAAAATGTAAGACTAGGTAAATATAAATAATTTTTATATCATATATAATATATTTTATATTTTATTTATAATATAAAATATTTTATGTATAATTTAAGTTTTTTAAAATATTTACTTAAATTTATCATTGTAATGTTTTCTTTATTTAACTTTTTGAGAAATTAATAAAAACAAAAAAGGTGAAGGAGGAGATGAGTAAAGAAAAGGGTTAGTGCCATGTCAGTGTGAATAGTGGACTCATTTTTCGGCTACATCCAGTGACACAAGTACTTTTCACGAGCATCTATTAATAACATTAAATAAAAAAACCCACATTTAACTCATTCTTAAAAATTGATGATCTTAATTGGACAAATTAAAAGTTGTTGATACAAAGAGATAAAATATATAAAGTTGGTGACTCAGTCATAAATTTATCTCTTTTATTTTCAAAATGTTAATTAAGATTATGTCTTTTTATTTTCTAATTAAATTTTATTTTCATTATTTATTGACTAAAAAGGTCTATTGATGAGAATTGTAGAGATGATGGATGAAAAGTTTTAATAGATGCAACAGGTCTATTGTACATTCTAAAAGGCCTAATAATACGAACTAGAGCCAGAAAGATGAAAGAAGTACTAAATGAGCTGATTGAGGACGTTCAGGTCTGAAGTTCCCAACTTCACCCTAGGATCTACTAGTTTGTGATACTGAGAGGGGGGGTGAATCAGTATCACCACAATTCGCAATTCACAGGAAAGTGAACAACTTCAATCTCTTCTTAAAGGCAAACTCTTTCTCAGATTCGACTAAGGTAGATCTATTGCTACCTACTAATCATAATAGTCCCCAAAGTCACCTTTCAGACACCTTGCCTAATAGACAATTCGGATGTTCTTGTTTAGGACTTCGTTAGGTTATGGGTTGGCTGATACTTTAGCTGCGTTCACAACTCAATTCAAAACACAGAACGTAAAGCAAATTAAGGACACATGAGATTTACGTGGTTCCGTCAATGTGACGTACATCCACGGTGGTAGGGACTCTCCCTTACCGAGACTATCCACTATACTTGAGAATTCTAGTTACAATGGATGTCTTAATCTTCTGCTCCTTTCACTATTGCAATTACTAAGCAAGTACAATACAAAGAGTGTCACTTACTGTGTCTACCCTTTGTCTAGCTTGTCTTGCCTCTGTTGAATTGAAAGGCTGCTCCACTGCCGCTTAGAAGTTCACCGCAACACTCTCTAACCTCTCTTGAAGAAATCTGGAAATACGTTGAGTTCTTTCCGATACTTCTTTGAATCCCTTCTCTAGGTTGTCTCACACAGCTCCTGCTTTCACCGTCTCACGGTTTCACAGCTTGCACTCAAGCTTCTGGTCTGCCGTTTCACGTCTCACGGCCTGCCCCACGCTTCTGATCAGTCACGCCATTGCACGTTCTGGTCTCACGCTCCTGGTCTGCTGTTTCACGTCTCTTGGCCTGCCTCACACTACTGGTTTTTCTGGTTCACGTCTCTCGACCTGCCTCACGCTTCTAGTCTGCTGTCTTCTCTTCCGGGTGGTCTCACGGATACCAGGTCTGCTGTCTTCTCTTCCGGGTGGTCTGTTTCTTATTTCTCCTCTTGCTGGTTGTGCGTTTCTGGTTTGGTTGCACGATGTGTTTCTGGTTTGCTTGCAGGAGGCGTTTCTGGTTTGCTTGCAGGAGGCGTTTCTGGTTTGCCTGCAGGATGTGTTTCTGGTTTGCTTGCAGGAGGCGTTTCTGGTTTGCTTGCAGGAGGTTGCACGTTCTGGTTTGCTCTCCCGGTGGTGACATTTCTGGTTTGCTCTCCTGGTGGTGTTGTTTCTGATCTCTTGTCGTTCTGCTCTCTCTACCTTTTGGCCGGTTGTTGTAGGGTTGCTGTTTATTCAATTGTGTTGGCCCTCTCTCTCTGTTTTGTCTTCCAAGGCCTTTATATACTTTCTTCCATGAAACCCTAATAGGGCTTACATGGCAGATTTACGTTCTTACCCTTACACAGCAGATTTACTTTCTTGCCCTTTAATGTGGCTTTACTTTCTTGCCCTTCCATATGGCTTTACTTTCTTGCCCTTCAATGTGGCTTTACTTTCTTGCACACTTAACCCTAGTTGACAACAATTACAACCCATACAAGGCTGTGGGAACAACAAGGTCAACCAAATTTCAAATTGTGTGAATTTAAGTTTAAAAGAGAGTCTAAATCTTATTAATATCATTGGAGTAGTTAAAGTGTTAAGACTAAGTAATAGCAATCGCTCCAAATTAGGAGTTTATTTTTTATGTAAAAATTTGTACTTATATAGAAATTCCTCCTAAATAAAGAATTGTCTTAAGTAGGAATTTGTTCCTCTTTAAAATTGTTATCTTATCCTATAAATAGACACCCCTTGTAACATTAGATAATTTATCAGACAACTTTAAGTGAAATAGAAAGTAAGGGATTTTCTCCCTCGGTTCTTTTGAGAACTAAAGAACTTATCAAGAGGTACTTCTTCTTATGGTGTTTAAATCGATTTATTACTCTCAATTTCTTTTTTTTCTTAAGTGTGGCATCCATATCCTTCTTAAATATCCTAGTTCATGTTCCTTCGAATATTGGGTCTAAGGTTTGTGTTATTAAACTTTGATTTAACTTTCCTAGTTGTTCTTTGATTCCTTATGTGCATTAGGTCCCTAAGCCATGTCCTTTTGGGATTTTCCACATTAGTTGGTATCAGAGTCTGGCTTTAAATTAAAAGAAATAATATGACTTCAAAAGACATGGTACACATGGCAATGAAAGTTGAAAGACAACTCAAACGAAAGGGTTCCATACCGTTTGGCCAAAACTCAGATTTTACCTCATCTTAGAAGCCCAATTGGAGTAAAAGGGACAAGATGGCCAATTACAAGTCCAAAACCAAGCTATCCAAGTAAAAAAATATGGGTTTTAGTAAAGAGGCAGGTAATCTTGACCCCCAACCTAATAGAAATAGAGATGTTAAATGTCTTAAGTGTTTGGGCAGGGATCACATTGCATCTCAATATCCAAATAAGCGTATAATGATCTTGAGAAGTAATGGTGATGTTGAAACTGAAAGTGAATCAGATGATGATTTTATGCCATCATCAGAGGGTGAAAGTGATGAAGAGAAGTATTCGGTTAATGGAGTAGCTCTCGTTATAAGGCGTGCATTGAATGTGCAAGTAAAGGAAGAAAATGAGGTGTAACGAGATAATATCTTTCAAACAAGATGTCTCATCAAAGATAAGGTATATAGTATGATTATGCATGCAGACCATATTCTATTAGGAAGGTCATGATAGTTTGACAAGCGAGTTATGCATGATGGATTCAAGAATCGATATTCCTTTGTAATGAATGAAAAACCCATCACTATTTGTACCATTATCACCTCAACAAGCTTATGAGGATCAATTAAGGATTAAAAATAAGAGTGAACAGAAAAGAGAGATTGAACAAAAAGAAAAGAGAGGAGAAAATATGAGAACATAAGAGAAAGAGAAGAAAACAAAAAGCTTTTATGCAAAAGAAAGTGATGTCAAAAGAGCAATTTTTGCCAAACAACCTATGATCATACTTTTGTACAAAAAGACTTATTTTAACACTAACAAGTTTGAGCCATCTTTGCCTAGTGTTATTGTTGTTCTATTGCAGGAATTTAAAGGTTTATTCATGACAATGGCCCAAATGGATTGCCCCCCAAGAGAAGAATTGAGCATCAAATTGATTTCATCCCTAGTGCATCCATCCCAAACCAACCAACATATAAGAGTAATCTTTAGGAGACAAAGGAGTTTAAAAGGCAGGTTGAAGAACTTATTTTGAAAGGATATGTAAGGGAAAGCATGAGTCATTGTAAGGTTCCTATCTTACTTGTACAAGGAAAGTTGAACAAAAGACATGCCAAGTGGATTAAATTCATTCAAACCTTTCCCTATATCATCAAGTATAACACAAGGTGATGATTTGAGGACGAATCCTTTCAAGGAAAGGGGTAATGATGAGAACCATAAAGATGATGGGTGGAAGGTTTTAATGGATGTAAGAGATCTATTGCACATTCCAGAAGGCCCAATAACACGAGCTGGAGCTAGAAAGATGAAAGAAGCACTAAATGGGCTGATTAAGGATGTTTAGGCCAACCAAGTTTCAAATTATGCGAATTTAAGTTTGAAAGAGAATCCAAGCCTTATTAATATCATTGGAGTAGTTAAAGTGTTAGGACTAAGTAATAGCAGTCGCTCCAAATTAAAAGTTTATTTTCTGTGTAAAATTTTGTACTTAGATAGGAATTCCTCTTAAATAAGGAATTGTCTTAAGTAGGAATTTGTACCTCTTTAAGATTGTTACCTTAGCCTATAAATAGGCACCCCTTGTAACATCAGAAAATTTATCAGACAACTTTGAGTGAAATAGAAAGCAAGGGTTTTTCTCCCTTGGTGTTTTTGAAAACTAAAGAACTTATTCAGAGGTACTTCTTCTTATGACATTCAAATCGACTTATCACTCCCAATTTCTTTCTTTCTTGAGTGTGGTGTCCATATCCTTCTTGAATACCCTAAGTTCATGTTCCTTTGAATATTAGGTCTAGGGTTTGTGTTATTAAATTCTGATTTAGCTTTCCTGGTTATTCTTTGATTCCTTATGTGCATTGGGTCCCTAAGCCACATCTTTTTAGGGTTTTCCGCATTAGTTGGTATCAGAGCCTGGTTCTAAATTAGGTTACATCAATTAATTCTTTAATTTACTACCTTGTGATTTATCTATTACCATTCAAATGTGCTAATCTGTCTTTTTGCAACTCTTCTTACTTTACTTGTTTGTTTGAGATCAGAACTATAAAAAATGTACTAATTCCAATTCCAATTGTTGTCTTTAAGTATCATACTATTATTTTGTATTAAGAAAAAAAAATACAAAACAAAAAAAGAGGAACGAAAAAAAACAAAATAAGAAAAAAAAAAGGAGGAACAAAAGAAAGAAGACATCCAATTCAAGTTATCGATAAAAGTTAACAGGTTGGTCATATTAGCTACGATAATAATATAGCTTCCTTGCCTAACTCCAATTTTGTCATTTATTTTCTTGTTATGCCATCCAAGTTTGTCCTATAGGTTTAACCTCTTATTTTGATTTTTGTGAATTTAGTTCATTAAATTCGTTTGTGTTGGTATCCTTTTTCAACTCTTTATTCTCTAATTTGTTTAATCCTACGCCATTTATCTTATTCTATTCAAAATCAATCCTTTTGATTTAGTTTGCTTAGTTCTTTATAAAGTTAAAAAGGGAAATTTGAGTGGTAAAAGGCAAGAGTGAAAGTTCATATAAAAAAAAAATGCTGTAAAGAATGTAAATACAAGAGAGTGTGACACCTTCTTTTGAGTGAAACACATGAGGGAGTGTTCTACGAGGTATCTTATTATTTTGTATAGAAGTAATACTATGACATCCAGAGACAAAGGTGCAGCTCAGAGGGGAGCTGGTGATATGTCCTTTATAATCAAAACAATGCAACAACAATTTGAGCGTATGAATACCAGATTTAATGATATGAGGGAGAAGATGAAGGAATAAGCTAATACAATAGTAGAGTTGTAAATGAGGCATGGGGAATATGAGGCTCATAAAGCAAGAAGGCAGTTGAGACGTGCCTATGACCATGAAGATGATGTAAAAGATGATGAATTTGACAATCAAACTATTGTGGTTAAAACTACTAATAATAGAAGGGATCAGAGAGAATTGGGGAGGCAAGGCACCTATGACCATAATTTAGGCAGTATTAAAATGACAATTCCTCCATTTCAAGGTAAGAATGATCTTGATGCATACCTAGAATTGGAGAAGAATGTTGAATTGGTTTTTGACTGCCACAACTATTCCGAGGAGAAAAAGGTAAAGCTTGCTACAGTTGAATTTACTGATTATGCTATTATTTGGTAGGATCAACTTGTTTTAACTAAGAGAAGGAATTGTGAGTGGCCTATTAACATATGAGAAGAGATGAAGGCTATCATGAAAAGAAAGTTTATCCCTAATCACTATTACAAGGAGCTGTACCAAAGGCTACAAGAGCTCACTCAAGGCACCAAAAGTGTGGAGAATTACTATAACGAGATAGAGATTAACATGATTAGGGTAAATGTAGAAGAAGATAAAGAAGCAACCATGACTCGATTTCTGCAAAGGCTAAATAGGGACATAGCAAACGTGGTTGAATTGCAACACTATGTGAAATTAGAAGACATGGTGCACATGGGCATGAAAGTTGAAAGGCAATTCAAATGAAAGGGTTTTTCTCCCTTGGTTCTTTTGAGAACTAACGAACTTATCAAGAGGTATTTCTTCTTGTGATGTTCCAATCGATTTATTACTCCCAATTTCTTTCTTTTCTGGAGTGTGACATTCATATCTTTTTTAAATACCCTATGTTCGTGTTCTTTTGAATGTTGAGTTTAGGGTTTGTGTTATTAAATTTTGATTTAACTTTCCTGATTATTTTTTGATTTTTTGTGTGTATTGGATCCCTAAGTTACGTCTTTTTGGAATTTTCTACATCATCTATCATTAGTTAAAATGAGAAAAAAAAATTATCTTCAAATTTATTATTATATGATTTATAAAGGGTTAATAATTTAATAATTTTTGTTTTCGATACTTAAAATAATTTAGTATTAATTATAATTGGTAAAAATTAACTAGATTTATATGATTTTATTTAATTTGTACAAAGTTTAACGTAGTTTGATATTTTTTGATTGAAAAAATTAATAAATTGTAATTTAATTTTATGCTAAATTAAAATAATTTAAAGTCTAAATAACTTGAAAGTTAAGTAAATCTTATTTAATACAAATTGAAATTAGAGTAATTTGTATTTAAAATAACTCAAAATTTAAATAATTTAAAATTTAAATAACTCATATATTAGATAGTCCAAAACTTGAATTCAAATAACTTAAAACTGATAATAAATTGAGCAAATATAAATTGAATTCAACTTAAAATTTTAATTTTTTAAAATATTATTTTTTTATATCTTTTAGTTTAAAAAATTATTTTTTATTTATAAATAATAAAAAATATTTATTTAAATATATCAAATATCAATTATCTAATTTGAACAATAA
The DNA here is from genome assembly GCA_023213295.1 of Bruguiera hainesii. NCBI lineage: Eukaryota > Viridiplantae > Streptophyta > Magnoliopsida > Malpighiales > Rhizophoraceae > Bruguiera > Bruguiera hainesii. Next base: position 8,255,118 of record JAHOYR010000015.1, on the reverse strand, counting down.
ATATAAGTTAAAATTTAAATTTTTTACATTATTATTAATTAACATCATTATAATTAAACTAAATTTGTAAAATTGATATTGTAGTGCACTTACATTAAGTTGTGATAGTTCAAAGACACAATAATTTCACTTGTCCTTTGAGTTTAAATTTTTATTGTTTTCTCTTCAATATATATTATAGTATATTGCATCCTCAACTTCACAAATGCGATATTTTTTCTTATATTTTGAGTTTTTATCTTTTATATTTTTCCTTCTTTAGAAACTATAGCAAATTACTTCAAAGAAAAAAAAAACTTTTCTTGCTATTTAATTTTTTTATTTGCATAAAAATGATAATTCATTCTTACTAAACATTATTTCTTATTTTTCACTAGTAAGAAAGAATAAATTTGTTCTATTATCTTAGTAGTGAAGAGGAAATGCTTGTAGCTAGATGTGACAAAAATTGACTTAGTGTGAATAACAAGATTTAATTTGCTTGAAATCTAACTTGATTAGATTTGCATTGATTAAAAAATCAACGACTTAAAACTTGATACAAAATGAACATAATTTAAAATTTAAATAATTTATATTTGAAATGATTCAAAACTTAAAATACCTTAAATCCAATAAATTGAAAACTCGAAATATTTAAAATTCAAATGATTAACAATTTAAAACAACCCAAGTTAAAACTAACCTAACTCACTTATTTGCCTCTTCTAGTATTAAGTATACAAGAAATCGGGCCTTTGATTTTTATTTCAAGTATTCTGTTGTAGGGTAGGAGCGGAAGAAAGGGTCACCTCATATAAGTTTCTCTTTTAGTGAAATTTGCTTTTATTGGACCAAATCTATTTATTCTAACTAAATATTTCCTTGCTCATTTTGTAATGCATTTCTAAAATTTCCTCACAAAAAAGTTATATAAGAAAAAAGAAACTATATAAAATCCTCAAATCTAATTTAACATTCTAAACCTTGGAGCAATATTTGGATATTTTACCGTTTAAAACATTATAATTTAAGTTGTAATGTATTCTAAGCCTTCAAGAATTTCAATGTAAAAGGTGATCGACCCAATAATTTATAAGATTCAAATTGTGTATTTACATTAAACTTTGATGATTCTTTGTGTTTTCAAAAATTAATCATGATTGTTTAAACCATAAATCTTCCAACTGCATTTTCAAAATTATAATTAGTTAAGTCATTTTTTCACTGCAAAAGAGCACGTAGGCCACAAGATCTGTCGAGAAGTCAGTTTTAAACCTTTGTAAATTTTCTTAATGTAGTTTTCTCAAATTTTTTTCTTTCAAAATTTGAATTTGTTAAATTATATTTTTTACTGCAAGAAGGGGATATAGGCCACAAGAACTATCAAGAAGAAGACTGACATGCAGTATTACATCAAGATGAACGAAAAATCAGTCATAAACCTTTATAGATTTTTCAATATAGTTCTATTAATTTTTACTTTCTCTTTTGAGTCTTAAACCTTTATATTTTGTTCCATATGAATCTATGTTTGGATGAAATTAGTCAATTTGGTAAAACAAAGGTGTTTAACTAAATGGAATACGCTCTGAAAAATCGAAAATTTGTTCAAAAATAAACTTAAATGGAACAAAATATCAAGTTATATGACTGAAATGAGAAAACAAAACTTAATAAGACTATATTAAAAACATCCATAAAAATTTAGGATACATTGATGGCTTAACCAGTAGTTCGTTAGACAAGTTTTATATGTCAAAAATTCAAACATATGATGCTTAAATAATTAAAGTATTTTTTTTTTTTAAAAAAGAAAGGTCAACTAACAGAGAGTAAGAGATTGGCCCCATACTATTAAAAAACAATAACGACCGCAAAAATGCAAACAACTATGATTGATAGCACTATAATTGCCCAATTGTTGGTATTTTTTTTCCATATTCCATATAATATGTTTTCATGGTCTTCATTTTCAATGACCCCACACGATCACCTATAATAATTCAGTGTCATATTTCACATGTCATATTAGAGTGATCATCTTAATGAAAGCCAATCCCAAATCTGTAATTTGACTTGATTTGTGTCACAAAATGTATTGTTGTAGTTTTATTATAACAATGCAGTAACGAACCTATAATTCTATATAAATACCTAGCCAAAGACATTAAATGCATTTTTTTTTCCTCTTTGAAACCACAAAATTTTTCTATTTAGAAGAAAAATATATATTTCCCTTAATTTTGAAAATTAAACCAATAAAAGATGGGAATTAGTCGATAACTCTCCGATTGAAATGAAACCTTTTCTAAATATTGATTCTTTTAATATATTTATTTGACTACTATTTTATATACAAATGATCGTTATATTATAATGATGTATTATTCTCAAATAATTTTGTTACAATTTTTTTTTTTACAAAAAGTGTTTTTTTTTTCAAATACTTATTCTAGTCAGGTATGATGGTCTTTACGGATTATGTATTGTGTATTGTGAGAGAGCGAGAGAGATCATTGACAAGTTTCCCATAATTGCTTTCGATTTGCTTTAGTTTCTTCACTTATTGTAAGTCGTAGCATATTGATGAGATTCGATTTTTTCCTATGACTCGATTGACCTTTAATTCATTCAAGTAGCCTAATAGACAAGTAATTATTTAATGCATGATGGAGTTTTTATGTATTCCATGCAAATTGATGAAGTGTGATCTTAGGCTTTGAAGTCCAGATCCAAGGAATCCAAAATCTGCCATGGCAAACAGATCTCTAAATCAAATCAAATAGACATGCAGTTGCAGCAGATAGACATGTAAACTAGCCAATAGACAATCCCAATAGGTTGATGTTTAAATTAAATCAAATGGATTGACAATTGCAATAGATGGATCTAAAATCTACTAAAAGCAAAGTGGAAGCCTTTAGAAGTAGATTGGATGTAAGTTTGAAATTTACTTAAAAATAAGTTTAGTTTGATGTGACGAGAAAAAGATTTTACTTGTAGATCAAGAAAGGATATGTGGCTAGAAATTAAAGATGTGATCTAGAATCCTCTACTAATCCCCTATAAAAAGTAACTAAGGGGATGCATTATAATTAGGATAATGTATGCTAATTAAACTTCTCAGTGATCTTGTTTACAAATTTTATTTTCATTCACATTAATTTAGTTTATCAATGGATACCTTATTAGAGTAGCAAATTGTCTTGACGTGACACGATAAAGGCACATAAAGGCAATAGTACCTATGAGACGAGGAATAAAATATTTCATGGGACAAAGCAATGACTTGATAGCTTGATGCCTATGTGAGATGTTGTAATCAAAATATATCATGCTTGCTAACGGAACCAACCTAAGGGTAACTAGATGTAATTTTGGTTTAAAACCACTTTGAAGTACAATCTTGGGAAATGTTTAGGCAATCTTGTATCTGTTGCTGACTATGGCATAAAAAAGTTAGATCATGTCATCTAAGGTAGTTCTAGTCTTCATTAAAACTCCCACAGAAGCAGCCTAATTTGATAGTTGCTAAACACCAATAAAAGTAAAAATCATCAAAGAGAGTTCAAGGAGAGAAACAAGAACACACATAGGATGTAAGAGACCTTACCAATTTCGGGCAATGCACGGACAATTTTCCTTTGAAAGGGGATGCGAAAACGCATTTGACATACAAGCTTTATAGTATGAGAATATTAAATATCAATTGTATTTGTTGCCATTATAAATGACAACTTTTATTGTTCTCATTTTCCATAATGCTCCCTTTGGCCTCATCCCAGGCTACTTAACAATAGTTCACGAAAATGTTATCAATGGCATCTCTAATGTAAAAAGGTCAAACGAAGGTGGCGTAGGTATTGAAGTCAAACGAAGGTCGCAAACCTCTTCTACACCCTGAACAATGTTGACTTGGTTCACAAAGACACTATATGATAGATATTGAATAGCTTCATGCACTTATCTAAGATTTAGAAAATCATGGCACATTTTTTCGGTCCCAGTGAAGAAGACCTTACTACTGAGGCTCCCACTCTAGCATCCTCATCTATCTAACAAACCTGGTAGCTTTCTAATGCTTTATTGTTGGATCTTTTGGATAATGTAGTTCCAATTGTTTAAGTTTAGAGTTTTATCTATATACAACACATTTGTAGCTAATTTGCTTCACACTACACATTACACACAACTATGCCAAAAGACTTCCAAAAAAGTTATGTAGTTACAAGAATTAAACACGAAGACTAGATGTAGACTCCCATCATTAAATATTAACTGTTAGTGGCAATTGCCATGTTTTTACATGAATGGTAAGGCAATTGCAACTAATGGTTTAAAAATAGAATTTTAATTGAATGTGTTATCAATGCGATGAATGAAGTATAGGTAAACAAAGCAGATGAAGGAATGAATCACATAAATCAAACATGTAATGACACCATACTCTTACTTGTAAAAAGAGAAAACAAGATCTGTATGTAGGGCCCCATATGGTTTGTACTTTCTACCATCTAAAGCTCAGTGAAAATTTTAGTAAAAAATCAACATTTATTTCAAATTTTCATCGATTTCCTCTGTAATGCCACCTAAATTCCCCAGGGTTTCCCAAAATATTCAATCATCAGCTTTGTGATCTTTGGAATAAGCCAATAGTCCTCTAAGAAGCCCCACATGGTAATAGTGTCAAGTATACTCCTAGTCTTTGGCACAACCATTAGCTCAACAATATTGTCCTCTAACTTGATTATTTTGCTTTTAGCCTTCTGTGGTTCCCTCCACCAAAACTATAGCTTGGGGTCTGCATTATTAGTTATTTGCACAAGTGTTAAATCATTCTTGTTTGTGTGTCCACTGGAAATCGATTGATTTGCATTGCTATGACCAATGATGTAGAAGCAAAACCATGTCAACTTAATTCTCAACTAATGCAACAATTAAGGTTTACTTAGCATGGCACAATTACAAACATTTACCTTTTATCATTTTTAGTGCACTCATGTTAATTCATTTGATAGTAAATGAGATGAAAGGAAGTGTGGGTTTTGCTTCAAATTTTTACAAAGGCCTTGTATTTGTCATGGATAATTTGACACATCTAATAGATCATAATAATTAAAAGAAGTAGGAACTTTTCTTACTGATGATATATTGCAAAAGAGCTTATTCTGAAATGTATATATTATGATACGTTTGATTGTCACCATTTGATTGTTGTTGCTAGGCAATCAATAATGCCAGAATGTCTTTCAGATTGATAACGTGTTTAAAAAGACATTTGATGGGAAACGATAGTAAAAAGATTTACATAAATGAAAAAAAAAAAAAGCAATTGTTCCAACACAAAATAAATGATTTTGAATCTAATTTAATATAAATATTTTGGAGGGAAATATCTTGGCAATTAGTAATCACTTATCCAAATATGCCGGTTTCCCAAAAATGGTCACCACCAGTAATGTGGTCACATGTAAACAATTTAAATGTTATAAGGAGACGTAAAAATATTTCTACGTAAAAATATTTGTGTTACATAATGATTCAAACAATGATTTTTCAAAGAATTAAGGAATTTTGTTTACATAAATCCAAGTGCAAAGGATAAAGTTAGTAATTAATGCATTATATTTATTCAAAGCATATAAAGAATTGTTTAATTGACTACTCACTATGGTAGTGACAAATATTCCTATAATTTCCTTAGGTAACACTAAGGTCACATGATAACTATTAAGTACATCCTATCATTGAAATGACTATGGAAAATATAATAGTTGGTTGTCTAAAATGTTAGGTGCATGTCAATTCAACAATATTAGCATTGATCACAATGCAAATAAACATAAATAAAAAAGTTGTGTTTGCTACAAAGTAAGCTTACGTAATCAATGGATGACACCATATTGTAGATAATTTGATTATAATAAATTTGATGATGATACTTTTTTGTTGAAGCTTCATATTATTTCGAAACTTGAAGACAAAATCATAGATCAAATCCTCGCTTACTAATATATAATTGTGGCGGCGTTATTCAAGTATAGTCCAATGCTTAAATGTTACATTAATACTACTAAATAGAAATGTAGATGGAATACCATGGCACCATTATGACTAACTTGTTCTCCCTTAAAAGACATGTAAACCGGATCTAATTGGAGAACCTATAGCAATGCATGTAAACATTTGAAACCAATATAGTAATCATGATACTATTGTATATGTTATTGGTTGCTCTTCCATCAACAAAGTATGTAGACAAACTGCTCCCATCTTTGTAAAAACTAAAGTAATTTTCAAATATTGTTACCATGCATAGTATGAAGATACACCCTTTCTAGAATATGACAATCTCCCTTTAAAGTAATTGATAATAATATAAAAGGAATGTATAATAGGGTTAACATAGAACTTTGCTTTCTTAATTATACTTAAAGATAAAGCTAATGGATTATATGTTACAATATATATTTATGTTATGGAATTAGACTTATGTTTTATTTAGTCACTTTAAAAAGACACTAAAATAAAGTATGACCTCTTTATACATGGGAATAAACATTGTCCCATGTCGCTTCATAAATTAAAGAAGAGCCATGAAAATGCTTTTTTCATTCAAACATAATAATATGATCTTAAATTAAACAAAAAAAAATCTTAGAACCTTTTAATTTTATCCATTGTATCTAAGCAATAATTAACAAATACATTTCATGTCATTTATATTCTTAATGACAAATATAATTTTATCAAGTTGTTGTATCTAATCACAATGGACTTGTTAGCTTAAGATGTTTCACCCTCAATGCAATATGATAATAATTGAGACACTAACCCAATATATGCACCAATAATGGAGTAAAATTTGATGGAAGTTATATGCATTTGAATGATTGTTGATTTTAGTATTGTAGATGCTTTACCTTTTTATAGATAAGCATAATAAGTATAATATTTAAGTGAACTAAGCTAGACTAATAGATGCAGCAAAAAGGTCTCGAAATGAACTAAGATCAAATCAATGTCCAATTTTTGTCTCTCAAAGGACACCATAATGGTTAAGAATTTAGATTTCCATTAGCATCAGTTCTAAGTTCTAATCTTAGAAGGGGGGGTGTGGGATTTATGGGGATGGGGAGAGCTACTCTATTGTGTAGCTCATGACACAATAGGCCTCTTAATAGACAAAAAAAAAAAAAGTAAAAACCAATTTGAATTGACAAACAATCCAAGAAATCTTACCTGCTTACATGATTGCTACACAAATTATTCTTTATAATGAAACACAATTATAGCTAATAGTTACAACACTTAAAGTGAGCTTATGCCTTTAAAAGTAAAACAATAAATTAAAGGGAAAATCTAAGTTTCTTTATTAAAATAGACAAATTATTTCTATTAAATGGAGGTAATATAGGTTTGTTAAGATAGATGAAAACTACATTGATCAGGTAATACTATTACTATAAATGCATATGTCTTATCCCTTATTTATAGTTATAGTTATCTTTATAAGCACATGATAACTCTTTTTGCATGCATCCCTATTAGCATAGGGGATTGCATAAGCAATTTCCTGTATTTGTACAATACTTCATATTCATCTTTGTATCAAATGATGTTAGTTTGATAATATAAATCAATATGACCATTGACATTATATAATAATATAAAAAAACAAAGAAGTTCAAATACATATTGATGTAATTCAACTTTTCATGAAATGACATGAATAAAGATAGTTAATTAAAGTTGATCATTGCTTATAAGAGGATGTTGCATTAACCCATATTGGCAACTTCCAAGTTGCCCAATTATCTCCCTTTATTGACCATAGTTTTCCTTGCAACATCAAATCGAAGCATCCAACACCACCTAATAGAGGCAAGTACTCAATTTGAAAAGGATTTTCTATTTAAGTAGCTCTATTTTATTAAATTATGGAATTATTACTATTTTCACTGATGTTTTATATAGATATGCTAATAATTATGTTAGATTATACTAATCCAAAGTGTCCATATTATTATCTATTTGAAAGAATACTCTAATGGATGTAAGACTTAGATATAGTGAATGTGTGGGATAGGGCGTCAAATGTATCCTATGTCTTCTACTGTGCTAAGATGAATGAGGCATAATCATTGAGAGTTGAAATGCAAACCTTGATTATTAGATTACTAAAAGGGACGTGATTATGCACTGTAATTCTTGACTTACTAGCCAAGCATTATGGAGCAAGGTTTAGAATTCTTGTAAAGTTAAGAATAGGTAAGAGGTTTATTAGGTTAAGGGATAAGTGTTAATGCCTTTACTACATGAGCCGATGCATCGACCTTACTTGCCCAACTTATAAGGACAAATCCAACTAAAACATCTCAGTATGTACCTACAATGAGTAGCCCTAAAAATGCATAAAGGATGCCAAGCTATTAGGGTATACCCACTTAATGCTAAGCGTTTATGACCTATGTATGTGTGATGTATGTTTTAAGTTACTAGTCTTAATAAGACAACTCCTTTAAGTAAATTTAATGTTATTACTATCTTCTTCTGTTGTATTTGTTTTGTCATGCTTTATCTTTTAAATAATAATAAACTTAATTACAAGTTATTAAATATTACTTGTATATCCTTCCCATTGTTCCAATACAATACATATGCTATATAGATATTATACTTCAGCCAATTAGATCACTCTTTATATAAGAAAAAGGAGAAAATTCAATATATAGTGCCATTTCATGATAAATCCCCTTAAGTCTCCAAAAGATGCTTTGTTAAGATTTATATATAATAACCTTTGCTCTTTGCAAGGTAATAAGCTAATATCATGCATAAACTTCTACACATAAAATCAAATCATTTAGGTTAGTAATGTAATGAATTATTGTTATTACATAAAATTTAGTATGTTACTAAATCATTTAAAAGAGTAACAACATTAATTCCTCCAAAAATAGTATATAGACTTACTTGAAATTGAATATACTTCTTCACATATTTTCTGAAGTAGTGCATATTCAAATATTTTTTGAGATAACTCAAAAAAAAAGAACACAATGAATACAAAGATCCCTTATATACAAATACCATTCAAGTAGTTATTGTTTCTTACAACTTACTCTAATAGTTCTTGGGTGTGACACTAGCTTAATCAATGCCTTTGTATAATCCCATTTAGTAGAAGCAAGATCACCAATGATATTAATAACATATCATTGGGGTTGGGTAGTGTGATTGACCATTTCACTATAATTTAAAAAATCCATATTTTCTTCTACAACATTCAAACAATTGACCTAACAAAAAAAAAAAAACTTGTAACTATTGTTTAAGTCTTATTATTTGTTCAATAACAACTAGTAGCAGTTGTTAAGGTACCAAAAATTTTAATACCTTATTCTTAAGTATTTAACAGTAGGCAATGTGAGTAAGTGTTGATCTATTAAAGAATGCAATTAATTCATGATTAATTAGTTAAAAATCAAAAACATTAATGTAATTGAGGGGAAAAAAGTTGAATTTTAATTTTGTAACAAATAAAATAAACAAATGATAAAATAAAATGAATTATAGAAAGATAAAATATTAAAAGTCTAATTTCAGGTTCATAAGGAGCAAAGCTTCATAAAAATATTGAATTAATAACTAGTCACTTATCTAATGGTGTGGACAACTTGCACATAGCTTATTAAATCTCTCCTAATAATCATAAAAGATTTCTTCATCTTATTTCATGTCATGATTGATCCTAATAGTAGATAATAAAGCCAATCCTTAGCATAATTGGCTAAGGAGAATGAAAAAGCTCTCAATTTTATCTACTCCTCTATCACACTTGTTAGCTTCATGCTTGAATAAATAACTTGAAATTCCTTTAAATCCTTGTTAGGATCCTCAATTGCATGACCATAAAAAATAGGTAATAAATGTATCAGTCTTGATTTAAACTCAAATGCTATAGTTAACTCAAGATATTATATACATAAAGGCTATAAATCAAGGTAGTTATTTGCAGCCATGTCTTCAAGCTCTGAATCATTGGAAAAAATACTAGATATGAAATCGAGGGCTATATTGATGTCAAGTGAGGTAATCACAGATTGTTCTTAATCCAGTTGAGCCTCTTTGCTTAACTAATGCAAAGTTCTCTCAATTTTTAGATCAAAATATAATCCACCAAGGTAAGATGATTGAGTCATAAATCATAAATAAATGTAAAATAAAAAGAAGTATGCAAAGATAACTAATAAAATATATGAACAAAAACGAAAATAACATTTTTAGGGTTTGATAACCTAAATTTCCAAAACCCTATCATATAACATTTTTAGGGCCTAAAAGGGTAAGCCTAATAGTAACTAGTTCCATTTAAAATGTTGTTTCTCTTGACAAAATATTTTCTTGTCACCTAATTCAACTAATAACTTCTTAATCAATAATATTGCCACAACCAAAAACACCAAAAATGTTCGAAAAACACAAAACTTCATAAACAAAAATGGAGATAAAGTTATAATCAACTTAGTTAAACTAAAAACATTTAAAAAAATGATAGAAAATACTTTCCAACAATGGCACTAACTTTTGATTGCTATCATCAAGGTACCAAAAATTTAATACCTTACTCTTAATTATTTAATAATAGATAGTATAAAGGTTGATCTCATAGAGAGTGCAATCAATTTATTATTGATTAACTAAAAATTAAAAACATTAACATAATTTGGGGGAAGGGAAAGTTGAATTTTGATTTTATAACAAATAAAATAAACAAACCAATTAAATAAAATAACTTATAAAAAGATAAAATACTAAAAGTTCAATTTCAAATTTATTCACAATTACGATATTTAATTGTTTTGATTACCCACAACATTATCTCAATTCTAATAGAACTATTAACCTTAGATGACAACAAACTTTGTTAGCTAAATTTTCCCTTAGATATTCATTAAGTAAAACAAGTTCTTTACTTATACTCTAACTATTATATCCTTAGAATAAAATCTTTAGCATAATATATTGGTAACCTTTAAAACTAGAAAAATAGGTTAATATAAGCCATAATCACATAAGTTTGGATTGTTTAACCTATATTGAGTTATTCACAATAATAAGATAAAAAATTATCTATAATCTCCTATTGTTATTTGCTACTTGGTGATTAGGAAGAAGATAAAAATGAATCACAATTCCTAATTTTAGCAATTGATATTCATTTAATCAATTCAGCAGACCAAACCAAATTAATTGAACAATTATCATTCAATTATTAAATTAAAATAACTTAAACACTTTCATAAGAAAAGAAAACAATGTACCAAAATAATCTATACCATTGAAATATCAAAAGTTTTGAAATTCCCTAAAACTATTAGAAAGCCCAACTATGCATGCTAAAAAAATGAATTTCTTCTAAAGTGCTTATTTTACTCTATGGTTATCTCTTTTATTTGTTCTTAAACGATGGTTATTTATATTGTAAAAAACATACATAGTTACCAATAACAAACCTTAAAGAAATATGATTTCCTTAATCTTTCATAATTCTTGTATTGGTTTTCAAACTAATTTTAGACTAAATACAATCAGAATTAGAGTCTAACTTCTTTGTGAAAGGTATTTTCCTCCCTTTCAGCTTTCTAATGTATCAAGTATTGCCCAAAATAAAGGTCCAAAACCCAATTTATGAGTTAAAAACCGAGATTGACTCAATCTAGCCCATGATAGATTCTATAGCAAATTCTCTAATATTTTTGAACCATTAAACAATAAATCTAGGCCTACATTTCTTCATAACAATTACAAGCCTAAATGTATACTTCAATTTAGGCTTTTGAATCACTTGATTTGTACCTTTGAAACTCAAGTTATGCCCATTTAAGTGCCCAGTCTCGGATAGCAATCTACTTTAATTAGGACCAAACTTTAGTTTTTAACCCTATCTTTGGAGTAATGTTTCAAAGCCTAAACAAACTTGGATTTGGACTCATGACCTAAATTTAGAAAATTTAAAATGTCTACTTTAACTTCACTAAAGACTATTTTTCCAAGTTGAACCTCTAAGTGAAAAGCTTAAAACGATCAACAAAGGATAAAATAATAAAATACTAAAATTTATTCTACAAAAAGTATATATTCTCAAAACTTCCCTAAAATATACCTAAGTCATGAAACATATTCTAATAAGTTTAAATGGGTATAAAAATCATTGAAAATAACTAAATGTAAAATAAAATAAATTTAGTAAATTCCCACTCATTAATAACCTACCTCAAATTAAATGTTTTGCAAAAGATATTTTCCTATTATAACCTATATTGTATGATTGGATGCATTAATGTAATAATGTACAAACATTTGAAGAAATCTTGAACATCATCATATAGATGACAATAAAAAATACCAAAAAATATTACAATGCTTCAACTTTTACAAATTTCCCGCATCGGACAAATTTAAAACCTAGATTACTACTAGTGTAAGAGGTGTAAAGTATCAATTTAGATTTCCCACAAGGGAAACCTTTATTTTAAAGAATTTCATTTGCATCTCCCATCATTTCTCTCTTTATCCTAATGGCCACAATTGCAATAGAGGGCTATAAGTCCTAAATGGATGGATGATAAAGTTGGGCAGATTATATAAATAGGGAATGGTCATATGGCATTTATTACTTAGATCATATGTAATATTAAAGATAAGTATGTACACGAGTGTAATTAAAAGGGGTTAACAATGTTGTTCCTTATGATAGACATGTGTATTGAATGAGTTATGACAAAGATGTTAGACATGTACATAAATTAAACATAAACTATTAATTTGTTGATAATTCGGTTGAATATAATTTTACCATCACCAAGAAATATGTTAGACTCATTTTTTCATTTGACTACATTAGTTGCATTTCTAATTCACTAAAGGTATTTTTGTTTGGTCTAATAATAAGTTGTCACAAATACATTACTACATATCTATGTAAATTTGTGATTGAATGTATTCTTACTGAGATATATTATAAGTCAATTGATTTATTAGGAATTTCCATGCCAATTACTTATTTCTCATTTAATCAACACACTAATAAGATTTCTTTCTTGAATAATAATTCATTATTTTCTAATAATGGATTGTAAATTACTACCAATGGAGCATGTTTGCATATAAATAATATAATGCATATTCCAAAATAATGTCCATATAAAATAATATTAAAATTGTTAGTTATGAAAAGTATATTATTTTATTACAAACTCACCATGCAAGGAATAATTAGCTTCAAGAACAAATCTAGAAATTATACCCTTTACAGGTAACAATACGTGCAATTAGTAAAACAAGATTCAAAAACTAAAATCAAAATAAAAATAATTGAAAAATTGTGCATATAACTTTATTCATTAATTATTTAGGTCAGACAACTATGAAAACATCAAAAAAAGAATAAATAATTAATTGGTACAAATTTCACATTTAATAGATATGTCTAATATACAAATTTCTCTTGACAAGCAAGAGATAATCATCTCTTTTTTATTACAATTCCCTAAACAAAAAACCTATACTTTAACATTTACAGATTGATTAAAACATGTTTAATTTTTACATGTTTAAAAATTATTATATAGACAAAAATTGTCATTTGATGACTAATTTAATTTCTAATGATAACAACTATTAACCATTTGATTCATTTCAAAGTGAATAAGTTTTGCAATCTGTATGACTACAAATTTATATTAAGTTATATAAATACATTTTTATTAACCATGTTTAATTCAAATTATTTGTGGTTAGAACCTAAATACATGGATACATTCATTTCAATTCTAAAATATATATAACTTATTTAACTCATCAAAAAATTAAAAAGAATTGATATGACCTCTAATCACGTGGACTATTTGAAGATTTTAGATTAGTCAATAAAGCTCTTTCAAATTTGCAAGCGAGGACAAAATAACTTTGAATGGAGGCCAAATCAATTGACTAGGCGAATTTGTCATAATGTCTTTCATTTACATTTTGCAGTGGTCTCTTTACTAAACTAGTGAATCATAAGTGCTTGAGTTTTATATATTTCTATAGTCAATATATTTAATTTAATTTCACATTAATTAGAATATTATATTTACTTAATTCAGTAACACTTGTGATGAATTTAAATTTTTGCTTTTTCATTCTCCTACGTATATTTGTGTTAAATGTGATATATTTTAATTTTCGTATAATCATTAAAAGTAAATGCAAAAATATATATAATATATCAATTTTAAACCTTAAAGATCACATTTTTAATTCATTAGTGGCATTATTTGATAATTTCAACTAGTTTTCTTTTGATTTATTATCTACACATAATGTATTTAATTCATAATCTTAAATCACTCGTAACACAACCACATTGTTACCACACACAAAAATTGCTTCTTCCATTTTTCCATATAACACTCAAACTAGTGTAGGAAGTGTTAACACATATATAAATAAACTTTGACCTCCCTTTTTTAACAAAGATTGATTGTGTGCCTATCAACTTGAGGTTTACAAAGTGAAGAGATAGTAAACTGAGCAAGATGCAAAAATGCCTCTTATATGTTGTTGATGATGCTAATCTTATAATACTAGTCAAGTTTTCAAATTTGACATAACATAATTTTTGTGATCTATTACTACTAAATATGATGTGAATCATGATGAAAATTATAATTCTATACTACTTACAATAGCTCAACTATAGATCTATTAGGCCTAAATGTTTGCAACACTTATAACAGGAAGGGAAATAAAAAATTTTCATCATTCAAATATATAGTTCAACTAGTAATAAAATGCAATCACATAAGCTTGTTATGTATGATATTTGCTTTCACTTATAGCCCCAATTAAATCATGCACATACATCAATAGATTTGTAAAAAATCTTTTTACTTAAAAAAAAATACTACATAATAACTTATATTTTGCTTCCTAATACCTAAGGTCCATGTAAGATGGATGATTTTGTTATTGTATTAATACAACCTCTTAATAGATTTTGAGCTTTAATTTGACTTTGAACTCTTTGTTGCTTGTGACTATTACTCCTTCTAAAAGAAACCATCCTCCATACCCTCAACCACCCTTATGTTTTGACTTGTTAGAAGGCTTTTTATGTAAGACTTGTTTCTTTATTGCCAATTGCATTACCTTTATTAGCTATCACATCATTATCAATGTTATTCTCTACCTGAACTATCATGCCAATTGATGTCCAATCTTTCAACTCACGATTTAGTTCTTTAAGTCCATTGCTCATAAAGTTAAACTTACCAATTAAATTGACTATCATGTCTATTGAGGAGTAAAATATGGTCTCCAATTTTCTAACTCTTTATTGCTTTATAATTAAATTTTCATTGATTATACCTATTTTTATCTTATTATGATGTCACATAATGTCTTTCCATCATCAGCTTAATATATACCTTTCCAACATAACTTCCACATATTTGAAAATGTGAACCTTTTATAACATGTTTACATAATAAACCCTTATACTCAAATAATTTACATCTACATCTAATGTAATCACCATCCCCATCATATATTTCACTCTCTTAACTCATACTTGGCCACATTTCCTTCATCTAATACCATCATATCATTATAAATAATTTCTTTTAACTCGTTTTATGCTTTTTGGAAAATATTGTTTATGTAACATGCTCTTAATTGGTTCTTTACTGGCCGTTTAATAACACAAAGTACTTGTATGCGTATGCGTACTAAAACAAAGTCTACTTCCTTTTCCCTTTTTATTTTTTCTTACAAGGTCATTTCATATTGGTCTACAAATTGATTCAAAGTACTACGTGAATGTATACATCTATATATATATATATATATATATATAACATTCATTCATTCACTCTATGTAGGAACCCACATATGTCTCCATTTAAATAGAGTTGATAGCCAATTATGCTCAACTAGCAAACTCTTTAGCCATTAAAGCGTCATATATAGCTCTATTGAATGCAATTTTAATATCCCTATACTTACCTATGTATCCCATCTTCTCAAGAAATTTACACAAAATATACCATAAGCACCATCTATGCCTTGTGTTTAGAAACTGCCTTATGTTTGGAAAACTACTGCAACACATTTTCCAATATTTGAACATTGGTCTATAATGATAGTGCTTAGATGCTTTCTCATTGCTAATAAGAGTGCAACCAAGTATAATATAATGATTAGGGTGGTTTGCTCCTACAAAAGGCACAAGTGGCATGTTATATTTATTCACAAGGTATGTGGTGTTAAATGTCACAACATCATTAAACTCTTTATAAGTTACCTTGCTTCTAGTATTAGCCCAAAAAACATTGTTTGCCATCTTTGCACGACTAGATAGCATAAAATAAAATCCTTACTTGACTTTTACATTTTTTCAAAGAATTAATGCAATACTTTTGCTTCCCCTTTTACCAATTTAAGCCTTATAATTTTTTTTTTCAAATGATTTGCTAGGTCTCGCTTAAGGCATAACATCTCTTTGTGGCTTCCAACCTCATACATAATTGCCCTTACAGTTTGTTTGTGGACAGATTCTTAATATATCATTTAACTCTAGCTGCATCTTCATCTAATTGTTTATTTTGTGATGTTACCTTATGAAATAAGTACTGGAAGAAGTAAAAACATAGTTGTGTTCTAAAATAGCTTTTGACATTATCTAAACACTCAATATCTTTATTAAACACACTCTAACCTTGTATCCAACCTTGGCACTACCCCTCTATTTCAGCATATTTTTATCATTGCTCCTATACTTCTAACCTTTAATAAAGATTATCATTAGATACTTGTGCCCCTTAGTTATTAGATCTTTTCTAACTCCTCTATTTGCTATTTCAAACCTAAACACTTGCACATATTTCTTATAAAAATTGAAAGTTTCATCAATAGTCATAAGTGTCATGCCCACTATTGGCACTTTTATGTTATATTAAGTTGTCTTGTCACTTTTTTGTTTTTTAGATTAGAGTACCATTATCACCATCTCTCATCTATCAAAGGCTTATCTTAACATATTCAACTCCTCTAATGCCCAACCTATTTTCACATTCCATTAAAAGCTTGCATTAACAACCATAAGATTTCATCATATTTCTTTCATTTTGTAATGCAAACTAATATCTAAGAAACTTATAAGCTACCTCATAATTGTGTATACATACATGATTTAATTAGATACACTTTTCTACATATTTCCTTTTGTTTGCTACCTCAGTTTACCAATACACTCTTTGTCATTTGTTGCAAGTATATACTCAATAGAACCACTTCATTCGCCTATTTAGATTGATTTTATCAGTTTATTATCACAAATTAAATCTCTTATATATTTACTCATTATAGTACCTCTTTAATATCTGATCTTTGTTCAATGATCTAATTTTTGTCCATTTGACAATGTAAATATAATCAATAACTATTATACTTATAAATCTACATCATAATCATGCACACACATGTGATTTAATAGCATACACTTTCAAAGATATTATCCCTTCTTGCTAATTTCATTAAAATAATATGTTCACACCAATGTTATTGATTACTATTTTCCTTGCTTACAAATTCTACAAAGTTTACCCTTTTTTTTCCGATTACCCTCTTTATCATTAGTTGTAATTAGCTTCTCAATACAAACATTTCATTTCCATTACCTTTCATACCTTATTAGTGTTTAGTACTCTAATCATGCTTCATTATCTTTTTACACAAATGTTATTTGCCAACAAAAATCCTATTATTAACCATTTTTACCCTAATCAACTATCCCATTTGTAACAAATAATTACTTTAAGGAAAATTTTATTCACCTTTTCATATAACACCTCTTTCCATGACTTGCATTCCCTTTTTCTAAGTTCAATTTAATCTTTTCCTGACACTTATTTTTGGCAAAGTGATCTCCCCTAACTTAAATTTCTCACAAAAATTTTCCATTCCTTTTAGCTTGTCATACTTGATATTGGATCAATTTTTCCATATTGCCTTATAATGTTCACTTAATGAGTGATTGAGTAATAATACATTTTTCCCCCTAAGCAACTAACTTGTTAATTTCTCATCTTTATTCAACATCTAAATGTAATTTCTAACAAACTTACTCAATAACATTATTTTGCAATATAGATATACATACACAATTCATTCAACTAAATGGACTTGTGTACTTCCTTTCTTACTGCCAAGTCAAAAGCTCCTTTAACTTATGTCTCTTTATTGTATCTCTAGTTCTTTTGACTTCTTTGCATAATTTACATTTGCTTGGTAGTTGGGTGATTATTAAGGGCAAAAAATTTTTCAAATTAAAGGGAAATTGCCCCTCTAATTTTCTTGTCTTATTTTGTTCCCCTTTGTTCCTTACAACCTTACCATCCCTTTGACGTTATGCCCTTTACCTCTCTCATTTCCCTATTTTCTTGGTGTCCATTTAACATCCAACATGAATCATGTTCCCTTTTGTGTCCAAAATGCATGAATCTATAATATTTTTATTTTTTTTAACTAAAATGGGAAACTTTATTTACTTAGATAAAATCCTTACATCTTGCATCATAAGATCAAAAGCATGGCCTAAGGATGATTCACTCCATACTTTCTTGTCATTCTATTTTACTGCCACCTTAGTTGAAGCATCAACCACCATATTTGCATTCTTCTTTACAATTAGAAAAGCTCTCAAAATTAGATGTTAAGCATTGATGTCTTCCACTTATTTCCCTTTTAAAGTGTCTTGCTTGTGCTAGGAGTTAATTGCTATATTTTTTAGTCATCTTAGCTTCCCAAAAATACATTAAATCAACAAAATCACTGATGTTAGGGGAACCTAAATAGCAATCAATTTGATATGGTAAGCCTTACCTTTCTTCATAAAGTTAGATAGATGATCAATAATAATATATGGTGATAAAATAGTAAATTATAACTCACATAAACATACATAATTTTTACATAGAAAATCATTCATTGTAAGGGTAAAATTTACAAAAATTAAATCCAATTAATTTTTATTATCAATAATAATAAGTTTACAATTGAATTCTTCTCTTGGACAACTTAAAGGCAACAATAATAGTATTTTCTCAAAATTTTTTTTTGTTTGAATTGC
Source organism: Bruguiera hainesii (assembly GCA_023213295.1). Taxonomy (NCBI): domain Eukaryota; kingdom Viridiplantae; phylum Streptophyta; class Magnoliopsida; order Malpighiales; family Rhizophoraceae; genus Bruguiera; species Bruguiera hainesii. Next base: position 8,235,959 of record JAHOYR010000015.1, on the reverse strand, counting down.
CTCAAAGTCTTTCTTTTTTTTCTTTTTCCCTGTTACACTTTCATCTAAGTAGCTTTTTTTCTTCATTCTAGTTGTTATACATTACCTTACAAAAGCATTTACCCATTTTCACTTGATCTTCCAAAATCTAACATACTATTGTCAGGATTTACGCTAAATGGTCCAGCCATAATACTACTTAACCTTATCTTGATATTCTTATTTTTACCCTCATCTTGATATTCCAATTTTAGTTATTGGCAAGATTTTTAATATATTTTCGCCTTTTATGGATTACAATTGGCTAGGTAATATTTGTTACTACATTAAAAACAAACCAAAAAAAAAGGTATTTTCATTCTAATGTGCTCATTTTAAGCATAAAAGTGTTACAAATCATTAACCTGTATATGTGTATATATGTATAAGGAAAATAGTATAACAGAGAACTAGTAGCTCTAATGTATCAACTCGAGTAGCAACTAACCCAAGGTGTAACAAAAAACTAATCTAATGCTCCCTTCTTATGAACTAAGGTTGCATTAGTGTTTATCTTCATTACTAAAATAACCAACATGGTTCATGAGATCATTATTAGGAAAGATAAGCTTGGTGTTCCCTTTGGTAGTTTGGATAGAGTTGTAACACCATTTCCATAACCAAGTAAGGAAGACCTTACCTTCCTTCCATAATTAATAAATTTCAAGATTTCAATAATCTCCACATAATCATAGAGGCTAGCTCTTTTGCTCATTATTCCCTTGTAATCAACAAGGGCCAAAACCAAGATTTAAAGTCATTATTATCATTTAAAGCTTTGTGTATGCCTAGAGTGCTAAGGAACCATATCAAAGTCACTTATAGACAAGAGCAAAGAGCATGGGAGATAGTTTCTAGAGCACTCTCACAATGAATACAAATTGGATCTATTTTCATACCCTTATTAACCAAAATATCATAATTGGTAAATAGCCCTTACAAGCCCTACAATCACAATTTTTCACTTTGTTGGGGACTTTTAGGCACCATAGTTGTTTCCAAGAGCTACATCTTTCGACATCACAACTTAAAGTGTAGCTTGTTAGTGAAATCAATCCCTAGTTTTGGCTAGATGGTAGGCACTCTTGATTATGTACTTTCCTATTTTATTGCAATGCCAAACAAGCTTAAGACCAAGGGTAAATGATAGGATCTAATCACATTCTTAAGGCATGAAGGAAGCTTTAACTAGGTCCTTTTTCCATTAGTAGGTGTTAGGATCAATAAGTGATGTAATACAATTTTTTCTATAAGAACACAGATAAATAAACTTTACAGCCATTTTGATAAGGAAGCTAAGGATCTTCCCATATATTAGCATTACATCCATTTCCAATTAGCCATCGAAGTCCCCCAATAATATAGATTTGGAAGCAATATATTACGTTATGTGTAACTTATATTATAACCAATATCTACCTCTAAGAAATTTCCCCTAAGAAAATAATAAGCTTTGAGAATTTTGAAAACATGGATGATTCATTAAAGAGGTGACACCAAGCTTACTTCCCTAAGATAGCCATATTCAAGTTCTAAAAACCCTAAAAACCCAATCTACCATTGATTTAAATACAAAATTTTTTTCCTATGAGGCCCAATGCACTTTTCACTTTAAGTCAATACTTCCCCACCAAAACTAATTCACCAATTTAGACAACTTACATAATGTTTTAATGAGTAAGAAGTAACTTATAATATATGTCAAAATTGCTTAAACCATAGTTTTGACTAACACTTCTTTCTTGCTAGTGCCCCAACTACTTCCTCACTTTATCAAGTTCTTGGCCAAAGACTTTCTTCTTTGAGTTGCTTATCATCATTAGTAAGCCCAAAGACATATGTTGACTCTCCTTTGTCATTATACTCAAAAAAGTCTAAATTGCATTGTTGTCATTTTCCTATATATTGCAACTGAAGGAAATTTCTAAATTGTATGATAATTTTTTACTAGTAAAAAAACTAGCTATTACAATAATAAAATCATTAGCTATTACTATCAACTATTATCTTCATCTTTAATATTTATCTTTATAAGAACTAGAAGTAATATAAAAGATCTTCTTCTCCATCTAGGGATACACCTAAAAAAGCATTCTTTTTAACTCTCTTTCTCTCTTTCTTATTGAAAATTGTTAAGTTAATTAAATTAGTATTATTTATATTACCTCACTATTTGAAGTGTACATTAGTGGGAAGGTAAGTTGTTTTGTAGGAAGATAGTTTTTATAGCTTACTGCATTGGGACATTGTCTATAAGTGCAGAAACTATCCTTAAAGACAATGCCAAGCATGCCTTAGATTTTATATCCTTCCTATTTAATTTAATTTCCTTTATATCTATATTTTTTGTATTTTTATATTTTTCCCAACAAATTTAAGGATAGTTTCTCTTATTTTACTATTATGGATGCAAACAAATTTTGCTACTAATCAATCTACTCTTGTTTTTTCTTAAACTTAGCTAAGTCACCTCACTCCTAAGTTCTTTCCAAACACCTCATAAATTGAAATTTTAACTTGTTCATACTTTAAATATTGTCAAAATTGTGTTTTTTTCTTTCTACTTTAAATGTTTTAGGAATTGCTTTATCTCTTACTGAACCAAAACCAAAATCTAGCTTTGAAAATCACGACAAAACACTTTCTTCTTAGGAACAAGCTAATAAAATTTGTCATCACACTATTCTCAGTACACTTTTTAATGAGCTTTTTGATATTCACTACTCTTCAAAGGAAGCCAAAGAAATATGGAAAAAAAAAAAAAGATGAACAAAAAGTATATAGTCAAAGGTGTTAGTACTTAAAAGTTTGCTACTACTAACCATTTGCATTTTTAGATGACAAATGAAAATAGTGTCTAGGATTAAATCAATGAATATCATAAGTTGTTGGAAAATTTGAGAACATCAAGCTTTTAGAGGAGTATGTACTAGGTTGTTTCATTGAAAAGCTTCCACAATCTTGGAATGATTATAAGATTTAGCTCAATCACAAAAGGAAGCACATGTCACTAAAAGATGTTATTGTGCTTATCTTGATTGAGGAAAATAATAGAACATAATCAAAAGAAGCAAAGGTAAAGGGGATGACTTTAAAGACAAATGTTATGGAACACAAGAAATGTGAAAATGGGTAAAAAAAGTCACCATAATGATCATCACCATCACAACAAGAAAAGGTATGATAACAAGTTTAAAAGGTATAAGAAGACAAAGACTAGTAATCCAAACTTCAAGAAGAAAAGTGTTTGTTATGCATGTGGAAAATCTAAGCATCACACCCTTTAATGTAGGCATGAGAAAGGGAATAACATACCTATTAAACCAAATGTTAATTTAGTAAAAGTGGATGTTATTGCTATTGTAATTTCTTAAGTCATCGTTCCACAAACTCGAAATTATGGATAACAGATTTTGAAGATTAAAGGCACATTTGTAGGAATAGGAGTGCATTTACCTCTTACACACTAATGGGGAATGGAGAAAAAAAATGTCTTTTAGGGAAATTCAAAAACAACACCTATCTTAGATAAGAGCAAATTCCTTATCAAGTTTACTTTAAGAAAGCTATTGTCCTTAAATGATATGTTTTGTATCTTAAAGATTTGCATTAATCTAGTTTTTGTGTCCTTACTAGGAAGGGTTAGACTAAAGGTCTTCTTTGTGCCTAACAAAGTTGTCATGACTAAAAATGATGTATTTATGAGAAAGGGTTATTGCAACTAAGGACTTTTCTATCTAAATGTACTTTGTGTTATTAATAATGGAACTGCATCTACTTCTTCTGGTTATATTGTTGACTCTTATGATCTAAAACATGCTAGATTAAGATCTGTGAGTGATTTTTATATTTAGAAGCTAAAATAGCTTAATTTGATTGAAAATTGATTTAGTGATGCAAGTAGGTGTATGGCATGTGTGAATGCCAAATTAGCCAAGAAGAACTACAAATCAATTCAACAAGAAATTGAATTACTTAGTTTAGTCCATTATGAATTGGTAGATTTGAATAGTACTATTACTAGATATAACAAATGATTTTAAGTGACTTTCATAGATAAATATTCTTGATGTACTAGAATTTTCTTGTTAAGAGATAAGGATGAAGTGTGTGATGTGTTTGTTGAGTAAGAGTGAAGTAGACAACTAGTTAAACAGGAAGATTAAGAGACTTAGGTCAAATAGGGGAAAATAGTATAATTTATAGCTATTGTTAGATTTTTTATGAAAAAAAAAAGGCATTATTCATGAGATTACACCTTCTTACTCATTAAAGTTAATTAAGGTAAAAGAGAGGAAAAAACAAAATTTTGAAAGAAATGATGAATGTTATTCTAGTGAGTTTTGGGGTTCCTAATAATTTATAAGGAGAGGTAATACTTTTTGTATGTTATTTTCATAATAAGATTTCATATAAGAAAGCTAGTAAAACTCCATATGAATTATAAAAGGAGTACTGTTCTAATATGACTTATTTGAAAGTGTAGAGGTGTCTTGTTAAAGTAATTTTGCCTAAATCAAAAAAGAGGAAAATAGGTTCCAAGTAATTAACAAATTATAGGTCATTATGTTTATATCCTTTTTTATGAATGTTTTAAAGTCAATCCCTTTAACTTATTGGAATAACTTAAATGTTCTACATTCATTAAAGCATACTAAGGCTCCCATTATAAAGCACCTTTTCACGTTTGTTAAAAGTCTTACAAATTAATTTACTTAATTTATTGCAGGCACCAAGTACTATGTGATCATAGGATAAAAATAATTAAATATAATGAAATAATTAAGTATGGTACTTTTATCAAACTGATAATGTACTTTGAGTCATTGAATTCAATATTTGATATTGTATCAATCATTGAGTCAAGTTTCCGTTATGGGTGATTTGTACTTATAGCCTAAGACTTATCCCTCTTAATGTCTTGTTTACCAAGACTCTTGTCAACCCTTTAATCTCATTAATTAATTAATATATAATAACAGTCAATCTTGATTATCCAATTAACAACATGCCCCTATAAGTCTTTAAAAACTAACCTCGATGAAGAAGTTATCATGTTGTTTGTATGTGTGGACTTGAGACTTATCCCTCTTAATGTCTTGTTCACCAATACTCTTGTTTACCCTTTAATCTCATTGATTAATCAATATATAATAATAGCCAATATGTGCACTTGATTTTGTGGGTAACAATATGCCCTTGCAAGTCTTTAAAAACAAACATTGATTAAGAAGTTATCATGCTGTTTGAAGTTTGTTCATCTTAGATCATGGGTTGAAAACCCATCAGTTGCGACTTTATTTGCCACGTTTCAAACTCTTCTTTAATCAAAGTTTAAATCCCATAAGTCACAACATTTTCTTTTTAATTGTTGTTTTCTAAAAGACATCACGTAAACAAATGTCTTTACAACTCGTCCTTTCATTAGAAAATATGTCTTTCGATGTTTTGCTGCTCTTAGGCTCAAAACTCAGCCACTGGCATTTTTCATTATGTTACGTATATACAAAAACTACCAACAAAGGCACCAAGCAATTTAGCCTAACGTTGATATGCCTAAGAGGCGCAACCGTTACCTTTTTCCTTTTGTGGAACTCATCTTAAAAAGGCACTGTAATTCTTTTGTTCACAACACCAATTGGTATAAACGGGCTAACAGAACGTCCAACACAATTCGTTTCTTTTAATCTTTTTGTTCAAAAGCCATGTATAGGACTATTTGTAATCCATAATCATTCAACCAAATTGGCCGAGCGATTACTTGCCCTTATTTCCTTAAAAAGACTTGTGTTTGAGATCAAGGAACACGACTTTGGTTATTTTTAAATTCCTTTAAGGTGTCCCCTTATACATAACAACAAAACTCTAGCTTTAATTTTCAATTATATAACTAAAATGATTTATTAACCACTAATTAGAATAATTAATTATCAAAATAATTAGTCCAGCAGTTAAAACTTGTCCATTCACTTAAAAGGACATTGTTTCAAAATTGAACGAAAGTGTACAATAAAAAGCACATCCGATGATTAATTTACTTACCTTATTACTCTTTAACCTTATCCCTTCGTTTTACTTTCTTTGGTTTCTTTTATGCATACTGAATAATTATTCCACTATTTTAAGAAGTATAAAATATACTTGATAACAAAATGGTGGTGTCATTTATGTATTTATCTTCCTTTCGTAATTTTAATCAGTATGATGACATTGAATGATGGCTTTGGATCTGTTGTAGTAACTAAAATCAAACTGTTTGTGTTGTGTTGGTAACATCATTTGACTAATTTGTAACAAATTATAGGATTTGATGTCTTGTTTTGTTTTATTTTTTGATTATATATATATCACAATGCTAATATAATTACATTATTTTCCTTAAAAGAATGTATATATTAATGTTAATGTTAGCGTTGGTGTCTATCTAATGTCATCTTTTCTACTAGTTGCCAAAAACCAAAACATTAAAGAAATGAAAAAAAAAAAAGAAAAATCAAGAAAGAAGCATTAAATTCCCAAGTTAGTTCTTACAAAAAAAAAAAAATCAAATCATACATTAATTTTTACATAAAATACATAATTGTCATTTTAAAAATATCAATGTACAATCTCCTATTTTTTTCATTACATCCAGAGAGAGAAATTTTCTTTCTATTCATTTTCCTTTTCACTCATTTTTAATCTGTCTAACAACTAATAAGAAAATTATTTTCTTTCCTTTTATTTTCTTTTTCACAATTTTCTTTCTCAAAACTTTCGTTAACACCAACATTAAATCCAAACACATCCTTAGACTCGGTGTCTTCTCCGAGAAAATTGGACATGTGGTGCTTGATTTCTATTTTTTGTTGATCCCCTAGATAACATAGTACTTGTTTTTATCTTTTTTTTTTTTTTATGAGTTTAGTATGTTTGACTTTTAATGTTTAGTTACTTCTTGACTTTTTGCATCTGCGAAGCTACTTTTGGTAACTGGACCATGTAGTATATTAGCATCTCGGTCAAATTCAATCTAATTTATATGATCAAACGGCTGATTTGAGTAATATGAATGGTTTGGGTGATTGCAGGAGTAAATTAATCTTTAGCGAACAACTTTTCTTTTACTACGTTGCAACCAAAGATGTGGTTGCCCTAAACTATTTGCATTAGAAGATATTATTGTAATTTTAAAATATATTAAATGATTCTTTTTTATACATATCATCATTCTTATAATCTCCTTCAATTACATTAATCTCGTAATATTAGAATAAAATTATGATTCCCTCCATTATTAGATGATTATGTAATTCTTATAGATTATTGATTTATTTAGTTGTGTCCAACCCCATAAATAAGGTTTTGCTATAAGTGTCACTGTACAATTGAATAATACAGTTTTATCTTTTACAGTATTCTTTTTTCTCTATTACTTTCCTCATGGTATAAGAGCTCTAATCTATACTATTTTCTTCTTTCTTTCTTCTCTGTTTAAGCCTACTTTTTGTTGCCTTTTCATTAAAAGAAACTTCTCGACTGCAATTCCACCTTTTATACACCCTTTTTATGCACCTCCATATATCATTTGTTGTTTCTTCTGTTATTTGTAATGTTTATGTTAATTGTGCAAGTGGTATTAGTTTTGGTTCAACCACTTTGACTGATTATCAAGGTTTTCATATACGCACTTTTTGTTTTTAACATTGTTTTTGCCAAATTTTGTCTCTAATTGTGAAATATAGCCAGTGTATCATCTCCTTCACAACATCAGATACCATTATTTAGTTCTAATCATTAAAATCGTGATCAACATATTAATTATGCTTACTATTAAATTTAGGATCAACATATTAACGCTTACAAGAAGTTAAATAACAAAAGAGAGTAATATATGCTTCCCTAAAAGAGATCTCCACCACAGAATCCTTTCTTCCTAAGTCTTTAGTTGTGCTTACTACTTTCAAGGTAGAGATTAACAGTATTGTTAACTAGGTTTCATGTCAAAATATTTTTATCTTGGCACCTACTAGCTCTAATGCTTCCTTTACTTTAATGATTACCCTATGAATTTCATTTTGGTTAATTCATTCTAATTGTTGCAATTATATGACCTTTGATCCTTTTCCATTTTCTAAACAAATGAATGCATATGATACACCAATTATTCACACTAGTGATGGGTCTAATGTGCATACTAGTTACATTAAAGTCTATATTAATATCTTCTTTGCCTTTACCTAATACTTATTTGGGTCCATCCTTATCATATTCCTTGATATTCGTTGGTCAACTTTGTGACTTGTTTTGGAACTTCATTTTTCTAATTATGCATGTGAATTGCAAGATCCTTGAACCAATCAGATTGTTGAGATTAGTCATAAAGTTGGATGACTCTTTAAGCTCACCTCTTTTTATATTTATTCTAGTCTTTCTACAACTATGTAATCATCTAATCATACGGCACTCATCTTTTGATCATGTTTATTTATCCAAAATCTATCATTTAACTTCGAATAATTGTTTAGGGCATGTTAGTAAGGAATCCTTTGATTACATTTCATGCTAATTTGGTAAACACAAATCCTTACACTTTAGTAACACTAATTTTATCTAGTCATTCCCTTTTGATCTTATTTATTCTAATATTGAAAGTCCTATTTATCTTCCCATGGAGAGAATTCAAAATATTTTATAGTCTTTATTGATGATTATTCCAAATTTACTTAGATTTTCCTTCTGAAAAATCATTTTGAAATATCTCAAATTTACCCAGAGTTTTTGATAATGATTTACAATTAGTTTTTCAAACATGTTAGAATTTTCCAAGTAGACATTGCCATTGATTGTTTCCACTCTAAAACAACACAATAATATTTTTCAAGTCTTGCTTATGTGACACCATTGATTGTTTTCACTCTAAAACAACAAAATAATATTTTTCAAGTCTTGTTTAGGTATCTCTTAATAAAATGGTCATGCCAAACCAAAATTAGGTTATATCTTGGAAACTGTTTGCTCCTTATTAACTTTTTCTTCTTTTCTTCAATCTTTTGGGGTGAAGTTGTTTTAACCACAATATACAAAATTAATTGGGTTCCTTTCTCTATTCTCAAAAACAAAACATCTTACGAGTGTCTTTTTAGATAATTTCCTAATTATAATCTTCTATGAACTTTTGGTTGTATCTGTTTTGTTATTTTTCAACCTAATGAATGCACTAGGTGAGAACCTCAAGCTTGTCTGATATTTTTGGGGTATGATATTAAGTGTAGGCATGACTAATGTTATAATCATATTTCCAATAAACTTCAAGCCTCCTGTCATGTCAACTTTTAAGAATATAAAGTGTTCACTAGTTTCACTAACATTTCACCCACTTCCACAGCATCCTTATAATTATTCATTGATCTTACACTTGATCATTTTTTTTTCTTTCCAAATTTTTCTTCTAATTGCTTTCCATAACCCAATGCTCCTCACTTGACATTGCCTAATGCTCCTTATTAAATACAACCTTCATTTTCTCCGTAGATGCTTCTCGTACATCATCATTATGCTCAAATACATGATCCGTCCATTTTCTTATGTGATTTTCATTGGTTTTTTTGTCCTTGCCACCTCAGATAAACCTAATTTTGAAGAATAAGATAGTTCAAATTCCTCTTGCAAGCATATTATGTCTCAACATGTTGAGATAATCATATGCGAGATGTGGTTAATTTACCTCTTAGAGAGTCTTTCATAAGAAATAAGCAGATCTACAAAATTAAAACTTATATAGATAAATCTATTGAGTGATATAAGGCTAATCTTATTATTAAACAATTCATACAAGAGTATAGTATTGACTATAAGGATATACTTACTTTTATTACTTTTATGGCTCGTCTTACCTCCATTTGCTCCTTGTTGGTGATTACTGTCATATAACTTTGGATGTCATTTTAGATGGATGCTAAGAATGCCTTCTTTAATTATGAGCTATATAAAGAAGTCTCTATGTAACCCTCCCAAAAATCAAGATCCTCTTCATAAGTTTTGTCATATTCATAAAGTAATATTTAGGCTTAAGCAAACTCCTCAAGCATGATGTGTTAAGTTCAATTCCACCATTTCACAACATGGTTTCTCCTAAAGTTCTCATGACACATTTTTTTATTTGAAAAGCAAGTACTTTACTATTCATTTCTTACTTTATGTTTGTGACATAATTATCACAATAGATTATATTACCAGAATTTGCTCACTTTAAAGTTATCTAAGTTAATAGTTTGAAATGAAATATTTTGGTTCTCTTAATTAATTTTTAGGCTTAGAGCTTGCCTTTTCATTTAATGTATACTTTCTCTCTAAAACCAAGTATGCCTTAAATCTTTTTTTCTCGAGTTGTTATTGTAAATAGTGAAAAGGTTTCTTTGACTCTTAAGATAAATGTTAAGCTAACTTCTATTAAAGATACACTCCTCAATAATGTCACTATCTACTGTTAGCTAGTTAAAAGTTAAATTTATCTTATAGTCATTTGCCTTAACATTATTGATATAGTTCCTTTAATTAGTCAATTCATGGTTGTTTCTAGATTTATTCATTTTACAACCATTCCTTGTATTTGACAAATTATTAAGGGAATTTTATTTTAGGGCTTTACTTTTTTGGTCATTCCTCTCTTTGGCTCTAGGCCTTTTTCAATATTGATTGGGTTAGAGATCCTACAAATATACATTCTACTACTAGTTTTTGTTTATTTCTTTATGACTCTCGTATCTTTTAATGTAATAAGAAGGAATCAATAGAAGCATATTCCAACACTAAAGTTCAGTATTATGTGTTAACTGATGCAACAACTAAATTTATTTGGCTTCATTGTATGCTCAATGATATAAGTGTTTTATTCTTAGGTATTATTATCCTATATTATGACAATTAGAACATTTTTCTAATTTTTCATAATAATGTCTTTTACAAGCGTCCTAAATTTATTAAGATTGATTGTCATTTTATCTAATAACACATAAGTAGTTAGGTCATACACTTGCATTTTGTTTAATTAGTAGATCATTAAGATTTATCATAATGATGGTTTTCATAAGTGTCTTAAGCATGGCAAAAAGTGTTTGTATGTGCTTATGAAAGAAACCCTTTTTGATTTGCCTTAAGACTTTACGTTATTTTTTCCTTATTCATTATTTTATTAGTTCCTCCAATCCACTCTAATTGAGAAAATTGATTTCTTTTTTTCTATTGGTTGTCATTTAGATATAATCTATAGTTATTAAGACTAATACTATAAATGGTAAAGAATATATAAAGAAAGAAGCTAAAGAAAATGTTGGAGGAAGAATAACTCCCTTACTTTTCTCTCCTTAACAATTTCTCTTTCTTTTTACTTTTCATTCTCTCTACTAAATGCTACGTTAAAATTAAACCTTTAACATTAGATCACATAATTGATGGCAAAGAAATTGAAAATCTATTTTGCCATTCCATATGCATTTATTTCTCAAGCGATTTATAATTTCTAAACTATCATCAAATGGAAATAAAAGTAATGTTTAAGACAAAAATAATTAACAAAATCACGCAATTAACATCATTAAGGCCACTTTTGTTAAATGACATCCAATTTTACTTTACTAAGTGGCATGCAAGTGTTTACTATCAATGTAAAAGTTTTTGAATAACATAAGTCTTTTGAAAATAATTAAATAATATAAGGGATTCAATAAGACCAGTTAGGATCCTTAAATATTACTACTGGCCTTATGGGGTTTGATAAGTTTTAATTAGTAAGAATTGCAATATATATCATTATGAACACCCTTTTTCTAGTTTTCAAAGGTAGATTGGATTGCATTGCACCTAATTTTAGAGACATTTAACTTGTTTTGTCTAATATGGGTCTTTCTCTAGTTGGGCACTTGATTGCATTGCATCATTTATTGTCATCAGAGTTGAAGAAATTGCTTTGCTAGGAATTACAATCCTCCTTATTCTAGTTCTAATAAACACACAAATAGAGAATACAAACACACTTATGAGTGGTGACTACAAAAGTATGTCTCGAAAAATCCAAAAATTCTCTTATTTCTGACAGGCCTAAAAGACCACAATGATAGGCCTGCATTAACCCCTTAGAACCCATGAAAGCTAAAAGTTATGTCTTTTGAATCTATTGCACTAGATAAAGGACTTGGCCCTTAGGAATGAAGGGACCCATAGCCATCATGTCACTATTAAACTCCAGTCAATTAGACCAACCAAACTATATATGAATAGAGTAAACCAATACCCATGCAAAGTAATGACACATATTTGAGAACTCTAGTTCCCTTACTAACTTAATTTTTAAAGTGTTAATGCTAGAATCTACCTCTAACCCTTAATCATGTGCTCTTATGTAGGACTTGACCTAAACCCTATGTCCAGTCTCTTATATCAACCTAACCCAACTAACTCTTGCTTATTTTCTTCTTAGTAAGCACCTTTAATCAAACCAACCTTCATAGGCCTTAAGGGGTTCATGCAAATCTATCACTATGGTCTTTTAGGCTTGTCATAAGGTGGCCCCTAGTCAGTTTTGTGCCTCCTTATTACCTACCCCCTTAAAAGAATTTCAATCACTAGTGCTTAGGTTACATATAAGGAATTCCATATTTGAAATTTTAAACAAGCATATAGTTGGACAGTCATCTTCTTAACGATGGTGTTTATTCACCAACAGTTGTCTCAAGGTACATGTTAATGTCTTTATGTTATTGCCCTAGAATCCTTTCTTAGTGGTGTTTGCTTTATATTTTCCCTTATAATTTCTATCTAACTTTTTACATAGTTTGTATGAAGTAAGACATAACTAGTTGTCTAATCTTGCCTTCTTATGGTCATGCATTGTGTGCCACTAAGTCTTCAAAGTCATTGGTGTCCTACAAGACATGGTGGCAATCTAATGAATGCTTTCAAGGTGTTAGGTGGTATTTTCTCCCATGATTAGAAGAGGGAGAGTTATGCAAGTTTCTCCCAAGTTGTATAATCCTGTTATGCAAAGTTTTCAAGGAAATTGACATTTCTTTTCTTTTTCCCACAGCCATCCAAGAGTTCTTAAAATCTCAAGAGTTGGCTACAAGGCAAATGACTCTGAATGGTTGGTGCACACTTCACAGGACACTTGTTCTCTTAGTGTGGGCTAGTTTGCATCATACTAGCCAGGCTTTTATCAAAATGTTAATTGTTTCAACCATCTCAACCAATGGTCAGCATTAGTACTTTGTAATCAAGGGAAAATAGGGCTTAAGCAATTTTATTAATTTTTCAAAAAAGAAAAAAAAGAACTAAAAAGGTGCGTGCTTATTTAAATGCTTTCTGGCATGGATTTCTCTAGGTGGTTTTTGACTCACTCTCCTCCCTTACTTGCCACCCTTATGATTAAGATTTTCCTTATATTGATTTATGCAAGTGATTAGGGGAGCACCTGAGAGATGACAAGACCATTAAGAATATTAGAGAGCATAATTCTAAGTGGTTAATAGTCTTCTTTAAGGGCATTGTGTCCATCATTGTTACTCAAGATAGGTTAGAGACGAAGGTCATTATGAAGGTGTCGATATGGGAGCTTGTTTCCATTAAGAGGAATAAAAAGAAAACATCCTTACAATCAAAGCTTGTGTCTGTGAGTTCCTCTAGTGAGGGTGATGATCATGCTACTTTATCAATGTTATTGTCATCTCTTTTTACCCTGTACTTACTTGTGATTTGAGAGCCATCTCTTGACACTCTAATGCTCTTATGACCTTGTCACCATATGGGCTCCTTGTTAGGCTATATTGAGGTAGGTTTTTCTCCTATTATCGATGATCCACCCATAATAACATCCTTATCCTTCTTTCTTGACTAGTTAGTGCCTTATGGTGCACAAGCAAGCACTTCTTCAACTGGGGGAATTATGACGATGCATTGGTTTTTTTTTAGTGTTGTTGTCAAGACTTCTTAAGGCAGGTACCAAATTCATCATCATTTAGGAGAACACCTTTATGCGGTCTTGCAACAGGCTAGCCATTGTGTTGTTCCCACAGCCTTGTATGGGTTGTAATTGTTGTCAACTAAGGTTAAGTGTGCAAGAAAGTAAAGCCACATGGAAGGGAAAGAAAGTAAATCTGCCGCATAAGGGCAAGAACGTAAATCTACCACATAAGCCCTATTAGGGTTTCATGGAAGAGAGTATATAAAGGCCTTGGAAGACAAAACTAGGGCAGAGGGCCAACACAATTGAATAAACAGCAACCTTACAACAACTAGCCAAAAGGAAGAGAGAACAGAACGGCAAGAGATCAGAAACAACACCACCAGGAGAGCAAACTAGAAACGTCACTACAGGGAGAACAAACCAGAACGTGCGACCTCCTGTAAGCAAACCAGAAACACATCCTGCAAGCAAACCAGAAACGCCTCCTGCAAGCAAACCAAAAACACATCCTACAAGCAAACTAGAAACGCACAACTAGCAAGAGGAGAAATAAGAAACAGACCACCCGAAAGAGAAGACAGCAGACCTGGTATCCGTGAGATCACCTAGAAGAGAAGACGGCAGACTAGAAGCGTGAGGCAAGCTGAGAGACATGAACCAGAAAAACTAGTAGCGTGAGGCAGGCTAAGAGACGTGAAATAGTAGACCAGAAGTGTGAGACCAGAACGTGCAATAGCGTGACTGATCAGAAGCGTGGGGCAGGCCATGAGACGTGAAACGGCAGACCAGAAGCTTGAGTGCAAGCTATGAAACCATGAGACGATGAAAGTAGGAGTTGTGTGAAACAACCTAGAGAAGGAATTCGGCGAAGCATTGAAAAGAACTCAACGTATTTCCAAATTTCTTTAAGAGAGGTTAGAGAGCATTGCGGTGAACTTCTAAACGGCAGTGGAGCAGCCTTTCAATTCAACAGAGGCAAGATAAGTTAGAAGAAGGGTAGACACAGTAAGTGACACTCTTTGTATTGTACTTGCTTAGTAATTGCAATAGTGAAAGGAGCAGAAGATTAAGACATTCATTGTAACTGGAATTCTCAAGTATAGTGGATAGTCTCGGTAAGGGAGAGTCCCTACCATCGTGGATATACGTCACGTTGACGGAACCACGTAAATCTTGTGTGTCTTTAATTTGCTTTACGTTCTGTGTTTTGAATTGAGTTGTGAACGCAGTTAAAGTATCAGCCAACCCATAACCTAATGAAGACCTAAACAAAAATATCTGAATTGTCTATTAGGCAAGGTGTCTAAAAGGTGACTTTGGGGACTATTGTGATTAGTAGGTAGCAATAGATCTACCTTAGTCAAATCTGAGAAAGAGTTTGCTTTTAAGAAGAGATTGAAGTTGTTCACTTTCCTGCGAATTGCGAATTGTGGTGATACTGATTCACCCTCTCTCTTAGTATCACAAACTAGTAGATTCTAAGGTGAACTTGGGAACTTCACATTGCTTATCTTATAGTAATTTCTAAGTTTCATAAGGCACAATTTTAAGCTTGTTTGTCTAAGCTATGCAACAAAGCTAGGTATTCATAATGTCAGTCACTTAATGCCATAACCATAACAACTAAGGTCTACCAAAGCCTAAAGGAAGAAGGCTCACCTTTTAAAGACACATTTAAGTTTGAAGAGTTATGACATCCAAGTCAAGTCTTTATCTCATGGTTTGAAGCAAGCTCCCATTGTGTGCAATGATATGGAGAAGTCATTAAAAAAGGCATAGGTTATGGCATAAAAGACAAAGGAGGAGACAAAGCAATTAAAGGGCTGCTTATACCTTATTCTCTTTAAGTGATCCTTCCAATTGTGTTAAAACCTTACAAAAAAAGATTAAGGAGTTAGAGGCCCAAACTTGCATTACCTCTAAGGGACAAGCCTAGGAGTTCACCAACAACAAGGCTTAAGTGAATACAAATATAAAGGCATACTTGGTCTCCTTTATTATGGAAAAGCCTATAATGACATGTAAAGGCACTTATAGCAATTTGCAAGCTAGCAAAGGAATTTCCTAAGCAAACCTATCTTTCTTGAATCCTTCATGTGTGTTTGCTATGAGTTGCCAATCTTATCTCTTGTTCCCATCATGTAACTTCTTTATATGGCATTGCTCTAGACCTCATATATTAAAAAATTAATATATTTCAAATTTCAAAATTTTTTATTATACGTAATTTTTGCAACAAAATTGATAATATGTGAAACAACTATAACAAGAATGTACAACATGGCTTAAAAAAATTGTAATAACAATGATAATATAAACAAAATATGCTAAAATGTGCAACAAGGTGTAAAAAAGTTATAATAACTATGATATTAACTTAATTCAACATGTTTGTATATGATTTTCATTAATGTTGTACTTTTTTAAAATCTGATTAGACATATTTATCATTTGTATTATGCATTTTATTAAACTTGATGTACATATAATACAATTTTGACAAAAAATTTTTAAATTCAAAATTTTATTTTTTAAATATATCAAACCCAAAGTAATGTCTTAAGAACATCAAAATCTCAAACATGATTACATGCCTTTGGCAAGTATATACCAAGAAATTTTGACTTTAGACTTTTTTGTTATAAAATTCCAAATAGATAGCAACTTTGCCCTTCTTTATTTGAAATTAATAAATCCTATCAAGATTTGTCACTATCTTTAGAAATTTTTCTAATAATAAGGATTCCTATCTAACTACTTAAATAACCTTTTTTTTTGGCAAAAAATTGTTAAAATTTTAAATGTAAATGTATAAGTTACATAATTAAGAAATTCTACATTATAAAGAAGAGGAAAGAATATGTAAAATATAAGTGGGAATGATTTATAAACTTAATATCTTAAAATGTTGGGTTAAGATATGACATCAAATCTGTGAATCTATTATTTACTTAGATTTTTCTCAAATTTTTCTCCAAGTTTAGGCTCTCATGTTTTCCCAACAAGTAGTATCAAAGTTATTGCCCCATAAAAAAGAAAGAGATAAATTACACTTATCAAAATAAAATGGATAATAAGGTTAACTTGCAAGCGAACTTAATGAGCTCTATAATTAAAAAATTTCATATTAAAAAGGAGAGAACATAAAGAAGAAAGAGACTCTTATCAGGAATATGGTCTAGATGAAGTGACTTCAATATACACTTTAAATCAACTGTAATAAAGTTTAGAATATTGATAGATATACGCTCTGAATTAAGTTTAATAAATTTGGTTTGTATGTGAATTTAGTAAAAATTATCAAGATTTTAAATGTGAATATATAAATTATGTGGTTAAAAATTTTCATATTAAAAAGGAGAAGTCATAAGGAAGGAAGAGTCACAAGGAGTAAAACCTAGAAGTAAGGTTTATGTGGAATAGTAAGGCGTGAGTTCAAAATAAAGCCCAGGAATAAGGTCTTAGTGGAGTGTGGTAAGGTGTAGTTCTAAATTAAGAGTAATAATACATATACACTCAAATATAACTCTTAGAATATTGGTAGACACAGTCTCTAAATAATAGTAATATGTGTGCATATGCATATTCTAAATCAAGTATAGTAAAATTGGTTCACCAACAAATTTGATAAAATAATAATGAATTTTTAATATGTTTAAGAAAAATAGATTCAATATAAAAGATGGTCATTAAGTCTTTAATATACAGCATATCAAAGCCTCTCTTATGTTATAAATTCTCTCCAGGAGACTTTCAATCTAGAAGTTTAAGCTCTCCGTCACTGAAAAATCCTTTTGTAGACGAAAGTCTTGTTTCTTGCACAGAACTCACCGAACACAATGAGTCACTGCAGGTCTTGGCTGTATAGCCTCTAGCCCCCACCACCAATGGGGTTGCCATGTCTAAAATAACAAAATTGCAAGGTATACGGATTTATAAGGAAGCAAGCCCAAGAGCCAAAATTAGTGAGCATGGACTGTCCCTCTCCATCAGTGTACAAAATTTGTGCACCATTCTTGTGCAGATGTGAAGCATCATAACTGCAGCTCCCATTCAGGCAGAGAATCCCAGCACATGCAACAATTAATGTGCTCAAGGAACGCATAGTCCTGCCAGTAGGCAAGTGTACAAGAGAAATTTGGTTTGTTGGCAAAACCAAATCGTTGGATAGTTCTTGTGAAGAATTTGTTATTATTATTATTATTATTTTCATTAGGACCGTATTTGCTAAGATTTTGTTTGAAGAACTAATGAAACTGTATGAAATTATTTTTGGTCACGCTGTTGGTTATTTTCACTATAATTTTTGTGCCCTTTGTCATTAATTTATCGTCTACTTTTGTTACATGCTATCAACGATTACTCTTTTTTTTTTTTTTCAAAATTTCTTTTTAGTGATTTGTGTATATGGTAAGAAAAAGTATGAAAAAAAATTATAAAATCAGAGAGGGTAGAGAGAACGAAAAAGATTGAGAAAATATAGAATGATTGTGGAGAGCGGTGAGGCGAAAGAGATTGTAAAGACGAGAGAGAGCGCACAGAAACTGTAAAAATATACAAATAAAAAGGAGAGAAAATATACACAAAGAAAGATGAAAAGGAGGAGAGAAAGTACATAGAGATGAGGCCGTTTAGGGAAAGAAAATCTAGAGAAATAGAAGAAAATGTAGAGAAAAAATATAAGAAATGTCGAGAAATGAGAGACCATGCAGAGAAGAATGTACAGACGGAATGTAAAGAAAGTGTGGAGAGAGTAAACAAAGAGAGAATGTGCTTAAAAGAGGAAGTGGAGACAATAGAGGAGAGAAGCTATGGGACGACCGTCAAGAGAAAGTAGAGAGGGAGATGAGAGCGACGTAGAAAGAACATGGACAAAAGTGCAAAGACAAAGGGGAGTAGAGTGACAGAATGTAGAAAGAAGAGGGGAATCGTAGAGAATGCTCTGATATACATGAAAAACAATAAAAGATAAAAAATTAGATTTTATTATTTTCCTCATCTATCTTTTCTTAAATAGTACTTTCATATTTTGAAACAAAAGAAGAAAAAAACAAAAAAATAAAAAGTAAAATTAGCTGAACAATAAACAGAAAAAGACAATCACAACAACCTAGGCCTTAGTTTTCATAGCCGGTTCGGCTCAGCCAGGTATTTCCCCATCCAGTATCTATTTAAAACCATTGATATCGTAAACATATCAAAATGTGAAAGATCTAACAAATGAAACATGTCAAATTAATTCCCACAGCAGCAGCACTTCATTTTCTCGTGAAATATCAAATGTAGTTCTGAACACGTTCATAAAACAAGATGGCTAATTTCACCTTGTTTCACGAAAGAATCTTAATAAGATTGCCTTGGATTGATGCAACCGAATCTGTAACAGATTTTGTAAGCCAGCTGATGCCCACTTTTAGACGGTGCTCATCGGTAGGAAGTCTAATCAAGTAAACCAGTTTCCTAACTGAAAAGAGCGGAAATGCAAGGATATTTAGATCAAAAAGCAAAGAGAAACAAGACAATCAGAAGCTCTGGAACAAGAAGATACCAGCATGACCGACCGGCCCTTCTAATGTTAGCCCCTCAATGAAACTTGGTGAAAGAGCGGCGTCACTTCTCCCCAGTGTCATCATTTCACCCAGATCCTGAAACCTGACGATCAAATGGCATTTGTTAATACAATTGACGCATCTATTAAAGATAACTCAGGGCAAGCTATGCCATGATACACTTCATAATATGGCATCGGGAAAAGGTCAAAACAATTGTCTGCATTAGCAGGCAGTTACCTTGGCCAAAGGAAATGTTGTTAGGAAACATTTATAAAGGTCTCGAAAACTGCTACAAAAGGCATAAGCACAGCAATCTGATGGAACAGGCTTACACAACTAATGCCCGTTTAAAAGGATACTTGTATCATCCTAGGATTTCAATTGAAAATCATAGGTCTGCAGAAAATATCAATACGGCACAGCAACAGAAAAGAACAGAATTTCCTTCATTGCCACAATAAGTTCAGCAGTAACAAGGAAGAGCCTTCACAACAAGTGCGAGGGAGGGGGGGCAGAAAAAGTGATATCCAAGGAAAACAGAATGACATTGGTAACAGCATAACTGCAAAAGGGCAAGTGTCAAAGTGCTAAACAACAGACCGGAAATGGCAAAATGAGAACAATAAAGAACTTACATTCCATTATAATTTCAGTTTTTAAAAACTAAAGCATGCCTGTCCCACCTATCTAAAACAACTGATTTCACAATTAATGGAAATAGAGTTAATTGTATGTTTTGAGGACCAAAAAAAAGTAATTGTTTTTCCAACCTAAAGGGCAACAAAGGCCGATCATTGATTGCCGCCCATAAGTTCCAACCAGTAAAATCTGCTTGCTGAAACGCAACCTGAGAACACATGGAGCAAGTCAGTAAATAGTAATTAAAACAGTGGACCTAGAAAGACTAAAAAATTGGGAAAAAAAATAAAAAACTGAAAAAGTAATAGAAGCAAAATTGCACCTGAGCTGTTGCTGGAAGGATCCTTCCATTAGGGTCCCTAAGAGTAGAAGCATCACCAAGTGCAAATATGCGTGGGTGGCCCTTAACACGGAGTGTTTCGTCAGTCTCTGCTTGTCCTCGAGAATTTAGAGGGAGATCATGGAAATTATCACAGGGTTCCAAAGCAGGAAGCAGAGGTTTAGACCCAACAGTCCATAATACTAGATCTGCTTCAAGGATTTCACTTTGTAATCCCCTTTCAGCTGGTTGAAGTTCCAAAATATATTTCTCGTGACAAGGTTTAGCTGCAATGTCCTGGAATGCTCCAGCCTCTGTTAGCATAGCCGTAGCTTGTGAGTCATCAACTTTCTGTATACGCCGAACAAAATAGCCCAACATGAGTTGAACCTTCCTGGACGAGAGGACCTGGTTCCAATAATGGTACAGCTTCATCTTAACAGGGTTGCACAGGTAAAAGTATAATCATGAAACAAGGAAAAGGCCAAGACAGCATCACTAAAATCCAGATTTCAATGAATATGCCAAATGACAAAAAAAAAAAAAATCCTCCCTCTCTCTTTATCTTCATCCATTTATTTTGGTAAGCCTCATCATCTCAAAATCATAGTCAATAAGAATCCTAAATGAACTAAAACAAATAATTGAAAAACCCATACAAATTCAGCAACCATATTATAATTAATTCAAGTGCAACAGCATCTCAAAGTGATGAGAGATCTATACATAAGGTTGAGAAAAACAGTAAGCTCCAAACATAACAAAAATGTCTCATTCAGTATATGGAACACTTTGTGTCCCAACGAATGTGCTTCCATTTCAAATAGTTGAATGTCTTACTTTAAGTGCAGCCTCTCTATTGCCAGGTGGTGCAGTTGGGCAAATGGTTTTTTCCACATTAATGGCATGCACAATTCCTCTATGCTGTAGTCTTTCTGATACTGTGGCAGCTAACTCCACTCCTGAATAACCACAACCAACAACAGCCACGCGAATCTGAGATTCCTTACCAAAGTTCCTCCTCTCCAGTGCTCTTAACTTATTGTTGACCTTCTGCACCATAGGAAGCCAACACACAACAGCCATAAATAGATGTTGTAATTTATAACTATGATCCGTCTGCTCTACCATAAGATGGGAAAAAAAAAAAAAAATCAACCAAAGTCTTACAACTGCATCCTCCAGAGTGGAGAATGGAAATGCATACTCCATTGCCCCAGGTACAACATCAAGTTTGGCTGCAGCTCCCAAAGCAAGTACCAACCTGGCTGCCCAGGACAACAGAAAGCAAAATTAGCTCGGAAATATCAAATAAAACTCAATTAGTAACACAACAACAAGGCCTACTCCCCCCCCCTCTCCCCAAAACAAAGAAAAAAATATGGAAAGAAGACAATTTTGGATGTTAAATCAGGTAACCAAGTTTTGTCAATGAAGCATTAAAGCATTCCTAGGCATTTCCTACTGAACAGAAAAAGAGCATTACATGCTCAATTGTTTGGTTTTGTAAAAATTTATGTCCAAAGAAAAAAGTTTAAAAGGAAGAAAAAGATACAACCATTCATCTAGAAAATTTACGTTAAAAGGAGCATAAGGAAATTAGGAGAATTTTATTCTGGTCCCTCCCACCTGCCTTTCCCTGGAAAGAAAAACGTTACTTGGGAAATAAAGCATTATACCAGTCATACTCAATGAGTAGGCCACTTTCAAGGAGCACTGTTCCTCCACAACAAGATGCCTTTGACCCATTCATGCCCATAGGATCAAAGGGATACAACACTTTTGCTCTATCTTGGAAAAACTGCACACCTGTGTTTGCAAGCAGATCTCTGAAACGGGGAGCAATCTCCCATGCATCCACTTCTGCAAGAGATTTGACTCCAAAGTCACTACCTTTTTATGAATAATCAGGCAAGGTTAGAATTAGAAGTGCAATAGTAACATCTTTGACTTATCAAAGAAGTAAAGACAACAATACCATCTCTCTGCATCCAGAGAACCAACATACCTCCAGATAGGATTTCATAAAGCATTGGCTTGAAAACAAAATGTTCAGACTGGTCAACAAGCAGCACCTGGTTAAAAAAAATTATGGATAGAAATTTGATACTTAAGCGTGTTAAACGGTGCAAATATAAGATAAAAAGGAAAAAAGTCAAAAAAAAAAAAAAAAAGAAAGAGGCCCATTGAAGTACAAGCACACTAAATCAGAAATTATGAATCTTGCTCAGTTTCTCAGTTTCATCGGTTTTCCCTTTATTAACAGGTATATGAAACCATTTCCTAGATAATATCTTTGTATGAGAAACGATTGAATCTTGCATTAGCAAAGTATAAATATATAAGTTAAAAGTTCATAGTCCAAGAGGAGTGCATCCTGGTGAAAGCAATGCATTGAACCTGTCATCATTTGACTTGGAAAAGAATTTTGAAGTTAATGACATTCAAACAAGAGAAAACTTTTGTCCATTGATTCAAGAATAATAAGAGCATCCATTATGTGGATGCTTGTGAAGCCTCTCTACCAACAATTCTATTTCAATTGGATGCATGTCCATCAACATGAGCTTTTATTAAAATAAATTTTTTTGTGAAAATGAAACCCAAAGGATGAACTTGTTGCAACACAATGGTTCCTGTGGCAAGGTGTTGAGAACGAGCTTCTCAAGGACATGTTTGTTTTGGGTAACAGCCAGTTCAAACATTATGGATTATGGACTTAGAGGGGTATATGTTGTAAAATGTAAACAAAAAAATTCTCCAACCAATCCCTCATTTCTTGTATTTTTCAGGCCGCTCTGGCTTTCAGCCTTTCACAAATAATTGTGCCAAAACTTTTCATATATTGCACCAGTCAGCATTGCTTTGACAGAACTGAGTATATGGTAGATTTCATTTCTTTTTCCATATAATGTAAATTAAGTACTTTATTAGCACTTGGCTTGCATATTTGTGCTCGGCATTGACCCTTTGCTCTTATAAAATAAAAAAATAAAATAAAATAAAATAAAAAGAATAAAGTAGCATTAGCAAGCAATCCATACTGTATTTTAATTTAATGAATCATCACCTGAGGTTTCTTTTCATCAACCCATACCAGTGATTCCAGTCTCAAAGCAGTGTACAAGCCTCCAAATCCACCACCTAAGATGCATATTCTCGGTTTCTGTGACCAAATACATCTGTTATCCACAAAACAGAACTTCAAAATTGAATATCTACTACATGGAATCTACCACTGATGCAACATGAGATAAATATGTAGCTCCTGTCACCACGTTGATCCAATTCCAACATTTTGAAACATGAAATGCCAATTTAGCTATAATTCTCAGTCAATTTTGAAGGGAGGTGTTGAGGAAAACTTAAGTATGACTTTAGGGTAGTGCTATTTAGCCCAAATTTCCCAAAACTGGGTAACAATCCTATCACATTGTTAGTTTGACAAAAATACTACAACACTTCATCACTTTAGTGGAATTGAGCAAGTTTTGGTAAACTCTAAATAGCATTACTACTCTAAACTTTATCCATGCTCCAGCGAAACACAAATCCAAAAAAAAGAAAAAGGGGGGGGGGGAAGCAGGACCTTCTTATGAGGCCACGTATAGATGCGTTGTGGTGGCGTTTGTGATTGGGATGTCTCTGCAGCGCCATTAGTACTCCCAACTGGGCCACCTGAAGCAATGAACCGGCACCCTCTTCCTCTCCTGGCCGATGACCAGTTTGCAAACGACGGCGAACGGGTCCCAATCCCAAGTCTTGGAGGGGCACGAAACTGATTTAAATTCCCCCACGGCCAAGAGGGAGGGCCACTTGAAATCCCTAAATAAATAATTTTAACAGTTTCAATCAGGATGCGCTGCAGATACGCATGTAATAATTCGTACATAAAGATACAGAGACAGCAAGAGAGAGAAGATAAGAGAGGGAGGGTATCATACGAGTGAAGGGCACGAGTGCTGCAGAGAATGGCACGAGGGCCATTTCACCGATTGGTCTTTTGGCTAAATTGCTGAGAACTCTTTTGGTTTGAACCTTGAACTTGAAGGGGCACGCTTTCACTTGTTCGTTCGTAGGACATAATCCGCAACTGCAAGCATCCCGAAGAACGGGGCCAAAACATGCAAGCACGGCTGTCATTCTAGTGATGAGCCCAAGACCTTCGTCCTCCTGCAAACGACGTCGTCTCGTCTAAAATAAAACAACGACTAGTGGTAAAGAAGATGCCACCATTTCGTTTCTCCGTTAAGATATATTTATTGCTACATGTCACGTGGAGACTTTATGTCCAACCCGTCTAATAAGTGAAAAAGGAGGAACTCAGGCCAAATTAAGTATCTATGAGCTGTCAATACTATCCAATTTCTTTTTATTGCTAATAAGACAATGCAGTAAAAAGTTTTAAAAGAATGTTGAAATGTCTAAAAGAACTACATACTTCTAATAAAAATTAGCAATGATATTTACTTAGAACTTTCTTGTAAA
This sequence comes from Bruguiera hainesii, assembly GCA_023213295.1. Lineage (NCBI taxonomy): Eukaryota > Viridiplantae > Streptophyta > Magnoliopsida > Malpighiales > Rhizophoraceae > Bruguiera > Bruguiera hainesii. The sequence continues at coordinate 8,211,004 of JAHOYR010000015.1, read as the reverse complement.
GACTTTTTTTAATACTCTTTAGAATATTATTTATAAATATTTTAAATATCTATTTATATCTACACATTTAAGTAGAGTAACTATAAATAAGTCGCTCTCTTATTTGTAAAGATACTTTTAAATACTTAATACAAACTCACTTGCAAAGTTCTTTTGTACTCTTTACTTCTCCAATGCTTTGAACTCACTTACTTGCCTCTCATATGCTTTTTATTGATTATCTCAAACTTTCTAAGGCTTACTTGACTTATCTTCTCATACAAGATTGATTAAGTGTTGCGTAAGTTAGCACACGCAAAGTCTAACTCTGTGACAAGTAGTATCATAGTAACAGTTCAATCTTTAGGTACAACCTGGTTGTTTGGTATTTGCTGAGATTACAGGCATGGCAAGTGAGGAAAGATTTATTGCAACCACTGTGGAAAAGTAACAAATGGGATAAAAAGCTCGTGGGCGCGAGGAGTAACGTGTCCCTGGCAAGTGTAGCAAATCCAAAACTCCAATAAGAGAAACCATGGACTTTCGTGTTTCTAGTTTAAAGAAGAGCGTCACTAATCTGAGTTTCGTACTAGGCAAACTCAACAATCAAGTCGATAACTTGATTCATGAAAATGCAGAGATTATACAGGCTGTCAAAGTCATGATTGAAGAATTTAGTCGCTCATTTAGGAAAGAACTACGCTCCTTGAATCAAGAGCTATTTGACTTATGCGAGTTCGTTGAAGGAGAGATCCATGACATCTGTAGGGAGATGGATTCTTTATGTTGAAATAGCTCATTTACTGCTAGTACAATTGTCATTACTAGTGCCACAGTAATGCATGACTTAAAGATTCGCAAACTTGCTATATACAATAATACACAAAATGTCACTGTCATCGAAAACTTTCTATTTGGCCTTAAGTAATACTTTGAGGCCATAAGGGTTGTTGGCAACCTTACTAAGGTAGGCAACGCCTCAATCTTCCTGAGGAATGCTACCCAACTCTAGTGGAGAAGGAAGCATTCCAAAATGGAGAAAGGCTTGTACATTATCAATACTTGGGAGCAATTTAAGACTAAACAACATAGGTACTTTGTGCCTCACAATGCAAATAACAAAGCTAGAGGAAAGTTGCATCGCCTAAGTCAAATAGGTAGTATTTCTAACTACATCAAGGAATTTACTACCCTTATACTTGAAATTGAGATGTCCGACAAGGAACTTCTCTTCCACTTTAAAGACGACTTAAAGGATTGGGCGACAATTGAGTTAAGCAAGCATGATGTGTAGACCCTAGACATTGTCATTGTTATTGTTGAGACCCTTATCGACTACTCTACCCATTCCAAAGGCAAGAAGCCAAACTTTGGCAATAGTGGGGGAGAGAAAACTGAGCAAAAGAAGTAGGATTTTAGCCATAATTAGGATGGACAACAAAGATCCTTAAGTGGTTATCCCGATCATGAGAAGAACCTTATGAGTAAATGTAACTCAGGTAGTCCCTCAAAGCCCTGTTTCATTTGTGACGAATCACATTGGGTGAGAGACTACCCCAATCGTAAGATAGTGAATGTTATGATGGCAATACTCAACTCGAAAAAGGCTAACAGAAAGCCCCAAACTGATATAAGATCTATCCAATAATTAGGTAATCTCTCAAACCTTTACTATTATGGGCCAAATAACTTGTGCGATATTAGACATGAAAGCAACGCATAATTTCATAGACATACAAGAGGCCAAGCATCTAAGTCTCAAACTTGAGAAGGGTAATGATACCATCAAAGCGATAAACTTGGAAGCAAAGCTTGTCCAAGGCGTAGCATAGGCAGTAGCCATCCATATTGGAAAATGGACTAGTAAGTTAAATTTTACCGTTATTCTCATAGATGACTTCAAGGTGGTGTTAGATCTTACATTTTTTTGCAAAACTTTGACTTTTCTCATTCTTGCTTCGAGTTCTCTTGTGATACTCGACGTTTACACAATTCGAGTGGTTTCTTTAAAGTGCAAAGAGAAGTCGTAACCATCGATGATTTTGACCTTGTAATTTAAACAAGATCTCAAGTTAGGTTTAGGCTATATAGCTACCATAAGAGAGTTAAGCAGTGGGAAAAACATAATAACACCTACTCCTACATTGTTGTAAATCATCCAGGTTGTCCTTGTCAATTTTAAGGATGTCATGCCTTCTGAACTGCCAGAGATGCTTCCACTAAGGTGAGATGTGGATCACCATATCGAGTTGGAACCCAATGCTAAATCTCCTACCATGGCCCTTTATCACATAACACTCACAGAGCTTGCTAAACTGAGGAAACAGCTCCAAGATCTAATAAACTCAGGCTTTATTTGACCTTTGAAAGCCCCTTTCGGTACCTCAGTCCTCTTCCAAAAGAAAAAGGATAAATCACTGCAAATGCGTATTAACTACCGAATTTTAAACAAGGTCACTATGAAAAATAAGTATCCAATACTTTTAATAGCTAATTTTTTCAACAAACTAGGGAAGACGAGGTATTTCACCAAGCTGGATTTGCAATTGGGTTACTACCATATCCTCATTGCATAAGGTGATAAGCCAAAGACGACTTGCGTAACATGTTATGGAGCGTTCCAGTTCATAATCATGCCATTTGGCCTCACCAACGCACTAATCACCTTTTACACACTTATTAATAAGGTACTACATCCTTTTCTTAATAAATTTATGGTAGTCTACTTAGATGACATCATAGTGTATAGTAACACACTTGAGGAGCATGTTAAGCACCTCAATTAAGTCATCCAAGTTTTCTGGGAAAATGAGTTGTTCGTCAAGAAGGAGAAGTGCTCATTCGCCAAGCAAAAGGTAGACTTCCTTGGCCATCAAATCAAGGATGGTAGGCTCATGTTGGATCCAGCAAAGGTGCAAGCTATCCAACAATAAAAACCTCTAACTAAGGTCCTAGAACTACGATCCTTCTTTAAGCTCATCAACTACTATCATCGATTCATTAAAGGATACTCTGTTGTGGTAACACCCCTAATTGACCTGTTGAATAAGAGCCACACTCAGCATTAGACGAAGGAATGTCAAACTTCTTTTGAGAGATTGAAGTAAGCAATCTTTGAGGAACTTGTGGTGCTGCTACTAGACTACAAAAAGTCTTTTGAAGTCTATATTGATGCTTCTAATTTCACCATCAGGGGAGTCTTGATGCAAGATATATGTCTCATTGCCTATGAAAGTCATAAGCTAAACAAAATGGAGAGGTAGTACACCATCCAAGACAAGGAACTACTTGCGCACCTAGAGACACTATCTCGTTGGAAGTAAGATCATAATCATGACTAACAATGTTACTACGAGCTACTTCTAAATGCAAATAAAAAACTCAGTCCCAAGCAAGCTCATTGGAAAAATTTCCTAGTAGAATTTGATTACACATTGCGATATAAGCCAAATTAAGCTAATGTTGTTGCTGATGCGTTGAGTAAGAGCAAAAAGGCAAACTAGTTGTCATTTCCACTAATACGCCTAAGAGCAACTTCCTTAAGCAAATCAAGGAAGGTATTAGGCAAGACAATTTGGCCAATAACCTGTTGAAATTGGCTCGTAAGGTGAAGATTCATTAATTTTGGGTGGATGACGGAGTCCTAATGATAGTTGAGAATCGAGTTTTTGTGCCTAAGTAGAGAAACTTGTAAAAGGAGATCCTAAAGGAATGTCATGATTCACAATGGGTTGGTCACCCAAATATGACACAAACTCTTACTTTTGTCCAGCAATATTACTTTTAGCCGCTTATACACACGAACGTTAAGGTTTATGTATTGACTTGCTTAGTTTGCCAACAAAATAAGGTAGAATAGTAGCATCCAATGGGTTTACTTAAACCACTACTCATCCTCAAGAAGTAATGAGAAAACATCTTAATGGACTTCATTTTGGCTTTACTAAAGTTTGAGAGATACAAAAGTATCATGGTGGTGATTAATCAGTTTAGCAAGTATGACACCTTCATTCCAACCTCTGTTGATTACAAGGTGGATAAAGTTGTTCGCCTATTCTTCAAAAATGTTGTAAAGTTGTGGGGTGTGCTAAAAATCATAATCAACGATAAAACCCCTGCTTTACGGACAAATTTTGGCGTGAGCTATTTAAGTTGTTGGAGACCAATCTAAATTTCTTAACAAGTTTCCATCCTCAAAGCGATGGGTAAATTGAATAAGTGAATATATTGCTCAAGTAATATCTAAGGTACTATGTCAGTGCTCACCACTAAGATTAGCAAAGCTGCTCGACATTGCCTAATTCCCATATAACCTTGAGACAAGTGAGACCATAAAACAAAAGCTCGATCGAGATTATCATGGGACAACAATCGCTAACACTAAATATTATTACCTCTTCTTACATTGACAATAACTCATCTGCCTATAAGTTTAAGAAAGAATGGTATAAGAAAGCGAACATAACAAAAGCTTACCTTGACAAAGTGGCCAAGAGGATGAAAAGATGGGTTGACATCAAGTGACGCCTAAAGGATTACGTAATAGGAGACAAAGTGATAGTGAAACTGCTGCTCAACCAATTCAAGTCTCTATGCAAAGTCCATAAGGGCTTGGTAAGGAAATATAAAGGGTTATTTCTTATGGTGAAACATGTTCCACATTTTCCATGTAAGTCTTTTAAAGTTTTTTCATGGAGACAAAGATGATCCAAACTAAAGCGAGTCTAAGTGGGCACCAATGGCTGTGGTCACTGATCAATAAGCAGGTGGAACATATCCTTATTGACAAAGTGATCCAGAGAAGGGGAATTCCTAACTACACCAAGTATTTGGTGAAATAAAAGGATTTGCCTGACCAAAAGGCTAGTTGGACATAAGAGGACCAGTTTTGGTAGTTTGTTGATCACATTCGACAATATAAGGCTAAGAATGCGATGAGGACATCCCAGGATTGAGTAGGGGAGGATGTCACGTGGACACTTTATATCCAACCTATCTAGCAAGTGGGAAGGTAGAAACTTAAGCCAGATTAAGCCTCTATGAGCTGTCAGCACTGTCCAGCCCCTTTTTGCTACCTAGACATAACAATAAAAGGTCTTATAAGAGTGTTGAAGTGCTTGGAAGAGTTATATTCAGAGACTTCTAGCAAAGGTCAGCAAGGACACTCACGTAGAATCTTCTTATAAGGACTTTTTTTAATGCTCTCTTTAGAACATTCTTTATAAATATCTTAGATGTTTATTTGTAGCCACACATTGAAAAAGTGGAGCAACTATAAATAGGTCACTCTTCCCATTTGTAAAGACACTTTTAGATACTTAATACAAGTTCACTTGCAAAACTTTTTTATACTCTCTACTTCTCTAACACTTCTAACTCATTTACTTTGCTCTCACACGTTTTTCACTGATTCTCTCAAACTCTCTAAAACTTACTTAACTTAAATTCTCATGTAATATTGACTAAGTGTCACGCGGGTTAGTACACACAAATCTTAACTCCATGACATCAAGCTTAGATTTAAAACAAGACAAAATCATAATAATAATAATAATTAAAACATATTATATTTAGTATAAACATTAATGAAATTGTAAAAATAAGGGTTAACCACTCAAAAAATTAACAACTTTATTTAATGTAACCTTTTTTAACAGTTAAAGGATTCATATTTGGATTTGAAACAAATTAAGTGCATAGATTACAATAAGGCAACAAGTAATGCGAAAGTATGCGCTTACAAAAAATAAGCAAGAAAGCTATTAAAGTAGTGCAAAACCAATTTAAGTATACATTAACAAGAACCACCACTTCAAACAAATCATTATCTATCATTCATGTTAGCATGTTCTAAAAACCTAAAAGTTGAGTTCTACCATGTATTTAAGGTGAGGGCTTCCTTGATCGGATGGTTGAGAGATATTCCTTCCTTAGCCTTCATAATTATGAAAAACAAAACTAAAGTAAAAGAAAAATAGCAAAAGAATTGTCTCCACTTAACTATTCACCTTCCACAATGCCTCAAATAATGTCTTTGAGAAGCATAGTACTTGAGAAGCAATGATCTAGTTAGAAATAAATACTTACAAGAAAATGAAAGCTAGAGTTTTTGGATTAAAACTTATCATTAGTACTTTGATACTTAATTCAGATAATAGTTAAAAAAAGAGAGAAAAAGTTGAAGAAAGAGAGAGAGAGAGAGATAAGTTTTTAAGATTAAAGATTACTTTGGGCATGTGATGACCCTTCAAATTTATAGGATCTAAAGTGAGTCTTAATAATTGACATAGAGTATACAAGCAATACTATCACACCAATTATGTCTCTTAACTGTTAGGGAAAATGTGTCATTTCCTTAGACAAGTGGACTAAGGCTTGGTATGCATTGGTAGCAACTATGTTGGTATGATTATTATAATGTTGTTATATTTATTAGTGTATATTCTAGTAGTTAATGTATTAGTTACTATTATAAATTTATACTTGATATTTCATATATATAATATATCAATTAAAGATATTATTTATTTTTAATATTATTTATATAATGATATAATTATTAATAAATTTTAAAGATAAAATTTATAAAATAAATATATTTTGTAAAAGTGATTATGGTGAAATCATAATTATTAAATACTTAATATATCAAAATATATTTTTAAATATTTCTAACCAATACATCATCAAAATTGAATATTAATAAAACTGTGAGAATAACATATATCATGTTGTTTTCTTCCGAAGAAAATAATTAATTTCATAAATTAAAGTATAGATATATTTAAACTGACATTTAAGTATTTGTTAATTGAACAAATTTATTGAATTGATTCATTATGAGAATTCCCAAATAAAACATTATTTGTATGTCTAAACAATTTTTTGTGTGACATTTATGTAAGTAATCCTTAAATTTAAGATTATTTAGGTATTTTATATAAAAATTAGTATAATTTAATTTCACTTTTAAGTTGTTTTAAGTTGGACATATTATGAATTATATAAAAATAATTAAATGATTAATAAATTCATTATTATAAAGTGATCTAAATGAAATTTCTAATTATTCTCAATAAGTATTGATTTAAGAATGTTTTGTGTAAAGTGAAATGATAATTTATATAGAGTTATAATCCCATTTATGAAATTAATAATCATATGAATGTTTAAAAACTAATAGGATTGAATAATATGGAGTAGATACTTATTCTTTATTTTATATTTAATTAGAATATTAGTATGAGGACTATGCACTGAAAAGATTTATCTAAGCACTTTAACAATTATAATATTTAGGTGGTTATGATATATGTTTAGATGTTAATATTGATGTATGAATATTAATTAGTTAATTGAAAAATTAATGATAAATTTAAGCAATTTAATTTATCTAATTCTTTGAAATTAGAATTCATACTTATTTGTAACTTATTAAGATCTTAATGAGTCATATATATAAAAACAATTGAGAAAATATAAAATACAAATCAAATCAAACTTGTTTAAAATATTTAAGAAATTTATGAGATCAAATATATGATAATTTGAAAATATAAAAACTAAAGTATAATTTATTAAAAATTGACATAAGTCACATTAAGAGAGTTTTAAAATTAAAATTTCTATAAATACCTCATAGGACAATTAGATACTATATGTGTACTATATTATGGTTATCGACATTACTCCTTGTTGATGTATATTAGTTTTAGAGGCCAAACACTTGGACAATGATAATTCAACAATCTACCAATAGACTTAAAAGAGAAGAAAATTTAAAACTTATTTTAATAATACTTTTATTTTTTAAATTAGATTGTAATTATACAATAAAAAATAAAATTTCACCCACAATTTTAAACTCTTTAGTAATTTTTGCCCACCATTTTGTTTTTTCAAAATTCACTCTTTACATTTATTCCATTATCTTTTTACACTTTTTTTGGCCAATCTTTTACTTGGTAGTCTAGGTGAGGCCGTATCATTTTAATTTTGCTAAGTGAAAAGTCACATCACTAATTTTGTATTGATATGATAATAACTTATTTTCAAAAATTAAAAATTAATTTTAAAAGGTTAAAAAAATATTAAAAATTGTAAAAGTTAGAAATTAATTTTAGAAAATAAAAAATATCCTAAAAATCTAAAAGTAGAAAAAATGATGAAAATTAAAAATTAATTTTGATCAACAAAAATGTTCTTAAAAATAAAAATTAATTTTGAAAAATTCTAACTTTCTATCCATCATAGCTAACACAGTGTAATAGCTACTTAACAAACATCCTTTACTCCTCCTCTCACAGTGCTCAAATAATATTTTCATTATATTATTTTTTATTTGTATTTCAAAATTAATTAAAAATTTATTTCGAATTTTAAAGAATTTTTTAAAATTAATTTTTATTTTTTATACATTTTTCTGTTTTTAAAAATTAATGTGGAATATTTTTAGCTCTCTAAAATTAAATTATAATTTTTTAGTATTTTTAAAATTAATTTATAATTTTTAGGTTTTTATTTTTAAAATTAATTTTTAATTTTCAAAAATTATAAAAATAATTTATTATTACCACATTAGTAAAAAAATTATTGATGTGAATTTTGACTTAATAAAATTAGAAGGGCGTAATATTACGTGAAATATCACGTAACATCAATAAAAGAAGACTAACAAAAAAAGATTTTGAAAAAATGACAAAATAAACGTAGAAGGTAGATTTAAAAAATATATATATATACAGGGGTAAAAATTTCAAAATAATTTAAGATTATGAGCGAAAGTTTTGTTGAATTTTATTTAATAAATAATTGATTTATTTTTAAAAATTAAAATTTTAAATTATTATTATTTTTTATTATAAATATTTTAATCAATATTTTTACTATGCTTAAAAATATTGTCCGAATAGCGTGAAGTGGGCAAAGGGATTACACAAGCGAACGGGGACAGTGATGTCTTCGGCCAAGTGCTGATCCACAAAAGAATGCCTCAGCTGCAAATCTCATGCCACTAGGCTCTCAAGCCTTTTGGGGTCACGTGCTGGTAATATCCTTCCGTGGGCTCCTTCTTCAAATAAAGCTCTACATTTCTTCACAAATATATATATATTTTTAAATTAAAATAGCTTGAAGTTTCGAGGAGAAATAAAAAAAATGTAAAAGTCAATGGCGAGCTCGCGAGAGAGTGAGCTAAAGAGAGAAATTATTTGAAGAGATTTATTTAGAGGAAATGAGATGTCCCTTTGTCTTCTAACTAATGGAAGGACAGATAAGCTTAACTTACATATGCTAAATCAATAGAGCCAAAAAAAAAAAACAAAAAGAAAAAATGGAAAGTTGGATGAAACCAGTTGATGAAAATCAAAATTTTGTCCTCTAACTATACACTTTTTTTTAGATCATGCTGACTTCCTTTTTTTCTTTTTTCATGATGTATTGTTTTTTAAGTCTAAATTAAAAAAATTTCTCAAATTCAAAAAAATTTGAAAATTCAAAATAGAACTTAAATGTTTTTAATAAAATTAGAAATTTCAACCAGAAAAATCAAAAACAATCTTTTTAAAAAATTGAAATACTGAAAAAATCTAAAAGTCTAAAAAATTTCAAAAATTTAGAAAAATACAAAAATTTCTTTTTCTCTCCCTCTATATCTCTCGCTCTGTTTTGTTCCCCCTCATGCTCTTCTTTCTCTCTCTCTCTCTTTTTTTTCTTCTCTCTCTATCTCTATAATCTCTTTATCGCATTTTTAATTTAAAAGTGCAATGTTCGTGGTGACTTTTTTTTTATCAATCCACCTTTACAACATAAAGGGAAGAGAGGGAGAGGGAGAGAGAGAGAGAGAGAGAGAGAGAGAGAGAGAGTGTGAGAAACCAATTTTTTTTTTGATTTTTTAATTCTTAGATTTTTTTAAATGATGGAAAAACAAAAAAAGAAAAATTTTTTTAAAAATAATATAAGAGAAAAATCCGAAATTAGTTAGAAAATCTATAGAAAAGTTCCCCTCCTACAGGGTGTTTTGAAAATTGCACTCCCCTGATCGTAGCATCAACTTAAATCAGTGAAAGATGAGTTCACGATTTTTTGAATCGCAAGCTTTTGAGTCGAATTCCACCATCGCTCTACGGTAGCCTCTCTCTCACGCACACCTAAGAGCAAGATACATTTATTTCGCCAATTCCATGGTCGCCAGTTATCTAAACAAACTCCCATTCCGAATGAGTAAGAGAGTGGCCGCCCCCAGACCTTTTTAGCATACATGTAGCTATATAACACATGCTCAAGGGATTCCCAGCACAACTCACATCGTTCACACAATCCATTCTCTGCGAGATTACATGTGAAACGTAGAGCATTGGTAGAAAGCCGTTCCCTTCAGACTAACTAGACAAACGTATGCATAAGTCGTGGAGCATTGGTAAGAAGCCGTTCTCTCCAGACTAACTAGACAAACGTACGCGTATGTCGTGGAGCATTGGCAAGAATCCGTTCTCTCCAGACTAACTAGACAAACGTACGCATATGTCGTGGAACTGGGAGACTTCATACCCACATCCAATTATCCATGCCCGCACCCTCTTCATCGAGCAAGACTTCATAAGCTCCTTCAACTGAGAAACTACTAGCTTATCGTGAAACTACTAGCTTATCGTTTAACCCCGCAAAGGGGAGATCCATGCGTACCTTTAAGAACTAAGCTCAAATGACGGGGAAGCCTTCTAGCAAGGGCATTCTAGTTCTATTCCCCATTATCTGGTAAGTAGTCACTACTTAAGGCGTAAAAGATTTAGATGGATTAGGATTAACACCTTTGAAAATTGACTCCGATTCTTCAGTTCACACTTATGATGTAGCCACCGCAACCTACCATTTATACAACTGTCCAAAAATTTTTGCAGTGTGAACTTGATATAGCCGCCACAACCTACCGTTCACACAACCGTCCAAAAATTTTTGCAGTGTGAACTTGATATAGCCGCCGTAACCTACCGTTCACACAATCGTCCAAAGATTTTTGCAGTGTGAACCCGATATAACCGCTACAATCTACTGTTCACACAACCGTCCAAAGACTTTTGCAGTGTGAACCTAATGTAGCCGCCGCAACCTACCGTTCACACAACCGTCCAAAGATTTTTGTAGTGTGAACCTGATGTAGCCGCCACAACCTACCGTTCACATAACCGTTCAAAGACTTTTGCAGGTTATTTGTCTCCTCCTCTTGTAGTATAAATACTTGCAATTTATGTAACAAAAAAAAAAAGAGAAAGAGAGAAGGGTGATGTAATGTGATCCGGTGTAAGAAAACTTGTAGAGGTTAAAACCTTCGAATATAAAGATCCGTTCCTCCTGTGGATGTAGCCAAATTACCGAACTACGTTAAATCTTTATGTTCCCGTGTGTGTATTGTGTATATGTTCATTAGATGCTAACAAACACCTTCCTCTTCAATCAAAGGACCATTAAAGGCCCATACATCGGTCCAGAAATGGACACTCCTCGCATCCCCGATGCCTCTCCATCTTAGCTCCCGATTTAGTGTTAGGTTCCCTTCCTATGTGGACCATAATACCTAAAAATATTAAAGAGATATAAATACCCCTTTAACTAAAATAAACCTAATGTGCATGTGAGACAGTCGTCGCCCCGTGAGAGAAAAAAAAAAGAAAAAAAAAAGGGAGAGAGTGAAGGGAGAGCCGTCGCCGCCCGAGAGAAAGAAAAGAAAGAAAGAGGAAAAAAGCAGTCACTTTGATCTTATATTTGGAAGAGGTATTGGTGTCTGATCAACTTCAAATTTGACTGATTAATAGAGGACGTTTAGTTCTTGTTTCTGAACGGTGGAGATTGGATTTAGAGAACTATAAGTCCTACTTCTCTTTAGTTTTCGTAGGTCTATACTCTGGGAAATTTTCTGTGTGCAGTTTTGCTCAACCTAGTAATTGAACCACTATTTGTGGTCCGATCTAACTGATTTTCGGTTAGTAGTTGAATGACACATAGATCTTGATTATGAATGGTTGGATCTGGTTTCTGTGACCTGAACGTTTAGGTTTTCTATTCGAATCGAAGCCTCTCGATTCTGGTAACTCTCTGTTCTCTCATTTGTGACAATTTTGATCAACCGTATAATTGAAAGATTGTTTGTGGTCCGATTGAACTGATTTTTGGTCAGTAGTTTGAGGACACATAGCTCTTGTTTGTGAATGGTTGGATTGGGTTTCTGTGAACTGAAAGGTCAGGTTTTCCATTTGAACCGAAGCCTCTCAATTCTGGTAACTGTCTGCTCTCTCATCTGTGGCAGAATTGGTAAACCGAGTTGATGATTATTGATCCGTGGTCCGATTGAGCTGAAATTTGGACATCTGGTAGGGGACATCTGGAAGTTTATCTTGAACGGTTGGATTACTGCCTTGAGGTCTACTTGTTGAGTTGTAGTTGACAGAACATGGTTGGTTTGTCTTACTTAACTCACAAGTGTCTTGTTTAATCCAAATTGAATTGTATTCAATTTGTTTGATGTAATTGAGGTTGTGTACCTCTATTGTACTTATTTGATTATAGTGGAGCTGACCTCTGATTCAGAATGTCCGTGGTTTTCCCCCTCTTTTGATTTGAAGGGGTTTTCCACGTAAAATTGGTGTGTTCTCTTGTGTGGTTCATTTACATTGTCATTTTTGTTATTCAATTATCTCCTCACAGGTTCAAGTAAGTGGGAGAAGTTTTTTTGGGGCTATTTATACTCCGCTGCACTCCCCTTCTCCCATTAGAGTGGTATCAGAGCACTAGTTGGTGTATTTGGCTTGTTTGAATGATGGAATTGAATATGAATAAATTGGTCTGTTTAAATAACACAAATTATCATATATGGAGGAGTAAAATGAAAGATCTCCTATTTGTGAAGAAATTGCATTTGCTAGTATTTGCTACTACAAAACCTGAGTCTAAAACTGATGAAGAATGAGAGTTTGAGCACAAACATGTTTGTGGTTTTATACAACAATTTGTTAATGATAATGTTTATAATCACATTTGCAATGAGACACATGCACGAACTTTGTGGAGCAAACTTGAGACTTTGTATGCTTCAAAGTCTGGTAATAATAAGTTGTTCTTATTAAAGAAAATGATGCGGTTGAGATATAATGAAGAGAGTTCTGTTGCTGACCACTTAAATGAGTTTTAGGGTCTCATTGATCAGCTATCAGGCATGGGCATTAAGTTTGATGACGAAGTTCTTGGGTTATGGTTACTTGCTACTTTACCTGATTATTGGGAGACTTTTCGAATGTCTCTTGCTAATTCCGCCTCCGGTGGTGTTTTATCAATGGAACTTGTAAAGGGTGGTGTGTTGAATGAGGAGATGAGAAGGAAATCTCAGGGTTCATCATCATCCAAATCAGAGGTTCTAATTATTGAAAATAGGGGGAGAAGTCAAGGAAAAGGAAATGGTAAAAATGGTAGAAGTAAGAGTCGAAGCAAGTCACGATCTAAGTACAAGAATGTCCAGTGTCATTATTGTGGGAAGATGGGTCACATTCAGAAAAAGTGTTACAAGTGGAAGAGAGAAAATAAAGATGGCAGTGATAGGCACGAGAAAAAGAATATGAGTAATGATCGTGTTGCTACTGCATCCACTTCTGGTTCTGGTGACCTCATTATTGTTTGTGATGAGGATGTGATTAATTTGGCATCTCATGAGACTGATTAGGTCATAGATAGTGGTGCTTCTCTTCATGTTACTTCAAGAATGAAGTTCTTCACAACATATACTCCTGGTGATTTTGGAGTTTTGAAGATGGGTAATAACGGCTTAGCAAAGGTCATTGGCATTGGTGATGTTTGCTTAAAGACCGGCAATGGAGCACAGTTGACATTAAGGGAAGTTAGACATGTCCCTGATATCCGTTTGAATTTGATTTCAACAGGAAAACTGGATGATGAAGGTTTTTGCAGTACCTTCAGTGATGGTCAGTGGAAGCTTACTAGAGGCTCCTTAATTGTGGCACGAGATAAAAAATGCTCCAGTTTATATTTCATGTAAGCTGTTATCTTCAAAGATGTTGTAAATGCAGCATAGAATGATAATTCCATTGAATTATGGCATAAGCAACTCAATCATATGAGTGAAAAGGGGATGGATTATTTGGTAAGAAAGAACCAGCTTCCAGATATAAAGAGTGCAGTTTTAAAGAAGTGTCCCCACTGTCTTGCTGGGAAAAAAAACAGAGTTACATTTAAGAGTCACTCACCTTCAAGGAAATCAGAGTTGCTTGAATTGGTGCATTCTGATGTATGTGGTCCTTTGAAGGTACGCTCACTTGGTGGTGCTATTATTTTGTGACTTTTTTTGATGATCACTCTAGGAAGCTTTGGGTTTATGCGTTGAAGACTAAAGATCAAGTCTTTGATGTATTTAAACAATTTCATGCTTTTGTTGAGAGACAGACTGGTAAGAAACTAAAATGTGTCCGCACTGATAATGGTGGTAAGTATAGTGGTCCATTTGATGAATACTGTAGAAAGTATGAGATCAGACACTAGAGGATACCTCCCAAAACACCACAGTTAAATGGTTTAGCAGAAAGGATGAACAGAACATTGATTGAGAGGGTCAGATGTCTTCTCTCAGATGCAAAATTACCTAGATCCTTTTGGGGTGAGGCTTTAAATACAGTCACACATGTAATTAATCTGTCTCCTAGTGCTCCACTACAAGGTGATGTTCCAGACAAAGTGTGGTTTGGTAAGGAAGTCTCTTATGACCATTTACGAGTCTTTGGCTGTAAGGCTTTTGTTCATGTCCCTAAAGATGAAAGAGGGAAGTTAGATGTGAAGACTCGGTAGTGTATCTTTCTTGGTTATGGTGAAGATGACTTCGGGTACCGTTTATATGATCCAGTTGAGAAAAAACTTGTAAGAAGTAGAGATGTTGTGTTCGTTGAGGATCAAAACATTGAACACATTGAGAAGTCAACTCCTCAGGTTAATGATAGTCCTGCTGATATTGTTCCATTTCCCCAGACACCTCTGAATGATCCAGTTGATGTTCATGGTGATATTCAAGAACGTGATGAGAATGTTCAACAGGATCAGAATATGGAGGGTGCAGGTGATATTGATGCTCTAATAGAAAATCATCTGCACATACCTTCACCTCCATTTCAACTATAGAGGTCCAATAGAATTCTAGTGCCTTCTACTCGGTACTCTCCTGATGAGTTTATGATGTTAACTGACGGGGGAGAACCTGAGTGTTATACAGAAGCAGTCGAAAGTGAGTACAGGCAGCACTGGATCGATGCCATGACAGATGTGATGAAATCCTTATATGATAACTCTACTTATGAGTTAGTAGAGTTACCTAAAGGCAAGAGGGCTTTGAAGAATCGGTGGATTTACAAAATAAAGTAAGAAAAAAATACTTCATGTCCACGATATAAAGCCAGATTGGTTGTTAAAGGATTCAGTCAGAAACAAGGCATTGACTTTGAAGAGATCTTTTCACTGGTGGTGAAAATGTCTTCCATTCGAGTTGTGCTGAGTTTGGCTGCTAGCCATGACTTAGAGATTGAGCAGATGGATGTGAAAATGACTTTTCTCCATGGTGACTTAGAAGAAGAAATTTATATGGAACAACTAGAGGGATTTGAGGTGGAAGGAAAAGAGGATTATGTGTGCAGGTTTAAGAAAAGCTTGTATGGCTTGAAATAAGTTCCGAGACAATGGTATAAGAAGTTTGAGTCTGTTATGGGGGAGCAAGGCTATAAAAAGACTACTTCTGATCATTGTGTTTTTATTCAGAGATTTACTGATGATGATTTTATCATTCTATTACTTTATGTTGATGATATGCTTATTGTTGGTCGTAATTCTGTTAGAATTAACAAGTTGAAGTAAGAGTTGAGCAAGTCCTTTGCCATGAAGGACTTAGGACCAGCAAAGAAGATCCTCGGCATGTCAATCACTCGGGATAGGAAAAAGAAAAGGTTGTACCTGTACCAAAAGCAGTACATTGAAAGGGTACTTCAAAGGTTTAGCATGGATAAGGCTAAAGTGGTAGGTACTCCTCTTGCTACATACTTTAAATTATCTATTAACCAATGTCCTTCCACAGAGAAAGAGAAGGAAGAGATGCAAAGAGTTCCATTTGCATCAGCCGTGGGCAGTTTGATGTATGCAATGGTGTGCACAAGACCTAATATAGCTCATGCAGTTGGCACAGTTAGTCGGTTCCTTTCAAATCCTGGTAAAAAGCATTGGGATGCAGTGAAGTGGATAATGAGATATTTTTGAGGCTCTATTGATTTGAGACTTTGTTTTGGGAGTGATAAGTCTATCCTTACTGGATTCACAATTCAGATATGGCAGGTAACATTGACTCCAGAAAGTCTACTTCAGGTTATGTGATTACTCTTGCAGGGGGAGCAGTGAGTTGGCAATCTCGATTGCAGAAGTGTGTTGCACTGTCTACTACAAAGGCAGAGTTTATTGTAATAACTGAAGCGTCTAAAGAGTTGCTTTGGATGAAAAGGTTTATGAAGGAACTTGGTTTTCAACAATCAAATTATGTGTTGTATTGTGATAGCCAGAGTGTCATCCATCTTGGTAAGAATCTAACTTTTCATGCTAAGTCAAAACATATTGATGTGCAGTATCATTGGATACGAGATATTTTTGATTCTAAACAGTTAGCACTTGAAAAGATTCATACAAATAATAATATTGCTGATATGATGACTAAGGCATTATTAAGATTGAAATTTGAATTGTGCTGTACATTGACTGAAATGACCAATATTTCCACATAGTCGGGAGGGGAAGAATTGTTAAGTTCCCTTCCTATGTGGACCATAATACCTAAAAATATTAAAGGAGTATAAATACCCCTTTAACTAAAATAAACCTAATGTGCATGGAGACAGCCGTCGCCCCATGAGAGAAAAAGAAAAAGAAAAAAAAAAAAAGGGAGAGAGTGAAGGGAGAGCCGTCGCCGCCCTAGAGAAAGAAAATAAAGAAAGAGGAAAGAAGTAGTCACTTTGATCTTATGTTTGGAAGAGATATTGGTGTCCGATCAACTTCAAATTTGGCTGATTGATAGAGGACATTTAGTTCTTATTTCTGAACGGTGGAGATTGGATTTCGAGAACTGTAAGTCCTACTTCTCTTCAGTTTTCGTAGGTCTATACTCTGGGCAATTTTCTGTATATAGTTTTGATCAACCTAGTAATTGAACTACTATTTGTGGTCCGATCTAATTGAGTTTTGGTCAGTAGTTGAAAGACATATAGATCTTGATTGTGAACGGTTGGATTTGGTTTCTGTGAACTGTAAGGTCAGGTTTTCTATTTGAATCGAAACCTCTCGATTATGGTAACTCTCTGTTCTCTCATCTGTGACAATTTTGATCAACCATATAATTGAAAGATTGTTTGTGGTCTGATTGAACTGAGTTTTGGTCAGTAGTTTGAGTACACATAGATCGTATTTGTGAACGGTTGGATTGGATTTCTGTGAACTGAAAGGTCAGGTTTTACATTTGAACCGAAGCCTCTCAATTCTGGTAACTGTCTGCTCTCTCATCTGTGGCAGAATTGGTAAACTGAGTTGATGATTATTGATCTGTAATCCGATTGAGCTGAAATTTGGACAGCTGATAGGGGACATCTGGAAGTTTATCTTGAACAGTTGGAATACTGTCTTGAGTTCTACTTGTTGAGTTGTAGTTGACAGAACATGATTGGTTTGTCTTACTTAACTCACAAGTGTCTTGTTTAATCCAAATTGAATTGTATTCAATTTGTTTGATGTAATTAAAGTTTTGCACCTCTATTATACTTATTTGATTATAGTGGAACTGACTTCTAATTTAGAGTGTCCGTGGTTTTTCCCCTTTTTCGATTTGAAGAGGTTTTTCACGTAAAATTAGTGTGTTCTTTTGTGTGGTTCATTTGCATTGTCATTTTTGTTATTCAATCATCTCCTTACAAGTTCAAGCAAGTGGGAGAAATTTTTTTGGGGCTATTTATACTCCGCTGCGCCTCCCCTTCTCCCATCATTTAGTAGCTCTCTGCCCCGTAATATTCCTAGCTGAGTAGAAGAAGGACAATAGCCGCTTGGTGCTTGCAAAAAATTCTGCTAACGGCAATAGTTTGCACTGAGGACACTAACCCAGAATTTATCAACGTCATTGCATAATTCCGAGTCGAATTTGGCTAAAATAGCAAATTTTTTGTGTGGAGCAGAATGCAAGCCTAGCCTCTCTGCCCAACGAGGTTTATAAACATCTTCCCATGCCACAAGACTTCCTTTCCAATTCCTATCAACTTGGACTTATCTTTATTCACCCTTTGCCTAGACAAGGAATAAAAATTACTCAACGTGCTATTGATACAATAAGCACAATCCATAGTTGCATCACCAAATAATAGCAAGTCATCTGCAAAAGAAAAGATGAGAAATTTGCGGACCATTTCAAGATAATTTCAAGGCCTTCCACTCATTATTTTTGACCCCACCGCCCGCCAAATGCGAGAGTCGTTCAACATACATCATAAAAAGATAAGGAGACATATGATCTCCCTGCCGCAAATTCCACTAGGGTTTGCATTTCTTAGTTGGCTCTCCATTCCAAAGAATAGACATCTTAACATTAATGACACAACTTATGATATGCTAAACAAAACAAGACAGGAATGGAAAAGACCTCAAAAGGTCCTAATTAACTCTGTTATAGGCCTTCTCGAAGTCAATTTTTAGAGCCATAAATCCCAGCTTGCCCTTTTTATTTTTTTCTCCTTCGCATGAAATTCATAGCTTTCTGGGCAACCAGAGTGTTATCATGCAGAGAGTGGCTGGGAATAAAATTGGATTGTAAGGGGTTACTGAGACGAGACAGGAGAGGTCAGAGTCGTGCTATAGCAACTTTCGTGACGAGCTTATAAACCATGTTACCAAGGAAAATTGGTTTGAATTGGCTCAATCTATCAGATTGATTTACTTTCGGAATAAGCATGAGGAGAGTTTCATCTATACCTTCCGGTTTTTGACTTGTCAAGAAATGGTTTCTTACCAGCTAAGTAAGCGAACTATCCACAATATGTCAATACTTCTGAAAGAAGATGAATTAAAAACCATCAAGTGCCTTGTAAGCACCTATGGATATAAGGACATGGAGTACTTCAACTTCCATCTAGATTTACAATCAAAGAGGCATCTAGTGGAGGCCATAACACATCAACAACTTCGGCACAGCATATTTGCATGCCAGCAAAAAGAGAACCATATAATTGGTGGCCATTCTCTTAAGATGATCATGATCCTTAATCCATCGACTTGAATCATCTTTCAATGCTCTGATCTGATTTTTCCATTTTCTACGCAACCAAAGAATGGGAAAGATTACCATTACAGTCCCCCGGCAATCATTTATTTCGTCGAGAATTTTGAAACTAGAATAATTCTTTTTGTTCCAAAATTGATTGTACTGTTTAGTACCTCAATATTCCTTGGTCATATGGTGTCACAAGAAAGGAGACACTTTTGAAGCCGGCAATACGGCCCAACAGCTTGCGCTTCTTTTAGAACAGATTCCCGAAGACATTAGAATTCCATTCTAAGTCGTATCTATCATATTAGCAATGGCCTCCAACATTGAATTATGACCCGAAAACCACTTATTTTTTACGAGATTCTCAAAATCGAAGATGGAGTAACCATATGCCTTCGAGTCTAAATGGACGACAAATGAGCATGGAGTTGTAACAAGAGAGGACAGTGGTCTGAATTAATTTTGGTGAGATGTCGGACTTTGGCCTCGGGGAATTTAAGCTGCCACGATTCAGAGGCTAAAGCTCTATCGATTCCCCCCTGGATAATAGGAGGCATGTTGCTGCCATTCCACCAAGTAAACTGAGGACCTGTAAAACCGAGATCAATCAGCCTGCAGAAGTCAATATGCTCTTGAAATATGCGATAGCGCCAGGCAGATTTAAGGGAACCTCCACAGTTCTCGGGTGGATCAGAACTATCGTTAAAATCACCTATAAGGACCCAAAAGAGTGAGAGTGCCTCCGACACAATCTCGAAACTCTTCCACAGGCTATCACGAACTAGACCATTTGGATGGGCAAAAATGCCCAAAAGAATCCACGCTGGCTGCTAGTTCTCAAAAACAAAAGCATAAATTACTTGTGGCGACTAATAAAGAATTTCCATTTGAACTTTATCTGTGAATTCCAAAGAAGACAAACAACCCCTGAGAAGCCTTGCGGGTCAACATGGCAAACTTCTTTAAAATTAAGGCCTTCAATAACTTCTTTAGCTCTTTACATCTTGATCCTTTGTTCTTGAATAGAAACCATACAAGGTTTATAAATAACAGTGAATTCTTTCAAAGTGCCAGCGAAACACTTTTACCCGCACCCCGTACATTCTAGGATAAGATATTCATTGAGAATTAGCTATCAAGGATAGAGTCACCTCTTCAGCCTCGAAAGGGTGATTCCTGAGAATTTCTTTAAAGTAGTAGTAGGGACCTCAAAACATCCTCCATGATACTTAGAGCACTGGAACTTGCAGGAGAATACGTGTGATTTCTGCCCCCTTTACCAATCCTCTCCTTTTTCGGGGATCCTTACTAAGGTGCACAGCTGGAATTTCCGAGGAAAAATTAGGAGGCTTAGGTGGCACATAACCTAACGAAATTTGCATCTCCTGAACTGGCTTTTAAAATGCATTGGCAAAAATAGATACCAAGTTCAGAACTATCGGAGGGAGATCATAATTGGAAGGCACTGAGGCCTGCTTCTGCGAGGGAGGAATTTGCAGATGGGCCTTCAGTCCATGAGATGGACTTGGGTCTGGCAGGGTGTTGCCTGCTGGTAGTTTGTTGGTGACCTCAGAAAGTGGCGCACGACTATTCGGCGGAGTGAATTTACGAGCGCCAGATTTTGCCTTGGGGGAACGTGATCCATTGCTCGTTTTCTTTGCCAAATTTTTGCTGTTGAAAATCTCATTCTGAGATCCTAAAATTTGAATTCTAGTTGAATTTGGAAAACAAATTTTGTGATCTCATCTGGTTATCTTGAGGTTTTACATGATTCCGCTCGTCAAGGTTCTCGAGCTCCTCCTCCAAAATCGTAAAACATGATCCTTGTGTCAAACTCTTTGGATCTTGATTGATTCCCTTCCCCGTCAATCTTCCCACTTACTCCTTTTGAACTTTTCTTCCTTTTTTTGAGTATGGTGAAACACCCTGAAAAGTTCTAGAGAGGCCTAATAAAACTTTGAAAGATAAAGAGGTTATTAGGACTTTAGAATACTACATAATATTCCAGAATTCTCTTGATGAGGTAGAATTGTAGAGATCAATTATAATTCTTTAAAACCTTAATTGTAGCCATTAGATTAGATTAATTACGATCATCTATTTAGGAGGTTGAGTTGTATATAAAAGGGATTAGTCCCCAGGATGGTGCTCCCTTTTTCTAATTGATTTCTCTTAGGTTTTTTATTGTGCTTCACTCTCTCTTCACCATCCAAGGGAGGAAGGCTGACTTAGTTTTTATGAAGGGCGTAGGGAAAGTTAAGTGTCGTACGCTCGTGAGTAGAAACTTGTACATCTGCGATAGGTGGTATCAGAGCAAGTTGTGAGGCATAATGTTGAACACCATGAAGGAGAATGTGGTAAGGGGGCACCAAAGGATGGAGAGGGGACATGATCCCTCTCCCATTTAAGGTAGGAACAAGAAAAAGGAGCATGGACGCAATAAGACTCATTCCACCAAAATTCTTAGCACTTTGGAAGAGAAGACCAACATCGTTGAACAAGTACTGGTTGAGATGGGAGTACGTATTGAATATGTTGAGTATAACTTTGAGGCTTTAGAGTTTCACACATTGGAAAAGCTTAACAAAGTTAGAGGGGATGTTCAAGAGTCTCTTTCCAACAATGAAGGGTGTTATGGGGCGTGAGCACGTCTTCAAGATAATAGTCATGCAGACCCTTGAAAGCTTGCAAACTCAAGTGACCTCTTTAAAGACTGTCCTAGAGGAGATGCGCCAAGACATAGCCATATGTAAGAGGGTTGTGGCTAACGATGACGGTTCAAGGGGAGCCCCTAGGGTGGAGGCTCCTAAGTCTAAGGAGTTTTCAAGCAAAAGGGATGCCCAGGAGGTAGAAATTTTCCTTTAGCAGATGGAGAGATACTTTGAGTGTCTCAAGATGATAGACAGACGAGATAAGGTGAACATGACGACACTTTACCTTGTTGATACAACAACCTTATAGTGGCACAGGGAGCATGCGGGTATGCAAAAAGACCTTTGCACCATAGAGACGTGGGAAGACTTTAACAAGGAGCTCAAGAGATAATTCTTTCTTAAAAACGTGGTCTATGATGTACGCAAGCAGCTGAGGGAGTTAAGACACAAGTCCTCTATCCCTGACTACGTTAGGGATTTCACAGCGTTGTTGCTAAAAATCCCTAACTTGGGAGCAAAAGATGCACTGTTCTACTTTATAGATGAGCTTCAAAATTAGGCCAAGCAAGAGGTGCAGTGGCGAGGGGAAAAAGATGTTGATAAGGCCATTGCAATTGCAGAGTCCCTAACTGAGTATCAAAGGGGAGAGTCCTCTAAGAATAAGAATTCTAGGGGTAACTCCACCAAAGGTGGGAGAGAAAGAGACAGAGGCAAAGGTAGCTACAATCTAACCACCTGACAGGACTATGAGGAGAAGAAACAATCCTTTATGCCTAAAGGAGAGTGCTTTGTGTGCAAGGGACCACACCCTATGAAAGACTATCTAAAATTGGGTTTGTTGGTAGCTATGACCAAGGAACAAGAGGCATAACCAGTTGATATTCCGATAGAACAGATTGGTTATCTACAATTGCTTAATGCCCTTAAGATTAAACAAGATTTCCCAACCATGAAAGGTAAGGGGTTGATGTTTGTGGATGTGCAAATAAATGGACAACATGCCTAAATCATAATTGACACGGCCACAAGTCACAACTTCATCATCAAGAAAGAAGCCAAATGACTTGGTCTAAATATAACTAATGGTAGGGCTGGTTCAAGATTGTTAATGCAGGTCTTAAGCTCTTAAATGGTGTGGTTCAAGGACTGTAAATAAGCCTTGGTCCTTTGGTCTTTGGAATGACATAATCGACTTCTCTGTGGCACCTATGGATGATTTCCAGATTGTACTTGGCATAGACTTCCTTGGCATGGACTTCCTTCGCAAGGTATAAGTTATTCCTATACCATACTTAAACTTCGTGTGTGTGCTTGAGAATGAGGCCCTATGCATGGTTTCTACCACCTCAAAAGTAAGTGATAGGAAAATCCTATCTACAACACAAGTAATAAAGGGCTTTAAGTATAGGGAAATCATGTACTCGGCAATGATGGTGACCAATGACCTTTTAAGCCCTTAAGAGGCGGATCTGCCCTAGAAGATTAAAAACGTTCTCGAAGAAAACAGGGATGTGATGCCTCATGAGTTGCCTAAATGACTTCCACCAAGGAGAGAGATTAACCATAAGATAGAGTTGGACCTAGGATCCAAGTCACCTGTTATGACCCCCTCTCGCATAGCACCCGCTGAACTTGAAGAGCTGAAGAGGCAGTTAGTTAGTTTACTTGATGTGGGTCAGATTTGACCTTCAAAGGCTCTATACAATGCCTTAGTCTTGTTCCAGAGGAAGTATGATGGTTCATTATGTATGTGTAATGACTATAAGGCGCTTAACAAGATTACGGTAAAAAATCGGTACCATTTTCCTCTTATTCCTAATTTGTTTGATAGATTAGGACAAGCCAAATGGATTACCAAGGTGGACTTGCATTCTGGATACTACCAAGTTCGTATCACAAAAGGAGATGAGTCAAAGACCACCTGTGTTACCCACTATGGTTCCTTTGAGTGGTTGATGATGTCCTTTGGGCTAACCAATGCCCCGACCATTTTCTCCACTCTCATGAATCAGATCTTCCGACCATTCTTGGACTAGTTTGTAGTGGTCTACTTAAATGACATTCTTATCTATAGTGAGATGCTCGAAGACCATGTCAACCACTTACAAATTGTGTTTAGACTTTTGGGGGAGAATGAGCTTTTCATTAAGAAAGAGAAGTGCACTTTCGCGGCACGGGAAGTACACTTCCTTGGTCATGTGGTAAGGAACGAACAAATTTGAATGGATAAGGAGAAGGTATAGGCTATCTAAGATTGGGAGCCGCCAAAGAATGTGTTTGAGTTGCGATCATTTCTTGGTCTAGCCAACTACTATAGACAATTTATCAAGGGGTACTTAGCATATACTGAAGAAGAACCAGTCGTGGAATTGGACAACCCAATAACAAATGGTCTTTGAAGGGTTAAAGGTCACGGTAAGTAGAGAGTCTGTCCTTGTTCTCCCCGACTTTATAAAGATATTCAAAGTCCACACTGATACTTCTGACTTTGCTATTGGAAGGGTCCTAATGCAAGAAGGGCATCATGTGGCTTATGAGAGTAGAAAGTTAAAAGACATCGAATAAAGGTACACAGTGCAAGAGAAAGAGATGACTACCATTATGTGTTGTCTCCATACTTGGCGCTACTATCTACTGGGTTTACGATTTGTGATCAAAACGGACAATATGGCCACTAGCTATTTCCAAACCCAAAAGAAGTTAACTCCGAAGCAAGCTAGGTGGCAAGATTATTTGGCTAAATTTGACTACACATTGGAATATAAGCCGGGTAAGGTGGTCGCCGATACTTTAAGTCATAAGGTAGGATTGGTGGCTATCACGCAAGCCAAGGGGGACATCAAAGACCTAATTTAAAAAAAGCTCGAGCATGACCTCATGGCTAGATAGATTGTCAACCTTGCGGTTAAGAAGGAGACTAAAAGGTTTTGGGTTGAGGATGACCTAATCTACACCTGAGGTAGGCGACTTTATGTGTCTAAGTAGGGGAATATAAGGCGTTCCCTTATTAAGGAGTGTTATGACACCTAATGAGTTGATCACCCATACATAAAGAGGACGTGGGCATTGTTGAAAATGACATGCTATTGGCTACAATTAAGGGATGAAATCGAGTTGTATGCAAGAACTTGCCTTGTGTGCCAATAAGATAATGTGGACAATAAACTACCTAATGGCTTATTAGAGTCCTTACCAACACCTCAAAAGCCTTGGGAGACCATCAATATGGATTTCATATCTGCATGACCCAAGTCAAAAGGGTTGGGGTCGATCATAGTGGTTATTGATTAGTTTTTAAAGTACGGGACTTTTATCTCTGCCCCGACTGGTTGTACAATAAAAGAGAAGTACAATTATTCTTTAAAAATGTGGTAAAGTATTGGAGGTTGTCACGCCATATCATAACTGATTGTGATCCTTATTTCACTAGTCGACTATGGGATGTGTTGTTCAAGCTATTGGGGACTGAGCTAAATTTCTCTACGAGTTTTCATCCTCAAACTGATGGTCAAACAAAGAGGGCGAACACCCTTTTGGAGTGTTATCTTAGGCACTTTGTAAGCACTAACCAATGAGATTGGGTGAAGCTCTTGGATGTAGCTTAATTTTCTTATAACTTACAAAGGAGCGAGGCAACAGGGAAGAGTCCCTTCGAGTTGGTGACTGGGCAGTAACCTTTAATGCCACACACTGTGGATGTGGACTCATCAACTAGAAGCCTAAGAGCCTTAAAGATGACCAAGTTATTGAAGGAGCAAGTAGACATAACTTGTTCTTACCTTGACAAGGTAGCTAAGAGGATGAAGAAATGGGTGGATAAGAAGCGATGACAAATTGAGTTTGCTGTTGAAGACAAGGTAATGGTCAAAATCTTACCCCAACAATCAAAGTTTTTCGTTCCATCCATAAAGGCCTAATAAGGAAGTATGAAGGGCCTTACTCAGTCATTAAGAAGGTTGGTAATGTCTCTTACAAACTTGACCTGCCCAAAAATTTAAAAATTCACCCAGTCTTCTATGTGAGTATACTTAAACCATTCAAAGAAGACAAGGAAGACCCAAATTGCAGAGTCTCAGTAGGGCTCCACTAATTATGGTAAAATCTTATGACAAAGAGGTTAAGAAAGTGCTTGGTGAACGGATTATCTGAAAATGTGGTACACCCCCAAGTAAACAATATTTGATCAAATAGAAGGAATTACTTGAGAGCGAAGTGACATGGGAGACCAAGGAAGATTTGTGGAAATTTCGACAGTTGCTCCAAGAGTACGAGGACTTAATGAGGGCATCGAGAAATTAGGTAGGGGAGAGTGAAACGCCCTAGAAGGTTCTAGAGGGGCCTAATAAAACCTTGAAGGATGAAGAGGTTACTGGGACTCTAGAACATTCTATAACATTCCGGAATTCTCTTGATTAGATAGAATTGTAGAGATCAATTAGAATTCTCTAGAACCTTAATTATAGCTATTAAATTAAATTAATCACAACTATTTATTTAGGAGGTTAAGTTGTATATAAAGGGGATTAGCTCCAAGGGTAGAAGAAATCCCATTTGCTTGTATTCTCTCTCAAATATTATATGGTGCTCCCTTTCTCTAATTGATTTCTCTTAGGTTTTCCATTGTACTCTACTCTCTCTTCACCATCCAAAGGAAAAAAGCTGACTTAGCTTCTACAAAGGGCATAGAGAAAACTAAGTGTCACACAGTTGTGAGTAAAAACTTGTACGTCCGTGACAATGGGCCATATTTGTCAACCTGCAGATTAAGGAGACTAGCCATGGACTTGGGACTTAGGACACATATCTTTAAAATGGCTTGCTTAACCACACTCAAAACAAATATGAGGAAGACCCTTATATTCCATTGTGATAAGAATATCTTTAATCCAAAGTCTAAATAAAAGAGGCTTATCAAGATCAATTTGAACTCAAAGGCGTGCAAATTAACCTCTAGAAGTAGCTAGTGTAGAGTCATCAATCTTGATAAATTTTCCAATGAGACCTCTAATAACATTCAGAACATCATTATTGTAATATTTGACAGGCTTATCAGAAAAGTAAGCTTATATAATAACTAAATTGATCTTCACTCTTGAAGGGTAGAAATTTAGGGTCTATTATCTAACAACCAAATAATGCCCCTTGATCACCCTTAGCCCTTCACAAACGGCAGTGTAATAATCATCAGAGCAAGTGAATTTGATATTAAAGAAGTTGTTGCCCATATCCACTATATGTAGTGCTCCCTTGGGCTTCCATAAAAGAAACAAGTGTGCGTAGAAAAACCTAAACTAGAACTAGAAGCAAGCATGTAAAGAGCATAAAACTTGGTAAAATTAGGATGATTTTTAAAACTTGGCAAAATTAGGATGATTTTTCATTAACTTTTCAAAGTCCTTATATGGATTTAATTTCAATCATTACAATTACTTAATTACTGCATAAGGAGTGGTTATAAAAGTAATTGACCTTGTTTCATGGAACTCATAAGTTGAGCAACAGGAAATAGTCCATCAATGTGGTTAATGATCGTTAATCCAACAGTTCTACCTTCTCATACTCTCTAATTAACTAATTAAATTAACTTAATTGAATTATAACTTAATTATCAAAATGTAATTAATAAAAGTTTGATTCTATTCAATGTAGCCTCTACTTCAACGCTTTGCTATTAGTTGCTGTCACTTTTCTTGTTGCAATCTAAGTGTTACAGTTAGTAGCATTAACACTAGTAATAGTAGTAGTAGACCCTTCTGTAAGTAAAGTTAGGATAACTTAAATAACAAGGAGTTTAGGTTTGCTAATAACTCATCCTTAAATTCCTTGATGTTTATGCCTAATTACTTTTTAAGATATTCAAATTTGCTCTTATTTAAGAATTTGGTTACAATGTCTTGAGAGTTATAATGTAATAATTTTACTTATCTTTCCTACTGCACTTCTTGGATGAAATGAAACTTAAAGATAGGGCTCTTAAAGATTGCAATGATTGATGGATTGTCAATTCTGATCTTTGTAGCTTTATGTTGCTCCTGCTTTATATCTGATAGCATCTTCCTTAGCCAAAGTGCTTGATTCAATACAATAATAACAATAATGTATTTTGTTTCTACAATAGATTGCGCTATCACTTCCTACTTCTTTAAACTCTTTGTAAAGACTTCGAGCTAAGTGAAAACAAATATCTTAAGGTGCTCTTTATGTCCTTTGTTACTTGCCTAATCACTGTTTGATAAGCTAGACAACTTGATGCTTGCTATCTTTCTAAACCAAATCTCATAGTTACAAGTTCCTTTAACATATCTCATAATCCTTTTGGTTGCTTTAAGATGGATTTCACTTGGTGTTTGCATATATCTAAATAGAATGCTTGTGTCATGCATTAAATTTGGTCTAGTTGCTATCAAATATAATAGGTTTCCAATTAAGTATCTGAAAGTTGTACAATTAACCTTTTTTGAGCCATTTTCCTTGCAAAACTTCTTTATAGGATTCAATGAAGTAGGTATAAGCTTGCATGTAGTCATTTGATACTTCTTTAACAGTTCATTTACATACTTCATTTAATTGATGAAGATGTCTTTAGTTGACTGCTTGACCTCCATTCCTAAGAAAAAGGTTATCATTCTGAGATCAATTATTTCAAACTCAAACTTTATCTACTATTTGAATTTATTAATCTAGGAACCACTACTACTAGTCACTATTATATCATCCATATAAATTAAAATGATCAACACTTCAATCTCCTTAACTTTGGTATACATAATGGGTTCACTTTGGCTTTTGGCCAAACTAAAATTAAGCAAGTGAGCATTTATCTTGTTACATCAGGCTTGAGGAGTCTATTTTAACCCATATAATGCCTTTTTCAATAAGTATACCATCTGCTTAGTACCTTGGATTTGAAATCCTTTAAGTTGTTTTCTATAAATTTTCTTTTCAAGAGTTCCATTTAGGAAGATTGATTTGATATCCATTTAAAACACTTTTAACCTTTAAATGTAGATAAGGCCAACAATAATTTGACTATATGATACTTTGCAATAGAAGTAAATGTCTCAGTGTAGTCTATTCCATACTATTGGGAGTATCCCTTTACCACCAATCTAACTTTGAGTTTATGAATTGAGCCATTTATATTGAGTTTCATTCTATATATTCAGTTCATACCAATCACTTTTCTAGTTGCAAGTCTATTAACAAACTCCTAAGTTTGATTCTTTCTTATCATGCTTAACTCCTTTTTCATTGCATCCTACAAAGCTTGCATTTTTTATACTTCTGTGAAGTTAGAGGATTCCAATAAGGTCATATGTCTTTGGGCATAAATATTTTCCAATGACCTTATTCCCTTTATAAGTTAACCTTTAAATTTTGCCACTTGGTTTAGTGCTAGATCAACTTTTGCATTAGAAGGGTTAGAGTTTAAGTCGGATACTTCTTACCATTTTGTAACTTGGTTAACTAGCCTTCTTATCAAACTTTATGCTCTTACTTGTTGTCACTTTATAGGTCTTAAGATCATAGCCTTATAAGCCTTGGATTGGTTGTTGTATCCAAGGAAAACACAAGGCTAAGCTCTCTTATCCAACTTACCCCCTTTTTTTTTATTGGGATATGAGTGTAGTAGACACATCCAAAGATCCTTAAATACTACAATGAAGGCTTGACTCTATGCCAAGTCTTATATGAAATCATTCCTTTTACTACTTTTATAGGGAGCTTGTTTTAAACATAGTTGGTTATGTTAATGGCTTTTACCTAGAAATGCTTTAGAAGCTTTTTTTTTTTCAAACAACAAGCACTTAGACATCTCCATTAAGGTCTTGTTCTTCCTTTCACTAACTCCACTTTGCTGTGGATTATATGACATATTAAACTAATGATGTATGTCTGATTCTTCATAAAATTAGTTGAAATTGCTAATTGCATACTCTTTACCATTATTTGACCTAATAGTTGTTATGTTGCATCGAGCTTGTTTTTCAATTCAGGCCTTGAATTTGAGAAATATATATGAGACCTCTGCCTTGAGTTTAAAAAATAAAATCCAAGTGCATTTGGTTGCATGTTAATGAAAGTGATGAAGTATCTATTGCCATTTAAGGAAGGAATACTTATTGGTCCACACAAGTCTATGTGGAGCAATTATGGCTTCCTGATTGCTTTCTAAGTTAATGCTTGAGGAAAGGGTTGTCTAGTCTACTTTCTTTTCTAACAAATCTCACATATTAAAGCATTTATACATAACAAAGGTACATCTCAAGACAAATCATACATTTGCTTTACAAATGAATAATTGGAATGACTTAATCTTTTATGCCACTATTCATTTGCATAAAAAGTGGTAGGATAAGTTAGTTTATTGTTTTCATTCCATTTAACATAGAAGCTTGTTCTTCATTCTAACAACTAGAAATTGAAGTCCTTTTGGATCAAATATTATGTATTTCTCATTACTAAATAACAAAACATAATTCTTTTCCATCAATTGACCTACACTTAACAAGTTTTGGTCTATTTTTAGAACATAAAATACATTAGTTATTTTGTACCTACAGGGTACTTAGAACAATAACCCCCATCTCCTCAACTTTTAAATGCTCTTCATTCCTTATCCTAACTTTAAATTGGAAGGTTTGAGCCATTACCTAGAATTTTATAGCATTATTGGTCACATGATGTGTGCTTCTACTATTAATAAGTCATATGTTTGTGGTCTTTTCTTATGCTTTATAGGTTGTAACAAACAACAATCTCTTCTTGTTTTTCTTCAGTTATTTAAGCTTGTTTTGGTGTTATGACTTAACTAATCTACTTGTTTTTGTAGACTCTTACTATGTGCCTTATTCTCTTGTAGGAGTTACATTAAACATTTACCCTAAACCAACAATACTTCTCCTAGTAATTGGTCTTCTTACAATACTTGTAAGGACTAAACTTTTTCCTTATACTTGATCCCTTTCCATTACCCTTCTATTTCTCCTTATTTGACCTTTCATTGCCAACTTTTAAGCCACTTACATGACCCTTTGCTCTACCACGAGCCAATAGGGCAACATCTTTAGTCTCTTTCTGTCTAATTGCCTTCTAAGCTTTAATGCTTGTAAGACAATGTTAAGCTTAGCCAAGGAAAAGGTGTTAAGGTCTATTAAGTCCTTTAGAGATGATATCTTTGACTTATACCTCTCTAGAATACATAATAGGACCTATTCCATAATCCTATGATGAATTAATTCCTCTTTTAAAAGGTTGATTTGATTCACCATTTTCATTAATTTATTTGTGAATTGCTTCACAGTTTTTGACTCCATTTTCAAAGACTTTAAATTCCTTTTTTAAATTAAGAACTTAGATGTGTTTTGTCTTGTCACTACCATGGTACTCCTTTTTGAACTTATCTTATGTCTTTTTAGTTGATTTATAAACCATAATCCTTAGAAAGATTATGTCTGAAATAGATAAATGAATGTAGGTAAGGGCCTTGAAAACTTTGGCAACCTTCTTACTATGATGCTTGATCTAAACAAGTGTAGGATTTTGTTGAAACTCCTAAACTTGATCTCCTACTTCCACAATCTTCTAGAAATCAAAGGCCTTGAGATAGGCCTTCATTTTGATTGCTCAAATAGGGTAGTTCTCCCCTGAGAACATAAGAGGTGCAGATGAAGGAAAGCTACCGATGGCTATTTTCAGAAGATTTTGTTGTTTGGGTGTTTGGTTTGGTGTTTGGTTTGGTGTTTAACACTCAACTCACTTGTTTTCTCTCTAGTTTTAGGTCCTTTGATGACCTTAAATTGCTCTAATACCACTTAAAAAAAATAGAAGTGTGTAGAGGAAGCTAAACTATAAGCAAGCATGTAGAGAGCAAATGAGCTAGAAAAAATAGGATGATTTTTTATGAACCTTTCAAGGTCTTTATATGGACCTAATTTCAATCATTACAATAACTTAATTACGAATGACTATAAGAGTGGCTGACCTCATAAGTTAAGCAATAGGAAATAGTCTGGTAATGCAGTCAATGATGGTTAATCCGACTGCCTTTCCTACTCCTACTATCTAATTAACCAACTAAACTAAATTAGTTGAATTAGAACTTAATCATCAATATGTAATCAAAACATGTTTGATTTCATCTAATGTAGCCTTTACTTCACTACTTTATTATAAGTTACTGTTATTTTTCTTGTTGCAATCTAAGAGTTCTAATTAAAAGTAACAACACTAACAGTAGCAATAGTGCCTTCTACAAGTAAAGTTAGGATGACTTGAATAGTAATGAATTTGAGTTTGCTAACATTCCATAACACCTTAAGGTGATTGCATAAATGAATATACCAAATGGATCTTCCCTATAGTTTGATAATGAAAGTGTTCTACCATTGCTCTTAAAGAACCTTTTTCTTAGTTTCAAAGATGCTAATATAAGGACAATTACCAATATAAAAAATAACAAAATCATTAATCATATGTTCCCTTGGCTCTATGTTTTGATCATAGTCAAGTGAATGATGAGGTGCAAAAGTGGGTGATCCTTGGATAGTCTCCTTGAAGGATCTCATTAGTCCTAAATATAGAGCATTAGCATTGTCAGCCATTATAGTATTTATGATCCAAGAACTTTCTTTTCTTTTTTTTTGTACTATGATCTAAGAGGTTAGCCTTCTTTTTAAAGGCTATATGTGGTGTGTTCTCCTCCATCGAAGGGATAAAGGGACTATAGTAAAGGGAGAGAAAACATAAAGAAATTCACTAGTTAAACTAGTCTTTAAGAAAACTACATTTTGTGGAAGCTAATATTACTTTGCCAAACGAGAAGACTAGACTCTATTTTACTAGTTTTGCTTACATGCAATTTATCTTTTAACATTAAATGATAGCGAGAAGTGGCAACCATAATGCATTGTTTAGCCTTGTATGTTTCTGTAATAATTCCCTTGCTTTTTTCTGTACATTTTCTTAATTAACAATGGATGCCCTATCTTTTTATGGATAAGAGATTTCTCCATTTATATTGGTTTGGTTTTAGTCTTTTATGCTACTTGTTTATCTCTATTACTTTATAAAGAATTATATTGATTTGTTTGATAAAACTATTTTCTTTTTGTTATATTTATTTTTTAAAGAATCAAATTATTTAATATTTAAGTACATAAGTTGTTTTATTAGCTAAATTAGTGATGTATGCATTAAATCAATAACAAAATATATTAATTAACATAATCTATACTTTATGCATCGAACGCATTGTTACAAGCATTTTATTTAAACACAATTTTCATTCATTATAGAATAAATGTAATATTCATATTAAGTAATTATTATATATATCTCATTTTAAAAATAGTTCTCATTTTGTTATAAGTTAAACAATATATGCAATCATTTATGATGTGTTTTCTTTATTTTGTTTTTGGAAAACCCTTGATGAATATGAACCTAGTAGGGCATAATTGATATTATAATGCAAATATCATTACAGTCATATAAAAAGTGAGGATGAAGAGGGAGAAAAATAAAAAAATTATTTTATTAATTGTATCAAATTATGTCCACCACTTTTTATATTTATGTAATTGTTTCCTTTATTTTTAGTCACATTCTTCATTGATACTTATTTACGTAGATGCAATTGTAGTCAAAAAATACAACACTTTTGTATGGTTATTAATGTGCTACATCTTTAAAAAACAAAATTAAAGTCACCAACATTTATATTTGTATTAATGTGTTTTTTATTTGTCTTACTTTCATTAATCTTGACTTATGAATTACGACAAATAAGGTACTTTGATTCTCTTTCTTTATCCCAATATTTTAAACTCTTAATTATTTCCATTATCTTAAGACAAAGCTTTGAAATTCGATGTTACGAATAATCTAATCAAAATAAAGGCCTCAACATATGCAAACCCAATCCCAAATACATTGATTACAATTACAATCACTTTTTCATTTTCCTTTTCTTTATAATGGGAGTTTTTTTTTAATTGGCTTCAAAATTTCTTTATGGCCTTTTTGCCAAAAAATTTACATCTAATATCCTAAAATAAGGCTTTATTACAAAAGAAACATATTATAATATAATTGTTACATTAAAAAATATACTTCATTAAATGACTGTTAATAAAAAGATTTAATAACAAAAGTGTCGTTATAAATATCTCAAACAGACAAGAACGCCTTCATGTACAAAAATTGGCTGAGCATAGTTGTTGGTTGTTTAAAAGGCCAAAATAAAGGCTTTATTAATAACACAAAAGATCATTGTTGCCTTCTCCTACTATAAATCTACAAAAGATTCTTTAATGTAGCAAAAAGTTCTTTCCTTTTACTGCTCATCAACAAAAAACTTCTTTTTCAACACAACAAAAGCATTTTACTTACCAACAAAGATGTTTGTTTCTAGCATAAGCTCTATGCAATTTGAAAGGTCAAAATTCAGGAACATTTTATGCAAATTATGCCATAAAAAATCAATCAAAGTTAATGAGTCATAAAGGAACAAAAATAAGGTATATTATTGTTGTGAAGATAAGAATTCCAGTGTAAGCTTCCTAAGTCGGTGCCTAACTGAAAAGAAGCAAAGTGAAGAACATGCAAAAGCCAATGACATTCAATTTTTAGTAGCAATAAGGGAAAATCAGGTGGATATAGTGTCCTTAATTGGTGAAGTGCAATCAATGATGAATTTATATGTTAAACTACACAATTTTAAAATGCATAATTTAATTATGAAGATGATTGTGCTAATTTCAATATGTTTTACAATTACACTTTTTGTTTTTGTCATTGCATTAATTTATAGTAAATGAAAATTCAACTAACCATCAAAATAGCAAAAAAATTAAGTAAAAAAAGTTCAAATGATTTATACTAGGAAACTCATTATGTATGTTATGATTCTTTTGGCCTTAAATTTGGAAAGTTTCTTATGAGACTCCTTTAGAAGGTTTGTTTTTATCTTACAAGAATGGAACAATTAATGGTTGTTTAATAACATCTTAACACAATTATGGATGAGTTAGTGCATAAATGTACAAATACCTTTTTAGACTTCTTGCAACTGCTTGTGGCTACTTGTTTTTTTTTTTTTTTGATATGTTTGGTTGCTGGGCCAATACTACACCACTAGTTTTTCATGTGGTTGTTAATGCTAATGAGCCACTACTTATGCTTGGTATGCTAATAGTGATAGGTAGCAACAAAATGAAATTACAATTTTAATTAGTTAAAAAAAAGGTTAAATTTAATGAGTTCAATTATTATTTATTGACATGTTCTCGCACTATGATCATACTTTTTACATTTCCTATTGTAGATTGTGCAAGCCTTCTTGCTATTTGGCCTTTCCTCCTTTCCCTTTTTCCCTTGTTATTAGCTTCTTTAGCTTATTAGGTTTCCCATTCAAGCAAGTCATTGTATCTAATATGCTCCCTTAAAAAGAGCCATGTTGGTTTCATAAAAAGGGTGAATAACCTTTTTATTGGTATTTAAGTACTTCTTTATAGTAGACTTCTTAGCCCCAAGATCCTTTAAGCTTACCTTGGTGTTGTCTACATAGCAAGTAACATGCTCATAGGGAATGTCATAAACCATCTATTCTTAGTAACTACATGCCTTTGTTTTTAGATTGATTGAAAACTTCTCAAAATCATACATTACTTGCAAGAATCAACTTTAAGTGCCTAACAATAGTAGATATCTTTCCTAATCTCTCTTTTACCTTTGGTGTGACTTTACTCTCCCAAGTAGTTGCTTTGATATAACTCTTATGCAATTTAGCCATGAACTTGATTATAATGTTTTCTAAGAGGGTTAGAATGACCTTATTTCTAATTTTTCCTATTTAGTTGTTAAATAACTTTATCATGTTATTAGTAGTGTGATCACCTTTCATATCAATAGCAAGTAACCACTTGTACCACTGATTTGTTAGTATTTTCCTTAGCCATTTCATAAGTTCATCATTTCTAGCAACTACACCTATTTTTTGTTATTGCTTTAACATGGTCAACATAACAAAAAGGTTTATAAGCCTTTCCAAACAACTTTCTTAACTCTATACTAGGTTATTTACATCCAAAATTAGCATACAAGTGTTTAGCATACTTCTTATTAAAAGCTTTTACAAATTAGTTTTCAACAACATTTATAATCCCTTAAAAAAATAGCAATTTGTAAAAATCAGTTATTATATACTCAAATATTATATTCATCAATAAGAGTAAATAATAAAAAAATTGTAAGTTACATACATTTTATCTATTTAACATGAAAGTTAGTGGCTTTTCTTCCATGACATCTTCAATGCACTAATTTAAAAGGTCCATGAACTAGTTCCAATTTTCATTACATTCCTTCTCCATTATAATATAAACAATAAGGAATATGCCTCTATTATCATCTACTAATATAGCTAAAAGGACACTACCACAATGTAGACCCTTTAAATGACATTCATCCAACCAATAAAGGTTCTACAACTATTTATAAACTCATCTTTGCATACCTTTAAATAAATGAAAATCCTCTAGAATATAGGTAGTGATATATGCATGGATCTTTCTCTTTACATTTAAATTTCTCTAGTGTCTTAAGATTAGATTCTTTAGAAAGTTAGCACACTTTGGCAGCTTTTTGAATAACTCAGTATGCGAACCTTCAATTCATTTCACAATAAGTATTAGAGGTGGCAAAACTTGACCTAACCCAAATAACCTAGCTTAACTAGTTTGAAATTTGACTTGACCTAACCTATATTGATTGAAAAGGTCAATGACCCTAACCTAAAATATCTAAAACCAAAATAACAGAAAACCTCAATAGCTTGAACCCAAAATGACCTAAAATTTGATTGACCTAAAACCTAAAAAATTTGAATTTGGAATAACCTAAAACTCGAATAACCCACATTTAAAAGCCAAAAGACCTAAATTTTAATATATCCAAAACTCAATAAACCCAAAATCCAATAAACCTAAGACCTAATTAACTTAAAACCCAAAATACTTAAAACTTGATTAAATTGAGAACCAATAAACTAAATACTCTATGAACCCCTAACCCAAAATTCTTGAAACTCGAATGACTCTAAAATTAATGAATCCAAAACTTATAACTTAAAATACCTAAAACCTGAATGATTTGAAACTCAAAAGTGTTATTATTGTGGGTGAAGCGTTTTTCATTTTGTCTTCTTTAATAATGGATTATGGTTATACTTTAATGGTAAGATTCAAGCATCCCTTGAACTTTATTGTATTAAAGAACAATTAAGAATGCTTAAAGGCTTTGGATAATATATTTGGAGGGAATTTTGTTTTGTTGTTACCTTATGCAATTTAAGTTAAGGTAAAGATTATTGGGATTGCATTTTGAATTAGTCAAAATATTTTTCCTATTTTGGGTGTAGAAAATTTTGGCTGACTATGAATATGTGCACACCATTTTCTAGATTCAATTGATCAATATTATATAATGACATGTACTCTCTATCTTTTAGTGAATGTAAGGTAAGACTTTTAAGCCTTTTGGACCTAACTTTAATCTAATATGGTAGTTTATTTAGTGATGATCCAAATGTTCATATTGGTAATCTTTTGGAAATTTATGATATTTTTTAGTATAATGGTGTTTTTGATGAAATTATTAGATCAAGATTGTTTTCTTTTATTTATAGGAAAGCAAAAAATTGGCTTAATTCTTTATCTATATGGTCCATTACTAATTAAGACATAATGGCTTAATGTTTTTAAACAAATTTTTTCCCATCTCTTAATATTACTAAAATACAGAGTGATGTCACTAATTTTGTGTAGTTAAAGATAAAGTCTTTGTATAAAATATGGGAGAGATTCAAGGATTTGCTATGGTTTACCAACTTTTTTATAGGTGCAAATTTTTTATAATTGTTTGTCTTATTAATCATTCCATGATTGATTCAATAGTAAGTAGTACTATCATGAGAAAGGCATTAGAAAAGGCATATGATTTGTTAAAGGAGATGATCTCTAGTAGTTACCAATGATTGTCAAATAGAGCAATAGCTAGGAAAGTTGTATTTGTCCACAAACATTCTCACTTTCTTATTTACTTAAATTAAAGAACTAAACAAGAAAATTGATAACATGAATGCATCAATCATGCATATTTAAAGTACAAACTATGATTTTTTTGGAAGATGACATGGTAATACCAAGTGTCAGGTTTGTATTCCCTTTTTATAATTATATGAGCATGGTAATTTTATTGGTAACTTTATTAATTAGTAGGTAAGCAATCCCTACTTTAACACTTACAATCCTAGTTGAAAAAATCATCTAAACTTTTAGTGGAGTAACAATAACCTAGTGAAGCTACCACCTTTAAGATTCGTACCATAAGAAAAAAAGTCTAACTTAAAGGAGCTAATAATAAGATTCATATTCATTACTAAAACTAGATTCCAAAACTAGAAATTAAAAACTAAGAAGCTTTTATTAGAAACTTAGAGTTATAGATAGGGTAATTATTTAATATGCTTTTTGAAAGAGCACATGGTGTTTTACCTAGCAATATTGAAAAGAATCCTAAAGAACAAGCAAAGCCATAACCTTGAGGAATAAAAAAAAAAGCTTGAAGAAGTTAGAAGAAGAGCAAGGTTATGACCTAAAAGAGGGCCAAAAGATGGGATGGTGATAAGAAACAATTAAAAAGGCTTTTCCATAACCCAAATGTTAAACCTTATACCCCTCACATTTCATTTTGTCAAAGACTAAGGTAAAATCAAATAGATTAGCAATTCTCTAAATTTTTTTATGTTTTTAAGAAATTGAAAATTAAATACTTTCACTTAAATGCCTAATTATTAGAAATTTTTGAAAGAAATTTTGACAAATAAGAGGGAATTGAAAGAATTTGAAATAGTAAAGTTAAATAAGGAGTGTTCTATAATCTTGCAATATAAACTAATACTCAAATTAAAAGATCTAATGAGTTTTTCTATTCTTTACACTATTAGTAATTCTTATTTTAACAAGGCTTAACATGATTTAGGAGCAAGTATTTATTTGATACCTTTTTCTAATTTACAAAAATAAGTGTTTGGTGAATCAAAGTCTTTCATTATCTGTTTGCAATTAGTAGATAGATCAATTAAATATCCAAGAAATGTAGTGGAGGATGTAATATAAAGGGTGAAAAGTTTATTTTTC
The DNA here is from genome assembly GCA_023213295.1 of Bruguiera hainesii. Classification (NCBI taxonomy): domain Eukaryota; kingdom Viridiplantae; phylum Streptophyta; class Magnoliopsida; order Malpighiales; family Rhizophoraceae; genus Bruguiera; species Bruguiera hainesii. The sequence goes on along the minus strand of JAHOYR010000015.1, from coordinate 8,171,843 downwards.
CTATAAACCTTATTATTCTGGGTATGGAAAAGGACAAAAAGGTACCTTTTATTTTATGGAAACATTTTCTAACTATAAGAGAGAACCTTATTTGGAAACAAAGAAAACTAATCCTTAGAATGTAAGATCAACAAGTCACCTTTAATATTTTTAAAGCTATCAAATATCCCTTTGATAATGATACTTATTTTACAAATGATACTATTAACCATGAAGTTAATAAGTTTGTTTTAGGAAAATAGGTTAAAAGACTTACTTGAAACTTTACATTGTTCAATCAAAGAGCATTACAACTTAAAGTGAGAACATAAGAAAAGTGTTAATTTGTTGGAGGTAAATCCACCATACTTAAGAATTAAAGATCCAAAAGTTAAAATTCTTGTTAGATCCCAAGCCTTTTAATTAAAGCCTTTAATCAAGGATTCCTCTACACTTAAACTTAAATCCTTACCTTCCTATTTAAAATATGCTTCTTTTTTTTTTTTAAAGAGGTTCTTTCCTTTTAACTATGATTATCTCTTCTTCTTTGATAAATTTAATAAAGGAGAAACATCTTAGGGTTTTAAAGCAATATAAGAAAGCTTTAGGATATAGAGTAACTAACATCAAGAAGATTAGTCCTTCAATCTATATGCATAAAATTCTTATAGAAGAAGGCTATATACCTATGATCCAACAGTAAAAAAGTTTAAACATAAGCATGCAAGATGTGGTAAAAGTTAAGGTGATTAAATTGTTCGATGTAAGTATAATCTATACTATTTTTAATAGCTTATGGGTAAATCTAGTGCAAGTAATACCTAAAAAGGGAGGTATGATTGTTATAAAAATGATCAAAATGAACTAATTCTTACTAAAACAATGATTGGTTAAGGGGTTTGTATGGATTATAAAAAAATAATGTCATGATGCAAGATCATTTTCTCTTGCCTTTCACTTATCAACTAATAAGACTTACTAGGTGTGAATTCTATTGCATCTTGTATAAGTATTCAAGTTATAATCATATTCCTATTGCATTAAAGAAGTAAGAGAAAACCACCTTTTACCCTTAGGACATTTTTGCATATAGAAGAGTTCTTTTTTGTTTATGTAATGCACTCATTATTTTCTAAAAATATATAGTGACAAATTCTTTTTGATATAATTGATAAATTTATTGAAATTTTTATAAATGATTTTTCAATTTTTGGTTCCTTTTTTGATAATTATTTACATAATTTGAATTTAATATTACAAAGACATGAGGAAACTAACTTTATTTTGAATTAAGAAAATTTCATTTTATGTTATATAAAGGAATAGTCTTAGGCCACAAGGTTTCCCATAAGATAATTAAGGTAGACTAATCAAGGTAAAAGTAATTAAATAATTACCTTTACTAAGTTTAATGAAAGTAGTGAGGAATTTCTTAAACCATGTTGGATTTTATAACTAATTCATACAATATTCAATCTTTTAGTTAAAGATGCTTTGTCCAAATTTTTTGATGAATGTTTACAAGTTTTCAACGCACTAAAGGAGAAGCTATTGAATATACCTATCATAATGGCATTAACTTTATAATTACCATTTGAGCATTTGTGTGATGCAAATAATAATGTAATAGGTGTTATTCTAAAGTAAAGAAATTATAAGAAATTTCAAACCATATACTATACCAACCACACCTCTATAGAGGCTTAAAAAAACTATACGACAACTAAAAAAGAACTGTTAGCAATGGTATTTGCTTTTGATAAATTTTGAGTTTATTTGATTTTGATTAAATTTAATGTTTATATTGACCATTCTTATCTTAAGTATTTGCTTATTAAGTGAGATGCTAAGTCTTGATTGATCAGATGGATTCTATTGTTACAAGAGTTTGACCTAAAGATAAAAGACAAAAAGCAGACTAAAAATTTACTATTTGACCATATGTCGAGACTTAAGGGCCTCAACTTAGAGAAACTAGCTAAGAATTCAATTAGAGAAGAATTTTCATATGAATATCTTTATTTTGTTTAAATTATATTACTTTTTTGGTATATTGATTTTGCAAATTATCTAACAAATAATATTCTTTCTCTTAATTTATCTTATTGACAAAAGAAAAATAAATTCTTTTTTAGCTTGAAACGCTACTTCGGGGAGGAACCATTTTTGTATAAAATTTATGTAGATTATATTATCAAAAAGTGTGTGTCTTAGGAGGAAATGAAAGTTATTCTCTACCATTTCCATAACCAAGAGGCCAGTAAGCACTTTGATTCAACAAAAACAGCTTTAGAAGTTTTTTAATAGGTTTTTAGTGGCCTTCTTCTTTTAAAGACATTCATGCTTATGTAGCCTTTTGTGAATAATGTCAAAGAACTAGAAATATTTCTAGAAGAAATAAAATGCCTTTAAATAATATTCTCGTTATTGAATTATTTGATGTTCGAGGCATAGATTTCACGAGTCCTTCTTTTAAATCTTTTTTAAATGAATATATTCTTATGGATATAGATTATATGCCAAAATGGCTGGAAGTTGTGGCTAGTCCTACTAATTATGGTAGGATTGCTATCAAGTTCTTAAAAAAACATACTTTTACAATACTTGGAACATTTAGGACAATCCTTAGTATTGGGAAAAAACACTTTCGTAACAAACAATTTAAAAATCTTTTGAGCAAATATGGTGTTACACATAAAATAACTATCCCACACCATTTATAAACTAAAAGTTGAGTTAAAGTTTTAAATAGAGAATTAAAGAAAATTTTGGAAAAGATTGTAAATGCTTCAAGAAAAGATTGGTCATTGAAATTGGATGATGCACTTTAAACAAACAAGATAACTTTTAAAACTCTTATTAGTATTTCTCTATTAGGTTAGTTTTTTTTTTTGAAAAACATGTCATTTTCATGTTGAAATTAAGCATAAAACATATTTAAAGATGAAATTTCTAGATTTTGACATATAAGTTACAGGACATATTCACCTACTACAACTAAATAAAATGCACAAATTTCATAATAAAGCCTATAAGAATGCCAAATTCTACAATAAATGCACCAAGAAGCAACATGACCAATACTTATTGAGGTATAATTTTGTAGTAGGTTTAAAGGTATCGCTTTATAACTCTTAACTTTGACTTTTCCTCAATAAATTAAGGTCATAATGGTCTAAACATTTCATTGTAACATAAGCTTTTTCTTATATAATGGTAGAATTTTCTGACATAAAAAGCATATTCAAAGTCAATGGTCAAAGATTAAAGCCTTAAGTATGTAATGGATTTAACAAGTTTGAAACCAACATTTAGCTACATAAACCAAAATGAAATCATAAAAAGTCACTCTAAGGACCATAAACAAGATGCTTTATAGGAGGCAACCCATATTTCATGGGAAATATCTTTTCCTTTTTTTCTTTTATTTGTTTACAACATTAAGAACAATGAGTTTGGGTGAAATTATCCATTTTTTATCATTTCATTTATTTCCTTTGCTTTTGATTTTTTGTTTTCATTTATTTGCTTAATATGATGAAATTTACTTTGATTTGTTTTGATTTTCCTTTGCTTTGATGAATGATAGTTGCATTGGAATATGATTTAGAGAAACTAATGAATACTATACTTGATTCTTTAGAAAAAAAAAAATAGGAAAAAAATATTGAGTTTCTAATTCTTATATTTTGTTGCTCTGATTTATATGTTATCCTTTCTTTCTATATGTCCTCACCTTAGTATGATGCTATAAGATTTACAAATTCCTTTTGATCTTTGGTACTATAAGTGTCTATGTTAATAGAAGAGAGGGATATGAAAAGTAGATTTATGGAGGTTCACTTATATACACTTCAAAGATCACTTCATTATACACTTATTTGCATAAACTAATCCTAGAAGTATACATGGATTTACGATTGGTCATGCATACATTCTTATTGACTTGCCTAAGGTTTTGGAGTGCTTGAATTAGTTATTAAGCTTGTACAATATACTGAAAATTTTCAATAAGTATGTTACATGTGATTTTTGAAGCAAACATCAAAAAGCTTAAAAAAATTATTGGAAATTTCTATTAGATCTATTTCACATGTTTATTTTCTTTTGTTTAAGGATTAGCAAACTTAAGTTTAGGCATATTTGATAAGGTCTAATTCCATATATATTTTCATCTAATTTTATTCTTAAATTAATATGTTATTATTAATTAAGTTCAATTTTGTCAAGGTTTTACATATTTTTATTTTGTTTTATAGGAGATGAGCAAAATGAATATTCAAAGTCAATATGGGATATAAAATGAATGAATTATAGATAAAGAAGCAAAGAGAATCAGTAAAATGAGTCCTAATTTAATTTAAAGATTTTCTTAAAAAGGAATCCAATCTTAATTAGAAAATTAAAACTAATTAAGATTTTGTCTTATTACTAATTGAGTATTATTTGGTGTTTTAGGTATAACTTTTACTACAAATATCCAAATTGAGTGATTGTTGTGTCCAGACAAAGTTAAGAGATAGATCTATAACTTTCAAGTATGCTAAAGTCTAATTCAATTTTTATATAGGAGATATTCATAAGATATTTATCAAAAACCTCTTAAAGGTTAATTAAAGATAATAAACCTTAACCAATATAAAGAACCACTAAAATATAAAGGAGGCATGAAAAAAAAAATGAACAAAAGAGAAAACATATAGAGAAAATAATAGAGGAACATGAAAAGAGAAAAGGTGGGCAAAAAATTAGAGCGATGACTTCTTCTAAGGCAACAACTATAGTTATTTCATCATTTTATTTTCTCAAAATTTTTCTTATCTTCACTATTTAGTTTGTTTTTTTTAATCATTTTTAAGATGAACTAATTTTCTTAATTAAGGTTATTATGTAACCTAATTATAATTATATATTTTTCTTCACTTTTATTTTATCCAAAAATTTTCTTTTTATGATGAATATATGCTATTGTGCATAATATTTTTAAAAGTTTGATCACTTTTCAAATTGATTTGATATGTATAGTTAAGATAAAGAGGTGATTATGTGTATTCTATTAAATAATATATACCATAAATTAAATAAAATATAAATATATAAAAATATGATGTATGTAATAGTGATGGGTGAATCTCGAAAGTATCTATTCAAATTAAAGTCTTTCACAAAATTTAATATTTTGATATCTATTTAAATTTACATATAAATATAGTAGGTATATGTAAAGGTAAACTCAATATGACTTGAAAAAGAGTATTGAATAGCATAAAAAAAACTTATTATCTTATGAATAAATCCTCTTTTTCACAGTAGTTCAAAATTCTATGTAACTTTGGTGTGGTCAACTGAAAACTCTAATATTCTCTCTTGCTTTATTCTTGTTGTATATAGCAATTAATTTTTTTATTTAGATTTTATTTATTCTTATTTAGTTATTTAATCTTTAAAGTCAAAATTTTAAATAAAGTTATGATTAATAAGTGTTTTGGTATTTATTTACTTTCAAGCCTTATAAGATAATATATTATTCAATTTTTGTAATGCTTGATTGACTAATACACTTACTAATAGTTATTCACACACATCATTAATCTAATATGTTGTTTGTAAATTTTAATAACATAATATGTTTTTTTATAAGATATTAGTTTGGTATGTTAGATGTAAATTTCTCTTTTTTTGCTTCACTTTCTTTGCCCATTTCATATAGAGGCATCAATGTTGTAATTATTCTAACTTTGGGCCCCTTTTCCACCTATGTTTACTACTTTAATCTGAGTCTCTTTACGTTTATACTATGTTTAGAATTCTCATTCAAAAGGATAAAAAATGAGAAGAAAAATTCCAAAAATTTTATAAAGACACCTAATAATTAACTAATAATTGTTACTATTACCTATAAATCTTATATTGATTGATTAGGAGTAATAAAAGTTTACTCACTTTAAATAATTCATATTCAATCCATTGAAAACTTCACTAGATTCAATTTACAGTAACTTGTCTAAATAATTTAATAAATTACGACTCGAAATACTTCAAAATGGCCCTATAATGACTTCAAACTTAATTGTCAAGAAATATGAATAACTCAATACTTGAATCACTAGAAACTAAATAGTTTGAAATTTGAATAATTGCATACTTAAACTCGAAAGATATGAAACATAATACATTTTAAACTCAATAAACTCGATATGCAATGTATTTGAAACCCAAGATATGTAAAACAAAAATGATTTAAGATACAAATTATTTTGATCTGTAACCTAACAAATTAATGGAACAATATGTTGTGTGTATGCATACATATGCGTGCAACTGTGGAACATTTCAACGAGGTTAAGCAAGTAAAGATTTAATGAAAAAAAAAACTACCCCTAAGCAAAGGCCAACATAGGTTCTTATTTCACAAAACTAAATGCTCATCATGGCTACTTGCTTTAATCCATATCAAAATTTATTTTTGCATGCATAATAGCGATGTGCTCTCACAACCCTTTACAAATCAACAAAAATGTCATTTTCCGATCCTAACCTCAATGAAAGCAAAATCTCTTTTATTTATTTCCTTTTATTTTTCCTTATAGACTTATAAAGTTAGAATTAAATTATCAAAACATATCTTTAAGTTGTTAAATTTAAAAGACTTTATCTACTAAGTCTCTTTATTTAAAAAATACTCAATTAAGTGATTCTATATGTAATTTTATTACAAGAAAGTCCAATTAGAGTTACACTTTATTGTATTTAATGGGTCAACTTCATTAAAGTCAAATTATAATTTAATATATTAATCAGACTTTAACTTGTTTGAAAAAAGATTAGGGTTAAGAACTTATATTGTCAACCTTAATTTGAAAATGACCTAAATAACCTAAAACTTTTCAATTTAAGTTAGTTTACTTTATGTATCAAATTGCATGTTTAACAAATGGTTACTGAAAAAAGAAAAAAAAAAGGTGAATGGTAAATTTTAAATCTAAAATTATAGATTTTATGTACAAGAGATATAACTTTTTTCATTTCAACAATAAACTTATTATTTAATTTTTTTTTCTAATTTTCACATATTACTTGATTTATATTGACACATTATACATACAAAGATACACACATTAAACATGCATATTACACATAAACATAAAGGTACACATATGTTCCACATTATATAAAGATATATAATATGTAGAATATAAATATTTATTCTTTTAGATAAAATATAAATATACTCTCTAGCTAGTCTTACAAATTATTTTTTAATTTATTAGATACCTTTTTTGTTTTTCTCGTACATTATGCACTTGTATTAAGTTAATATATAAATATATTAAAGAATAAATAAGCTTATATTTTTTAATATACTCTAATATATAATAAAATTTAAAAAATTAGTGCAAGGACACAAAAAAAAACAAAAACAAAGAAATAGTAGGTTAATTCACCCTAACCCATAGAATAAGAGATAGGTTTAGCTTTCATGACTCTAAATCTAAGGAAAATTTGAAAATTAACCTAATTTAATTTAAAGATAAACTACTCATGCTTAGTTGTATATTGCATTATTTTTAATTATATTTTACTTAAAAGAAAAAAATAAAAAAAAGATTTAAATTGAAAGTATTTTTTTAAGAAAATAAAACAAAATATGAGTAGTTTTTTTATCTTATTTTTTTTTCTTATTTGGGATTTTTTTTTTGGAAAAAAAGGTGAATTTAATATTTTTTTTCTTTTTATAAGCAAACAAAAATAAAAATGGACTCTATTTTTTCTCTCTATTTTTTTTTCTTTTTAAAGGAATAGATAGAGAATTTGGGGTAGTTTTTTTTTTCTAAAAAAAAAGTAAAAAATATAAAAAAGAAATTTTAAAGATTGCCAATATGATTTATATTGGATATTAAGATAAATAATAATTATTATACTATTGCAAAAAAGTAACTAAATAGTCAAATAAATGTTGAATAATATAATAAAGTTAATGCAAGTAAAAAAACTCAATTTTACTATAGACATTAATAGTCAATACTTTTTATACCATTTAAAATATAGATGAAAAGAAAAAGAAGAAACTCAATAATCTTGGAATTGAATGCTAGAAAATGGTTTAAAAAAATTAAAACTAATAAAAACTTACGCTATAACTCATTGTCTTTTATTATATTCTAGTTGTAACTTGTTAAATAGTTTAAAAAATGTTAAAAATTAAAGTCTAAAAACAAAGAAAAAGAAGGAATTTATAAAGAAAAGTTAAGAATTTAAAGATAATGAAATACTTTCATTATAGTGTTCTTTTTTCTATGAAAATGTAGCTATCTTGTAACAATAAAAAGATGGACAAAAACATAGAGATAAATTAAAGGAATCTCGCCTTTGTCTTCACCACTACCAACACCTTGGTACTTCCAAAATGCCTTTGTTGTGTTTGTCTTGGTCGAATATTCATCAATGATGCAAGTTGTGAACACAATTGGAAATTAAAAAGTCTGCATTTGCCTAAAATATCTTCACAATAAAAATAAAGTAGTGTAAAATAATAACAATTACACAAAGTACATGTTAAAAGTATAAAATTACACATCACTAAACTGTAAAAATCTAATATGAATTATAATGTCTGTGGAGTTCTCTACGTACAATCTTAAGCTTTTAAGTGGACTTAGGATTCTAAAATGTTATTTGACAGGATATTAGAGATGGGTTAGCCTTTTCCATAGGTGTAATTGTCAATTCAGCCCAATCCTTAATTGGTTTAGTACCTAAGTTTGGCCCATTACTTTAATTTCGCTATATCATGTACTAATTGGATTTAGTACGGGTAAATGTGTTAGAGTATAAAATTATATATGGTAAAACATAAAAGCATGTCACGACTTATAATGTCAAACAATTTCTCACTTTTATGTGGACTTAAGATTTTAAAGTATTGTTTGACAATACACAAGCAAAAGAATTACACTCGGAATATACATTATTATTTTTGACTATATTGATCCAGCACTAATATACACACTCTTGCCTAAAACCTTTCTTGTGACTCTAACAGCCCTAGGAATTGGATTGACCTCGATTGGGCCACATAAAAGGATATACTAACTCGAGAAGTCAATTTTGGTTTAAGTGGCACTGTTGTGGCGAGATAAGTGTTGTCAAAGGATAGGTTGCTTTAGCTTAGGAGGTGTATAGGGAGGAGTTGAAGTTCATTTGTCAAGAACATAAAATGTAGTAGAGGTATCAAGGTATCAGTGGTGTTGAAGACAACAACAAAGAAGCATATAATGGTTTTGGCAAAGAGGTGCAGTAAGGAGTAGTGGTGTTATTGGTGGTGGTGAGGAAGACATTCAATTAAGGTTTCAAAATTGATTAATTAGATATTAAGAGTTGTCAAATAGAATGAGTTTGTGCTTCAAGTTCCATAAATCCATTTAATCACAAATTTTAAGTTAATATGAAATGGACTTGTCCTTAAATTCATAAAGGCCTAACATGGTGCTTACTATCATAGGGCCAATTGTTCTGTACAAATTTTGGCCTTGTGATGGCACTAAGTAGCCTACTTAATCTCAGTCAAACTCACACACACTCACATGCAGAGAGACAATAGCACTCTTACGAGAAACCTTCCCAACCTTTACTACTTAACACAAAGTACAAAGGATTGTTAAGATTGACAAGTGTTTCTCACTCTACACTTTCTCTCTCTCATGTCTAGATATATGCAAGTATCCTTGGTGTCTCTTGGCAAACACCTTACACACCTATATATAGGCTGCATGACTTGGCTGTCAAGCCAATCATACTTAGTAGGGCATTCCTCACTACTTCCTATAAGTTAAGCAGAACATAGGTCTGCAATTAAAGAGAGTCTGCCACCTCACTTGGACTGGTTCAACCTACACCTGCTGGTTGCCATGTGTTCCTTGCCTCAAGGAGGGACTGTCAACACATCAAACCCATGTAGTTATGCCTCTCTTATGCTTTCTGCAAATAGGGTTGCAGGGACTTAGTGGGTTCTCCCCCATATCCCCTATGAAGTCCTTGTTTCATAGTGCATGGCTAAGAGCCTTGCCCACGCTACCACTTGCCCTCCTACTGTTCAACTCGTGTGCTGGCTTAGACCCCCGCCTATGTGTCAACCTTATGCGTTGCTGACCTGGACTTTTGCCCCTTAGCCACAACACGTGCATCCTTGCTTGGTGCCAATGCCAAAGCCCGCATCTTTCCTCTCCTGGTTTTGTTGCCTTACACATTCACCCACCACAGCTGCCTTATTTCCTTTGACATGTTCGTCTCACACCACCTCCATGCCAAGCATTGGCATAAGGCATTGCCAATGTCGATATTTCTCTATTGAGGGACTTAGGGGGCTAACACTTACCATGTCATTTGTTTTCAGTCGACATGGGTGTACTTTATATGTCGACATACCACATCATGCATTATAACGATTTCCATTTGGTAAAGTTAACATTAAGTTAAATTTTTACAAAAATACTTTATGATGACTAAATTGTTACTCTTAAAAAATTTAGATACAATTGTTACAAATATAAAGTTATGAATTTATTGGATATTAGGTTATATATTAAATTACTAATCTGGTTAATGTAAAAGTTAACACCTAATCTTCTCAATAATGAATTAAAATCCACCTTCAATATCAATGTTTCTTTTTTAAAAAATAAAAAGGCAAATAAGGATATTGTCTTAAGCATTACAATTAGAAAACTTTATTTCTTAAATAAAGAAACTCAAATAAATAAATAAGATAGATGGTCGACACCCATCTAATACGCTAAAAGGATAAAACAACTTCTTGGCTTTTGGCATGGCCCAATTTGTAGTTTTGAGTTAGAAGGTCATGGCCTTCAACTAGCATCATCTCAGTTTAGCTCGATTTTGGTAAAAGGAAATGAAAATTTTAATAAAATAAAAATCTTTAAATTAATTAAAATTTAATTAAACTTCTTGTGTATTATCTTGGTGTTTAAAAGGATCACAGACTATGTAATTATCTTACAGGAGTCAATGAAAACTTACTTTGAAATGCAGACTCAATCATTAATCCCAATCCTACTCGCTTGGACGCTTATTCTAATTTCGATAGTATTTTTGGTTGTAAAATCATAATTAGCGTCCTTGTAGTAATCATAAACCGATTCTTATTCTAGCAATATCATTATTTGCCAATCATTAAGGTGTGTTTTTCTCTCATCAAGGATGTTACCCTTTGTATTAACATTTGCTCAACAATGATGGTTAAAACGGGAGCTGCTACAACATGTTTACATGTGAGAACCAAGATTTGAGATGTCTTTTCATGTTGCGTCCAACATATGAGAATCTAAAAATCTTATTCACCTGTTTCATCATAATTAAAAGAAAGTGTTAAATAACTATTAATCTTTTTATTTAAATTTGATGTTTTTAAATATTTTTAATTTTAAATTTTAAGTAAAACTTGTTTAAATTTAACAAACTTATTTCCAAATAAAAATACTTGAGTACTTAAATTAATTTTTTTACTTAGACAACAAATGAAAATATAAAGTAAAAGATTCATCATATAATTCAAAAATACATTATTTAACAAAATCAATTATCTTATATACATCATTTAAATAACTCTTTAAATTAAACATTTTAATACATAAATTAAAAACAATAGCTATTAAAGCAATTATATGAATAGTCTTAAAATAAATTAACCACTTTTTTTTCATACCCACAATTGGACTAACTAGTTCATCATCATTTTGATTTTTAAATAAAGTTAACATATTTCATAATATCTAAATGCATAGTTGGATAATATATGTCCAATAAACTATAACTCGCATCCTTAAAAACTTTCATAATTACACAAATTTTCTTACAACAAACAAAACTCTCTTCCTCTAAAGAAAATACTTCTATTTTAATAATAATGAAAGCATATAATAACTCTTAATAATGTAGTGTATTATTCAACATTTTATATGTTGAATTCCAATAAGTAGAAAAATCCTTTGAGAATTTTTTAAGATATTTACTGTAGGCTCTGAAAATGCACATCATGTCCTCAGTACTTGTTTATGGATTTTGATATAACAAAACACTTTCTAATTTTACAAGAACAACTTAATTGAAAAAAATTAATTTTCCACCATATGATCTTTTGCATTGGCTTCCCCTTTCATGAAATGCATTGCAAAAATTTAGATTGATAAATAGGTTCTTCTTTTTACAATCAATTGGTTACCTTATTGAGTTTCTAGAACTATAATGTCATCATGATAAGAGGTTGGCATATCTAAGTCATACGTTATATAGATTAAGTTAATGTTGAGAATCTGAGCTTCTTTTATAACCTTTACCTTTTGTTATCACTTCTTGAACTTTACATTTTTTTTGATAAATAAATAAAACAATACTTGAAAATGAAAAAAATAACAATATGCAAAAAATTAAAATTTTGCAAAATATTGTTATGAAAATAATTTTTTAAGGAGTATACAATTTATAACTATGACAATTAATTTGTAACAAATTTTGCAATAAATGAAAATTGGAATTGGAATTGGAATTGGAAATAGTGTTGAAAATTAAAAGTAATTGAGAGAGAGTTTGAGATTTAGAGGAAGAGAGAAGGAAGAAGAAGAATAGGTATGAGGAATTTGTGGGAAAAAAATTAAGACAAAAAAAGAGAGAGAGAGGGTCCGCTTATGGAACATTGTTCATTTGACCATTGCTTTATAATTCAAAACTACCATTGATCCAATTTTGGTTGTCTACTTTTGTTATATCTTTTTTTTCAATAATATAATAGGAGACATGGGAGAGTGTAAAGAAAGAAGGAGATAAGAGATAGTCTTAAAAGTGAGAGAAAAAGAGAGATAAAGAGAAAGAGCGGAAGGAACATAAGATTAAGGAGAGACAGAGAGTGCAACAAATAACTTTTAATCAAGGATGCATGGGCATGACACAAAAATGGAGTATGCTATGTCGGACATATGCCATATATGTGTTTGAGAAAAATATTTGGAGAAAAAAGAGGACATACTAATGACACGTTTGGGACATGCTAACATGCCTTAGATCTTTTTATACCTTTAAAAAATTTAAAATTTAACCAAAAGTTTCTTTTAAATTGTAAATGAATGTCCATATTGTCTAATTGCATTTTTAAAAAATACAACAATTCATTGGCTTGGACTTATATTAATAATTTTTACTAAAATTATTACACAGCAATATATACAAGAATAACATAATGAATATAGAGACTAGGTAAGGCATGAGAGCAAAAATAAGGTTTAGGATATAAGTTCATTTTTATATAACATATAACAACATATATACAAACACATTGACCAATAACTTCATAAAATAAGGACACAATCATGGCTAGAACATAACTAGAATCTATGTCGCTATGTTCATGCTTCATAGGTTTTATATGATAAATAATATGAAGATGATAATTTCTTCAAATATTACGTGGATATGATTGATTCTAGAGTTGCTACTAAAAGTTTGTTAAGCTATGTTGATGGTTTTCTATTTTTGATATTTTATACAATTTAATTATTGTTTTTTTGTTTTTTTTTTTATAATTATTATTAGTCAAAGACATGAGAGATTATAAAAGGAGAAAAAAAGGAGAGATAATTTTAGGAAAGAAGGAAAAAAAGATGGGGGGAAGAGAGAGAGTGTAAGATTGAGAAGGTGAAGCACGGTGAAGGAATAAAGGGCATACAAAGAGAATAGAGAGACAAGATTACAAGTTTGGATAAAGTATAAATGGAAGATAGAGAATATGTGTCAAGAAAGAAGAAGAAGAATGAGTGAAGAGCAAGAAGAGAGAGAAGGCATATAAAGAGTGTAAAAGGATAATAAAGAGAGAGAAGAAACAATGTATCGAAAGAGAAAAACATAGAAAGGGAAGACAAAGAAAATAAAAAGAAACGATCAAAAGTAGAAAGAGACATATTATATAGAAAGAGATGAGAAAGAATAAGACATATAAGAGAAAGTATTAAAAAAGAGACGATAAAGTACAAAGGGAGAAAATTTAAAGAGAAAAAGTAAAAAGAGATTGTGAGAATAGAGAGAAAAGTAGATAGAAAAACTATTGTGGGAGTTAAGAGAAAGTAAAGAAAGAAAATATAAAGAATGTTTAAAGAGAAAAAAAAAATGTATAGAGTAAAAAGAGAAAGATTAAAGAGGTAAAGCATAGAAAAAAGATTATGGAAAAAAAAAGTGTGCAGAAAATATAAAAAAATTGTAAAAAAAATTTAGAGAGAAAAAAGATAAAGAAGAAAGAGAAAGAATATTTTTTTTCTATACACTTATCTTTATTAGTTTATTTTATAAACTTAAATTTTTGTTGTCTAATTTAATTGCCCAAATGTAATAAAAAAATCATTTGAATGGTAAGAAAGCTATGTAAAAATTAGTTTGTATAATTATTGAGAGTTATTGTATTTATTTTATTTAATATAAATTTTGTATTAATTAAAAGTAATAAATTTACATTGGCTAATTTTCTTATTTCTTAATGATAACTTGTTCTTTTTACATTTAACAATCATATTAACTTTAGTATATAACTTGTTTATTGCTCGTCCTATGCGTAAAAGATTAAATTACAAAAATAAGTTTTTTTCATGACATATGTGCTTTTTTTTTTTAAGGTTAAAAAGAAAACTTGCAAGGTTAAAAATTTTTTTAAAAAGACATAATTTTTTTATGCTAATTTTTAGGAAATCAACAATAAAATATATATATATATATATATATATTATGGGTAACACATGGTTTTGGGATCTTTGTAAAAAGTAGTTTCTTATCTTGAGAAACCAATAGAACAAAAACCACTTTTTGTAATTTCTTTTTTTTTTTGTTTGAACTACATCGCATAAATGTTTTATTCATAGTTCCCACCAAGAAGTAAATTTATATGCCATATACAAAAGAACCATAAGGGATGACCACTAATGATACCCCATATAACCAACCAACTATTATCTACCCAAAAAAGCTAACATCTTTAATGCAAAAAAAAATTGGATAAGCCTTTTTGGACTAATGTTGAGAGTTAAGTAATTGCAAAAAAAGGAGGACATATTGACTCTTGCTTACATGCAAAATCTATGACACCCTTGTATGTATCTCAACTAGTAATTGATTCACCAAAAAACAATTCCAACCTATCATCTATAGCTCATTACCACACTCCCTTTCTTACAAGAAAATGCTATAATCCACCACCACATGGGAAGCTTTTTAAATCACCCCTTAGACCCACAACCATGTCATAAAAGGCTTTGTTCTAGCCATTGTGAGTTTAGCCCATCTATAAAAACATTACTTTGTTGTGTTTTAAAGGAAAATGATATTTCCCTTATTCAATTGCATAATGTTATGAAGAATTGATGATAATATCCATAGATAAGTTCCACAACCTAAAAGTAATGACACAATTGTGAGAGAGTCACTTTTAATAATCATGGTTGCATCTGATGCCCCCCTCCCACATCAATCATAACTTTACCACTTCCTTGATTGCTAAAAGTTCTACTTCATTAATGGAGATAATGAAAACAGGTTTAGGAAATATGCATATGACCTTCTCATTGTATTTGTGCAGCACCCCATTGATCCTTGCAAGGCTTGTGGTACCAATAATGGAGGCATCTGTGTTAAACTTGAAACAACTTAAGGACAGAGCTTCCCATCTCTAATTTTCTCTTAATATAGCAAGTCTCCTAAAGGGTGTAATGTGGTTAATATCAAGGAAGAATTATCTATTTATGAAACTATAATGGGGTGATTTTGCTTTATACCACCACAGCATTCAAACACAAATTAAATCACAAATCTTTGCCACTGAGAATTCTTTTCCACCAATGATAGCTTCATTCTTGGCAAGTCATATGGAACAAATATAACTACATATAACCCTATTATCTAGATATCTTACAACTTGCAACATTTCCCAAGGCTTGGCTAACTCTCCCACATCATATTTAATAAAACTAGGCTAACTCACTATAGGTCCCATCAAGGTAAGCATGTATTTTATACCTACCAAACTAAATAGTAATGGAGAAATAAATAGTCAACATACTCTAGAGCCAAAAGGCATATGGGGCATTATGTGTCTTAATGGACTTTAGGTACTAATCATGCAAATCGCTCTCTGATTGGTATTTGACCTATAATAGTTACCAAACAAAAATTTCAATTTTCGGTGGTGTTAGTCCATGTCATACCTAAGGAGCTAGTTTAGGAGGTACCCTTTGTAAATTGTTTTACAACTCATAATAAGACTTGATTGTGAAAACTTTGCTAGTGTCTCATTGTCATATAAATTTATTTAGTTCTCCTTTTTTTAAGTAACACTTCTTTAAGGAGTAAAGGAATTTATCATATGTTCTAATTCTTACAAAAATAGACCTCACTACCAACTAAGCTTATATTCATAATGACCATTCCCTTAAGCACCAAAGTTTTTTACTTAACTCAATTTATCTATTGCGAAATCGTAGAGCCTTGGAAACCTCTACTAAACTTGCATATTGTCCATCCAAACCTAGTTGCAAAAGACCATACAATTCCTTTTCCTTACTAGGAATTGAAAGTTAGTTTTAACAATCTCTAAAGTCCTTTCATTTGCTTATAAAGTGGAAACATACTACCCTTTATATGGGTGACATCTACACCAACTTGGTTTACCATTTTTATAGCTACCATTAATACTTTTTATACTTTACTTTGAGGGTTTCCACCCATGTTGCATTTTGCAATACCCCATCCTCCACAACCATTTAGTTAGTAAGCCTCGATTATAGTCCCTTACTTAATCGATTCTTATCCTACCATAAAATTTAGGGCGAAATATCGAACCTCACCCTACATGATGAATCTTTCTTTACCTCCCTCCTTACCCCATAAGAAAGATTGTTGAATATGCTTAATTATACTCTCTACACTTTATAGTATTTTGAAAAGAGACATTTAATATATAAAAAGATAATATAGGCAAGATTTAATCATAACTAACTACCCTGCCATTGACATAAATTGAACCTTATATTTAGCTGGTCTAACCCCTATCTTCTAAATGACCAAATCCTATAACATTTTTTCTCTATAAGTTAACACCCAAAAGAAGCATTAGATATGTTATCAAAAGAGAAGCAACTCAACACTTCCAAAAGGAAGCCTTGTTTTAAATTTTTGTTTACTCTATTCTAATTCCATATATTGTAATCTTGGAGAGACTTACTTTTAAGCCCAAACAACATTAAAAGTACCAAAAAATCTATTTACAATTCTTTATTGATGCATCCTTTATCACATTGAATAAAATAATGTCGTCTGTAAATTGGAGGTGAAAGAATCATAAATGCCTCCCAATTCCAAAACCTTTAATAAGGCTCATATTTAAACCCTTTTGTAAGAGGGAGTTAAAACCTTAAGTAGCTAACAAGAACAAAAAAGGGGATATGGGGTTCTTTGGTCGCAAGCCTCTCGCTATATGGAATAATTACATTAAACACCTATTCACAAGAATAAAAAGTTAAGAGATTAATATGCACTCCCATATCCATCGTCTCTATTTATCACTAAAGTCCATCAATTTTATAACCTCCTAAATGAAACTCCATTTAACCATATTGTACATCTTTTCAAAGTCAATTTTGATAATCACTCATTTCTCTTTTTTTCTTATTCATTTACTCAATAATTTCATTGAAAATTAGCACACTATTTAGAATAAAGAGCTCCCTAATAAAGGTGGATTAGATTTTCTTGACCACCTTCCTAATAAACAACTTAAGCTTGTTAGCCAAAACCTTAATAGGAATCTTGTTAATGCAACCAATTAGTGAAATTGAATGAAACTAAGAGATCTCTTTGACACCTTCCTTTTTGGGGATCAATACTAAGAAAGAAGAGATGATGAAGCAATAATTCTTCCTATGTTAGTGGAAATTCGACATAAAGTTCATCATATCTTATTTCCTTAACTCCTAATGACACTTTATGAAACTAAAGTTAAATCCATCCAAACCTAAAGACTTATTACCATAACTATCTCGAATCAATCCCAAACCTTACTTATTTAAAAAGGACTTTTTAAGACTATCTTATCTATCATATCTAATTTTTGGAAAAATGACTCATTCATTTTCATGGTTGCATAGAGACTCCTAAATGTTAACTAAAATAAAGGAGGACAACCGATCTAACCTTTTACAATTGAGTCACAATATTATTGTCAGTGTTGACCTAATTAATGAGATTTTTCCATCACTTATTAAAAGTCATAATGTGCAATAACTTTTTAGTATTTTGGTCACTATCCATAATCCATTTCAACTGAGATTTTTTATGCCACTTAACCTATATTTTCTATAAAGCCTGCCAATACATGGCTCTACTTCTATTCAAGTTAAGCCTTTTCATCTTTGTAAGAGCGTAAGACTCTTGCTTTAACATGAGTTACTTCACCTGAGCACTAGTTACTTGTAACCTCCCTTTACTTTCATCTCTTTCATTTTGACTCTATGTCAATAAAAATTCTTTAATCACTTATAGTCTTCCTCTAATGGCATGACCAAGAAATCTATTACTAGTAAAATTCGCCTATACCTCCTTAATCCCTATATTCACTCTTGTTTCACTCAACCAATGATTGAAGAAGTGAAATGGAGTCAAACCCTAATGTTTATTCTCAACACCTACACATACACTTGAATGATCTAAGAATCACAATGGACCCTCATTGTTTTAAACCTTACATTACTTCTAACCATTTAGTATCAAAAGAGAATATGTCCATACGACTCATCGCAGGGTACTCTTAAAAGTTATTTTATATGTATCTTCATCCCTACATTGACAAATCTATTAATGTCATATCATAGACAAAATTATTAAAGTTTTGAATGGTCACCAAGTCATTAGACACTCATATCATTTGTTCCTTAATTAGCACTATATTAAAGTCTTCGCCTTACACCACCCACCCTGAAACTTAGCTCTCAAACATTTAAGTTCATCTAACAACCCTTTTTGTTCTTCAAAATCATTGTGCACATAAACATTTATTATCACCACCTTTCATCCTATAAAAATAATCTATCCCTCTAACACAATAAATCTCTTTTCCATTAGTATATTGTATACCTTAAACAATGATGTATCTTAGAAAATTTCTAAACACTAACTGACCCAATTGCCTCTATAATTACTTCTTGAACACCTAAAACTCCTCACATCTATCTCATCACTAATTTTAAAGAATTCATTGACTTTTATTCTTGTATAAAGAGAATCCTTGACTTAATTGCAATCACCCATTTATGAATTACTTATTTCTTGGTTGATTTACCCAACCTATGCACATTAATAGTTGTAATAATTATAAAAAATGAAGGAACATTTACCTGTCTTCAATTAGCATCCAATAACCTGTTAATGAAACTAACTTTTACCTTCTATTGCTGAGAGATGAGCTAAAGCCTCACCATCCCCCTACCACTTTTAGTCTCATCATTTTACCAAACTCCAGAACCTAAACTACTTCCATACATAGCATTTTATTCCATAACCTAGTATGCTCATTCAACAATTGCCCATCCTTTGATTGTACTTCCTTTATAAGGGTGGCTACTCAATAAAGGATCTTCAAGGTTGGTTTTCAAGTCACCCCTATATTCACTCTTTTCCTACCTAAGGTACTTGGTGTTTTTAAAGGCCTTAAGGATTTGATTGAGATTGTCATAACCAAGGCCTTCTTATCTATTTTATTTCTCGCTAATATCTCATCCATAATCACATGAGTGTCATTAGTTACCTTAGGTTTAATTAGGCTAAACTAGCTATCTATAGAGTTGCAAGGAAGCTTAAGTTTTTGGGCGAGCATTATGATTCATACTAAACTATGTTTTAACTTACCCAACCCAATATTAGGTTATCCCATAGGTAGTCTATTCTTGGTTGATCAAAACCTGATAGTAGCTCATTCAATCCCAACAGATATCCTCTTAACTTATCCAAATTAAGCCTGTTGAAACAAAAGACTTACTCAACAAAGGTACTAGATAAACCCATTAATCCCTAGTCCCTCCATTCCTGATCTACTATTTTGAGCCCATCAAATCTCTCTTGTTCTCGACCTTTTAATCTTACTATTGATCCTCAACCCCTTATCTAGCCTTTAACTCTTATTTTACCCCACTCTACCCCTATGATAGCTCACCTATATTGAAACTCCCTTCTTACGATATGTTGTCAAGACACTCAATGACCTCCCACACAAGGAAATCAATAAGTCACCCACAATACTCAACC
Source organism: Bruguiera hainesii (assembly GCA_023213295.1). Taxonomy (NCBI): domain Eukaryota; kingdom Viridiplantae; phylum Streptophyta; class Magnoliopsida; order Malpighiales; family Rhizophoraceae; genus Bruguiera; species Bruguiera hainesii. The sequence continues at coordinate 8,151,521 of JAHOYR010000015.1, read as the reverse complement.
CCTCTACTCCTACCCTCTTATACTTAAAGGCAAAGGCATCATTATTATAAGGTATATGTCCCTTGTTCAAATGTCACAATTAGCCTGAATAATCCCCCACCCTCTTACACTATATACGTAAAGACCAAAAGGAATCCCTTACCTTAACTATTGTTGTTGTTAGAATTACAACATCATATGGAATTAAAACCATTACCCTGCACACATCTAACCTTACCTTCCTCTTTAATTATTCCTCCATACATTAAAATATACCCTAACATTTGGTCAATGAGGATAGGAAACCTAAGTTCCACCTTTAGAGGAGGAGACCCTCAATTGACACCCACACCCATTGATTAGTTACCACCTAACCTAGAAACCATAAAGTCACTTTTGAAAAGTATTTTCTTAGCCACTCCCCTTCAACATCTAGCACCATCAACATTTTTTCCTTAGATTTAAACATTAGGAAAGCCTCTAATCTACCTAAGGATATGAGTTAGAAAGGGGGAATGTTGCCCTACTTGAGAAGAAGATGCAAAGATTTAATATATTGGGGGCTTCTCACTACCCACACTATGAAATGATGCAGCCACACCACCTTTACCTCTATGGGGGTGAAGGAGAGCAAGGGTGAAGCTGAATTTAGTGTTTAATCTTGTTGATTGACCGTGTTTGCCACCCCTTTACTCCTCATCATCATCTCCCTAAAAGATTAGTCGATAACCTTACCTCCAGAAACCCTCTTTGGCACCAATTTGGTTATCTTAAACTCTTTTTGAGTTCTTATCACCGACCTAGATGATGGGAAACTTGCAACCCTTGCCCTAATGCAATTACCCAAAAGTCATTTCCCATTCAATCATCAGGCAACATCTCGAGCTTCTTGCCATTTCACAAGTTTCACAAACCCAAACCTTCTAACAGCCTTGCTTAGCCTCTTGAAAATAAATATATTCACTACTTATCCTCAATGCTAAAATATCCTCCACAAGTTGACTGAGTTAATCACCCTTGGGAGATTATGGACAAAAATAATGGTAACTAGAGTTATTACTGCTAATTGCACATAATGGGCAACCTAATTGCCATTGGTACTTCACAAGTTTCTAACTTCAAACCAATGGGATTTTTTTTTTTTTTAAGTTTCAATTTGGAATACTTTTTATAATTTATTGTTTTTTAATAAAAATTATACATGATAAAATTCTACCCATGCCATTCATTTTGATAGGACTTTTAAGTTCATTTTAAAATAAACATTTATGTTATCAATGTTTATTTGATAAGCACTTCAAGTTCGTAAACTTACAATGAAAAAAAAAAACAAGAAGAAGAAGAAATGAAGCAAATAATAGCACAAACTTGAATCAAAAAATAGAAACATACAACACAAAGCTTCTTAATCACCTTCAAAATCTTCGTCGTTGTGGTCTTACAAAAGCATACTTACTATCAACTACTATAAAATATACAAAAAAGGTAAAATAAGTTTTTTCTTAGTGTGGATAAGTAAAGAGTCAATTTCATTTATTCTTAATAATTAAAAAATTATTAATAATTCTCATTAAAGTCCCAATGTACACCACACACCTTATCATTAACTATTGAAAATTTGCAATTTTTCAAAATTCACATTGGGACATAATTTAATTTTGCGTATGTCCGTAAAGAGGTTTTCTTAGTCCTTATTAAAAGTCAATTATGAGTCATTCATGCAATTGCCAAAAAAAAAAAAAAAAGGATTCTCACTTATGTTGTAATTGATGCATGTATGCATTTACTTTATCTATTGTTGGCTTTTGGACTTCACCAAAATTTTCAAAGTTTTGTCTCTTCAATTGAACTTCATACTTATTATCATTTATGTAAACTTCTTCATCTCCTTTGGGACCAATGTAGACTTTTTCTTTTTTTCATGTTTTTTCCTTCCTTATTTAGCCTTCTTCACCTAACAAAATACATTAGGTGCATAATTTTCTTTTGTTTTTGAAAATAGTAATAGTAACAAAATATACTATATTTACAAGAAAATATATAATACTTCTTGTTGAAAAGAAAAAACCACTGTGTTCTCTTAAAAATATAGTACATTTCTTAAACTACACTACCCACATCTTTATAGCAACAAATGTATTTCATTTTTAATAAAATGCAATGTATTTATTAAAAAAAAAATTACGTGTGCCCAGACAACGTCAGAGAAATAGTTTTTTCTCTCTGATAAATTATACAGATTTTATATGATAAACCATATAAATATTTGCGCCGGTCAAATGAAATCACGCTCATATAAATAAATTAGATTTGGCAAAACCAAAACTTTCGGAATTTATTACTATGATGATTAACCATTTGTTCAACTATTTAATATAGATGGCATAATGTGAAATTTTATTTGCACAATTATTTAAAGAAAGAATTTTGGGTATGGTATATCATACGTTTGACAGTCATGCTATTTAAAACATAGTTAAATAAAATGTGGATTAACAATGAGCTGTAATGCACTAATATTAAAATTGTCATTGAGATTCAAAATGTAAAATTCAGGTTCAAAATTAAAAACAAGAAAAATAGCTAGGCCTCTATTTCTCAAAGCTGAGATAACTCCACGTCAGTTTCTTTCCGTTCAGGTTTCGACTCTCCTAAGCCAGGGAAGCATGTAAATCACACACCGACACACATTTGCATATATTGAGAAGGCAAATATGGTATTTATGAATGGCTCTTTTTTAATTGAGATAGATCAAATAATTGAAGAAACGAAGCAGTGAGCAAGAGAAGGGTTTCTCCATCTCATTCGCCAAGCGAGGCCTCTGCCTTTTGCACTTTCAAAATCCCAGGTTCATTCCACCCCCCTCACCTCCTTTTGTATTATCTATATGTTTCTGAAAAAGTTCTCTGCAACAGAAGTTCCATTTTAATGCTCCACAAAACTTAGTAGAAATAGTCAAACAGCTCTCTTTTCTGATAAACTTCCCTTTTCTTTCCCCCCTTGAGCTGTCGCTCAAGAAGCACATCAAACAAATGGAATACAGGGGCGGACCATCATGTTTGCACCTTTACTTGTTTTCATAATTCTTATCAAATAACCGAAAACTCTACTGTTGATTATAAACTAACAATAATTAGGACACTTGAATAGGCATTTAACTCTAACTGGGAAGGACCTGATCGGTTTAAGCATAACAGTTTTATTACCGTAACAATTGAGTTAGCTAAGATTCACAATTACGAAGTTACTCTTCGTTAATTAACTTTTATGAAGGAAAAAGAAATTTTTATTTTTTTGGGATAAAAATTAAAAATGTAGGAGTGTTAGTCATCGACTTACTAAAGAAAAAAAAAAGGAATTTATTTAAAAACTAATTATATCATTAAATAAATAAAATATTTTTTAAACTATTCGATGAAATTAATTTATACATCTCTTAGGTCATTATATAATTAATATTAACATTTTAGTTTTATTTAGAATTTAATAAATCTCTTAATTCACTTTTAAATTTAAAATATAATGTAATATAAAGTTTTTCAATATATTGTTAGTAAAAGTATAAAAAATTCTAAATAAATGTAAAAGAAATAAGTATGCAAAATATATATATATATATTAATCTAAAGCATGTAAATATACTACTTTTAAAATAATGAGTTATAACGATTATCTTTTTAAAATATGATAGATCTTCTCATTAATGTGCAACCCACAAGTAAAGTAATAAAAACAAGACTAGTCTATTAAATTCAACAATTTTTAATAATCAAAATATAAGGAAAATGAGAAAATGTTAATATTATAATTTCTTTTAAAAAAAAAATTATATTATTCTAATTTAATATTTTATAAAACTGAATATTAATAATAAAAATAATGACTAATAATTTTCTTACTATAAAACTAATTTTTCAACAAACAAAAACAACTAACTCAACCAACAAAATTTGAAAGCTCATCATTACGTAAAACTGCATTAAGCCCCCATATCAAATTTAAATTTGGGTTATATACGTGTAACTTCTTTTTTGGGTTTTTTTCTTTTATAAAGTATAAAACAAGTATTATCTTATAAATATATAAAACAAGACTTTCATTTTCTATATAAGATAAAAACCTTTTAATCTTTATTTCTAATATTTCCTCACATATTTTAAAATGCTAAACTTTGTTGGATTTTAATAAGAATACATATCATCATTGGTGCCTCTTGGATTATGAACGAAAGATTAGGATTTACAAATTTTAATATTCAGAAGTATGGTGAAATAAGAATTTGTATGAACCATAACTTTTTAATGAATACTAGTAAATTTATCTCTATATTATATTCTTTAAAATAATACTGTTTGATGTGGTTGTGCATTGTAAGGGCATGTGCATGCTTGATTTATTTTCATGAGAACTGTAGAGATCTTGTGTAGGATCTTATAGAAGTAACCCCACTCCACTCTCATGTGGTTAATTTATCAAGGGTGCATTCTAATAACACACCACTCATAAAGGTTATAAAATTCATTAAGAGTTAACTCAACCTCAAATATTAGAATTTTTGCACTATCTACATCATAGAAAGACTTTACAATTTTGAAAATGCACACAATGTCAATCAATGATTTGTTATAACTCATATGAACTTACTTTAAAGGATCTCTTTTTATATAAATTGGGTTCCTATCACTCTTAACCATTAGACATTAGTCTCATTCCCTTATATGTATCTTTCACTAGCTTTTTACTTAGTAGTTTAGTCAAAAGATCAACCAAATTTATTTTTAACCTTACAAAGTCAAGTGATATTATTTTGTTATTTAGCAGTTACTTTACTAATTCGTTCTCAGACGAATATGTTTGTTTTTTTTCCATTATATGACTTGCTTCTTGCACAAGCAGTAGTAGTTTGGCTATCGCAATGCATCAACACTAATGGTGTTAGTTTTTCCCATAATGGAATATTCATCAAAAAAATTCTTAGCCAATCTATCTTTATATTAGCCATCTTTAAAGTTATAAACTCAAATTTCATGGTAGACTGAGTAATAGTTGTTTACTTGGCAAACTTTTAAGCCACTACTCCATCTTTATAAGTTAATACATACTCACTTATGGATTTTATCTCATTTGAATCAAAAATCTAGTTAGTATCACTATATCTTTCTAATATAGCAAGAAATTCATTATAAAATATATCATAATTCATGGTATCCCTTAAATATTTTAGAATTTTTGTCAAACTATTCCAGTGATCATGGTTTGGATTATATTTATATCTACTTAGTTTACACACAGTATAAGTAGTATTAAGATGAATATAATTCATTAAATGTATTAAACTACCAATAATTTATACATACTTGGACTAAGACACACATTTACCAGTATTTTCCAACAAGTTTATAGATATATTATAAGGAGTGGAGATAGGTTGGACATTAAAATATCCAAATTTTTTGAGAATTTTTTCTATGTAATGTTCTTATGACAAAAAAAATACCAGCATAAGCTCTAATAATCTCTACTACTAGAATGACATTTACTTCTTCTAAATCCTTCATATCAAAATATGATGAAAGTAATGTTTTGGTACTAACTATCAATTCCATACAATAACTAAATATAAAAATGTCATTAACATACAAGTAAATAATAACGCAAGTGTTATTCCTAATTTTTGTATAAACACATTTATTAACACCAAAAATTGAAAAATTATTAGAAATCAAAACATTATCAAACTTTTCATATCATTGTTTAAGTACTTGTTTCAACCCATATAAAGATTTAAAAAGTTTATAAACCTTTTTCTCTTGGTTAGGAATTACACAACTTTTAGGGTGGGACATCTAAATTTCTTTATCAAGATCACCATATAAAAATGCAATTTTAACATCCATTTGGTGAACAAAAAGATTATAAACAAATCTCAATGCAATCAATACTTTAATCGATGCAATTCTAACAATAAAAGTAAAAGTATCAAAGTAACCAATATTCTTTTTTTGTATATACCTTTTTTGTTATAAGTTTATCTTTGTATTTGTCAATGGATCCATTTGATTTATATTTCTTTCTAAAAATCTATTTTCACCCTATGGGTTTGGCACTTATAGTTGAATCTACAAGTTCTCATATGTCATTCCATTTTAAAGAATTAATCTCTCTCTATAAAGCTTTTAGGCACAAATTGACATCATTAAAGGATATTGCTTTAATGTATGGTAAGGGATCATTTTTCACTATAAAAGTACAAAAGTTATCCCCAAATGTCTTTTTTTTTTTTTTCCCAAATGTCTTTTTATTTTTTTTTCTCTTACTTTTCCTCAATTTTAGCTTAGAAGGAGTATTACCAGACACCCTCTCTAACTCAATTCCAAGTGCAGGTGATGGTATTAGGTCTTTTCTCATTAGAAATATATGCTAAAAAAAACTATGCATTCTTAGTCTCAATGATAATGTTAGACTTAAGAGTATCACTTTTAATAACAAGAAAACAATATGCAACATTATGTTCTGTATAACCAATAAATATACAATTTAAGGTCTTATAACTTATTTTTCTCTTCTTTAATTCAAGCAAAAAAACCTTTACAAGTCACTCTCATACTTTTAAATGATTCAAACTAGAAAAATATCCCTTCAATAGTTTATATGGAGTTTTACTAGTTTTCTTGTAAGGAATTGTATTATGTAAATAACATGTAGAAAGTATTACTTTCCTCCACAAATTCTTGGGTGCCTTTGAACTAATTAGCATGACATTCATCAAATCTTTCAAAGTTTTATCCTTTCTTTTTGTTACTCCATTTAACTCAAGTGAATAAAAGGTTGTGACTTCATGTATAATACCTTTATTTTCACAGAAATCTGATAACAATTGTAAAGTATACTATTCTCCTCTATTTGACCTGAGTTGCTTAATCTTCTTATTTAACTAGTTTTTTACTTCACTTTCATATTTAATAAATACATTATACACCTCATTCATGTCTTTTAACAAAAAGATTATAGTATATCTAGAATAATCATGTATAAAAGTCACATAATAATGTCTGTCTCCTTTGATCATGGTATTTTTTAAATCACTTAAATCTGAATGTACTAAATTAAAAAGTTTAGTTATATGAATTAATTTGTAACTCTTCTTAACTAATTTGATCTCAATACATACCTCACACTTACTTACATCACCATGTAAATTTTTTATCAAACCAAATTGTTTCATCTTCTTAACATAAGGATCACTTATATGTCCTAATCTAACATGCCAAAAATTATAGGAATCAACCATATAAGTAGAAGAAGTAGACACATTTATATTATAGATAATATTAAGTACATTAAAAATGAAAAATCCTTAGTTACAGTAGTCTTTTCCCACAATGCATTATTTTTAGTCATGACAACTTTATTAAACTCAAAAGAGACCTTTACTCCAACTTTTCGTAATAGGGACATAGAAACCAAACTAATGTGAATATTTGGGACATGAAGTACATCATTCAAGTACAACTCCTTTCCAGATATGAACTTAATAAGGACTTTACCCTTACCTAAAATAGGTTTCATTCTTAAGTCTCCTCTAAAGACATTTTTTTCTTCATCCCTTATCAATGTGTGGGAGGTAAATGCACTTCTATCCCTGTAAATGTACCTTACAACACTAGATTCTATTGTCGCTCTTTTGAGTTGGTGACAATGTTAACTTAAGAAATGATAGCAATGATAACATCCACTTCCACAAAATTGGCATTTAGTTTAGTAAGTATGTCACTCCCTTTCTTATATCTAAATTGAAGGGCATGATGCCCTGATTTCCCACACACATAGTAAACATCTTTTTTCTTAAAGGTTGGATTATTAGTCTTGGACTCATCATACCTTTAAGACTTGTTATCATACCTTTTTTTGCTATGATGTTAATAATAACTGTGATGACTTTTGTCTTCTTCCCTTTGTTCCGCTACATTCGCCTTTGATGCCATCTATTTAACCTTTGCTTCCCTTGTTTGAATTATGTTATTGTCCTCAATTAGGATATAGATAATTACATCCTCTAGAAACATGTGCTTCCTCTTATGTTTAAGTTATTACTTATAATCATTTCAAAATTGTAAAAGCTTTTCAATAAGACTTTCAATGAGACAACCTATTACATAATAGTTTGATATTCTCATTCTTCAGGTCATCCAATAACTTATGATATTCATTGATTTGATCCTAGTCACTCTTTTCATTAAACATCTAAAAATATAAATGGTTAGTAATAATAAACTTTTGTGTACCAACATCCTCCACTATATATTTTTTATCCTTTTTTCCCTATATTTCTTTTGCTTTTTTTAAAGAACAATAGACATAAACAAAAAAAAAATCATTAGATAATGTGATAAGAATGGTGTGACAACAACTTTATTATCTTATTCCTAAACAAGAAACATTTTGTCATAATTCTCATAACCAAACTTTAGTTTAAGTTTAGAAAGAGTAAAAGCAAGACTTAGAACATCTAAAGCTAAAAACACATGTTCTTGTCAATGTTTAAAGTGAGAACCATTAAAAATTTCAATCTTAAAAGTGTCTTGTAAGAACTTAGGGGCAAGTGGAATTAGTTGAGTTTGCGAAGAAATATAAATAGATTAATTAGTAGCAAAGGCAGATTGACTTGTATTTACATCCATAATTGCAAAAATCGGAAATTATCCTTAAGATTGTTAGCAAAAGTACAAAAAAGATTATAAATGGATACAAAAGAAATATGTATGTAGAAAAGGATATCAATTTGAAGTGTACAAATACACTATCCCTAAAGATAATTTTGCCCTCATAAATGTGTTGTCATAATGCAACAAGTTACGATAACTATCCTTCTAATATACAATAAATCTTCCCATTAGTTTGTACCTCACAAGTAAGGTAACAAAAATTGCACTAGTTTATTAAACCTAATAATTTTTAGTAATCAAGGTATAAAGAAAAAAAAAAGAATACTAATGTTCTAATTTTTTTGGAAGGAAAGAATAAACTCTTTTTATATGACTTCTTGTTTAATATCTCATAAGAATAAATATTAAAAATAAAGATAATGATTAATAGTTATACCTACCCCATAAGTAAGGTAATATAAATCATATTAGTTTATTAAATCTAATAATTTTTAGTAATCAAGGTACAAAGAAAAGAAAAAAATCTTAATGTTCTAATTTTTTTAAAAGGAAAGATGAAACTCTTTTTATATTACTTCTTATTTAATATCTTATAATAATAAATATTAAGAATAAAAAAAATGATTGATAGTTATATTTAGTAGTTTTATTATTATAAAAGCTAGTTTTTTAATAACAAAAAATGATTAATAAAAAACAGTTAATTTGATCCAACAAAATATAAAGTGTTTGACAAGGTTTTAGACTAAAGGTGGTCTATTATGTGAGGTTGCATTGGGTTTCCTGTATTATACCTAAATTTGAACTATTCACATATGTGCGAGTCATTTTTTTAGGTCTTTTCTTTTACAAGGTAGAAGACAAGTATTATCTTATAAATATTTGAAACAAGATTTTTATTTTTAAGATAAGATAAAAACTTTTTAAAATACTTTTATTTCTAATATACATTTCTCTCTTAAAATTATATTGGATTTTTTAGAGTTAAATTTTTTAATTTTCTCCATTTACATAAACAGTATGTTTATAGCAAAACTTAGTTACTATAATTTATGGACAAAAAGACACTAACATATAATAATACTAATACAACCACACATGTAAATTAAGTTTGAAGCAGAGTTAACTAAATTAAAGACAATTTAACAAAGAATATGAGATTAAAATTTGTCATATTTTCAATTATTTTACATATTTTAATATTTAATTATCATTATTATAGATAATTATTACAAAGTTTTTGTTTTATAGATGAGAATATTTTTCAATTTTCTAATATATAAACTCCTAATAGAATCTAGATATTAAATTTTTTAATAATTTTTTGTTATGTAAGATATTTTTAACATACATGTTACATGACAAAAAAATCATATATGGCTATCACTTTATAACAAAATTGACTCGTATAATTTTGTTAATAATTCTAAGGTAAATGATTTTTTTATATCATTAATCACAAGTAATTCAACATTGAATCATAACCAAAGACATATTGAATGGACACGATACAATATTTAAATTACTTGTAAATATACATAAATATGTCAATATTTTTAAGATAACTTTAGTCATGAAATTTCCAATAATACATATGCATGACATGCGAATGCTAGTATAATTTATCTCTCATAAATTAAATAAAAACATGGTGTCCCGTGGCGGCATATTATTGATTTGCACGGTGTGCTGTCTCGCGGTTTCTAATACGTGCAAAAATGGACAAATTCAATGATAGATTCAACGTGGCTGTAAAACACCATGGATATTTTAACACGGTGTCGTGACCTGTTTAACTTGTTGGCTCAAAAGAACACGGGTGGTGACCATGCACTAATTTAGTTTTTTTTTTGGGGGGGGGGTGGTGGGGGAGTACTTGCCGCCACTTGTAGCACGCTAAAGTGACACATTGGAAGCATCTCTGGGTATGTGCAACAGAGCTAACTTGAAATGAAAAAGACTTTTGTTTCCCTGGAAACCGACTGTCCCTCGTTATCTTTTAAAATTTTACTGGTTTTTTTTACGTGCCAACGAGTGCGGAAAAGTAAAACGACCGTCCCTTTGCGGTTGCCTCATGTTCCTCGAGCCAGATCAACGCTCCTTTACCAACTTGCAGTTTTCATCAAAACTTTAGAAAACCAATTCTTTCTCCACAGAGATCCGATTGAGGCACGGAATATAGCGTTGGAAAGCTCATGACAGGATCTTCCAGCCCATATAAATTTTACTTTCTAAAACGTCACACTTAACTAACCTCTTATCCAAAAATTTTAGTTATCAAGTTCTCTCAATTTAGGGAGAGTTAGGAGTTGCCATTAACGAGTTTAAGATCTCATTTTCACAAAAACAGACCCCAAAACCATGATTTTTATTATCGGTATACATGTAATCAAACCAGTAAACAACTCGTAAATACTCTAATACAATGTTGGAAGTTAACAGGGTCTAATTTTCATACGAAAAATTAACTATAAATATAAAATACTTCCAAATAAAGTTTAATTTATAGTCATAGAATAACCGGTTTTAAAGTAAAAGAGCAGAGACCCTTTTATGGAGGAGTTTGTTAGTTAACTCTCTTCTGACTGCTGTCTAGTCAAGTACCCGCTTTCTTTATCGGATTGGGTGGAATTATTCAACCCAAAATATCTTTTTCTTATTTGTCATTTAGTTTTGTTGCCGTGCTCGAGTCAAATTTCTCTCCAAAATATCTTTTCTTAATTTGTCTTTTAGTATACAGATTATGATCATAAATTTTTTGTTGTGTTTTTCTTGATGAAACAGTGCAGTCGATGTCTCCCCAAGTAAAATCTTGGGGTTCAATTATTGGAGTGACACCATAAAGAAGCAGAAGCATTTAGCCATTGCTTCCTTTCGTGTCTCCAGCCCTATCTTGTCTTCAAGCATGTAACTTGTCTCCTCTTATGCTTATATTTATGTTACTTGCTACTATAACAGTGCATCTCCGTTTATGAAACTTCTCTAAATCTCCAGGAGCTGTGCCGCAACTCTGTCGGTGATGGCAGAGGAAGTGAATCAGAGTTTCGGCGTAGCTGAAGCTGGTTTACTAGTTAAGGAGCTCAGACAACAGTTCAACTCCGGCAAGACGAAGAGCTATGAATGGAGGGTGTCACAGCTGAAGGGTATTGTGAGAATGGTCGAGGAAAAGGAGAAAGAGATTGTTGAAGCTTTGCATATTGACCTTGACAAGCCTGAACTTGAAGCCTTAGTCTCTGAGGTCCTAATTAATGGCCTGCTTTCTTGCATCTTCAATTTGTTGTGCGTGCAATGCTTGCACGATTGCAATTCTTAGATATCGGCACCTTTACATCTGTAGCTTTGGTTGCAATTTCGATTTGTCACGGCATGAGCCTATTGCATTTTGGATATGAGATTTTCCAGTCTGTTCGGCTCAATTCATCCATTAGTGTTTAATTTTTTCATGCAGATTTCGTTGACAAAAACTTCTTGCAATTTGGTGCTGGGGCAATTGAAAAATTGGATGAAGCCGGAAAAGGTGAATTTGTACAAGTTCCCACTGTTCTAGCGGCAATAGAATGCTCTTGCTTTCAGTTTAAAACTTTTGAGATTAAGCATAATTTGTTGCAATTTCTAATCAAATTTCAGGTAAAAACATCATTGACGACCTATCCTTCTTCAGCTGAAATCGTGTCGGAACCTTTTGGAGTTGTGTTGGTCATCTCAGCGTGGAATTATCCTTTTTGTACGTTGGAAAGAAGTCTCTTTCGTTTTCTAATCATACCTTGCATAACAAGATGGCTTCTATATTTCTGTTGATTGATTGAGTTCAATAAGTCTGGGAAGCGTTTTCTACCTCTGGGGTTATTTCCAAGTACTTTTGGCCTAGCATTAAGAAAATTTGATCCATGTTTTTCCTCTTCCTTTTGAGCAGATGTATTGGTTCCTAATTTATGTTTTTATATGCCGTAATCATGGGTTGAGGTTATCTCATTAACTTTCCTTGATATGGATAGGACCTTGTTTCAGACTCCTCACTATAGTTGAACTCACGTTCTTCTAGTCTCTCCCTCGACTACACTGGTGACCGTTATTGTTTGTTTGCTAGACATGCATCTGCTTTCAGTTTCCTTTGATTTCAACGTTAGCCATTTTGTAGCTCACCATACTGGTACATTTTTCATTGGTTCGCTAGACCAGTAGGGTTGCCCTGTTCCACCATTTTGACTGGCTACTTGGTTAGACTTCCTTATAGTTGAAAGTGCACTTACGAATTCTTTTTTTTTATTTTTTTCCTGGGGAAATTGTAGTAGAACTCGGTTGGTAAGTAGGATGATACCAACTGACAAATGTTGATTGTATGATTGTTGGGATCCTGTCCAATACAGTGCATGTGCAAACTGCTAAAAATATAAAGGTTACTGACATCAAATGCAAAACAATGTGCATCTACGCATTGGGGTTCCTATAAGGAGACTCTGTAGTTTTGTACCAAGGCAAGTAACATGGAAAAGGGAAAATTAAATTTCATGTAAAAACATTGGAAAATTATTTCCCTTATAAGTCCATTAATGTTGCTTATTAGTTGTTTTTTGCAACATTTACACCTCCATTATGTTTTAACTTCCGGAGGCTGTTACATGCTCTATGGAAATTCCTTGACTGGTAAAATTTGAATGCTTGTATTTTCAGAACTTAAAACCCTTTGTTCAGTTATTCGTAGGATTAACGTTTATCCTGTTCTGTCTCTTCCAAATCTGATATACTTCTTGTCTATCTTACAGTGTTGTCACTTGATCCAATCATTGGAGCAATCGCAGCCGGAAATGCTGTCGTCTTAAAGCCATCAGAAATTGCTCCTGCCACATCTTCACTGCTTTCAAGATTAATAAACGAGTATCTAGATAAATCTGCTGTAAGAGTTGTTGAGGGTGCTGTTCCTGAAACAACTGCGTTACTAGAGCAGAAATGGGATAAAATACTTTACACGGGTTGAGTACTACTCTATTATGGACACCGGCAGCTCCTATATGCATGGGCACAAACTGAGTACTACTCTATTATGATCTCTCTCTCTGTTTTCTTTTTTTTTTAAATTTTTTTAGGCAGCACAAGAGTCGGGCGAATTGTGATGACTGCTGCAGCAAAGAACCTAACACCGGTCGTTCTTGAACTTGGAGGCAAGTGCCCAGCTATCGTTGATTCGAATGTCAACTTGAAAGTGAGAATATAAACTGTACAACTCGATCTGTGCGTCTAACTTGGAATATCATTTAATGAATTGCATCTAATTGTCTCTATTTCTAAGGTGGCTGTTAGGAGGATTATAGCAGGAAAGTGGCAGTGCAACAATGGGCAAGCTTGCATCGGTGTTGATTACATTGTAACAAGCAAAGATTTTGCTCCTAAGCTGGTAATATCATCCCATTTTCAGAAAAGGGGAAGATCTATTCAGAAGTTTTGTTACTGATTTCTTAATCTTGGTCACCAGATAGATGCCCTGAAGGATGGACTGGAAGAATGTTTTGGGAAGGACCCAATGGAATCAAAAGACTTATCCCGCATCGTAAACTTAAATCACTATAAACGCCTAGAAAGCCTCTTGAATGAAGACAACGTCTCCGATAAGATTGTCCTTGGTGGCCAAAGGGATCAGAACAAATTGTGAGTGTGATAATTTTCCAGCCAATATTTCTTTCCAGATTCGAACTTAAGAATTCATTGATTCATGATCACACTGTTTATCATTATACCGCAGAAGGATAGCTCCAACCATACTCCTGGATGTTCCTGAAGACTCTCAGATAATGCAGGAGGAGATATTTGGGCCAATTCTCCCAGTTATTACAGTTAAGTGTAACCAGATAAACTTAAGACCGCATTGTGTTTTTTTTTTTTTTTTGTCTCGAATCTTGTGGTTAGCAAGGATCTATCAGGGAGTTTCTCTATTGCTGCAAATTCAAAACAATTGCGTGTTTAAAAGCAAAAATTGGGGTCTAACACAATGCTATATGCTATCTTTCAATTTAGTCCACTTTCCAAGATTTTTGGAACTAATTTATCATCAATTTTTTATTTTGTTTCTTTTTTTTTGTGTGTATGTGTCGATGTGTTAGGTTCAAAACATCAATGACAGCTTCAATACGATAAACTCGAAACCGAAACCTCTTGCAGCTTATCTCTTCAGCAATGATGGGAAGCTGAAGAAGGAATTTGTCTACAATGTGTCCTCTGGCGGAATGGCCATCAACGAAACTGTCCTACATGTATTGCTCCCTTTCACAAATTTTAGTGAGACATGATGAATGCAAAACATATTAGCAAATTGACCAAAAACAAAGTGATGCACAACAAATCTTGCAGGTCACAGTTCACACTCTGCCCTTTGGAGGAGTAGGCGAGAGTGGAATGGGATCCTACCATGGTAAATTTTCGTTTGATGCTTTCAGTCACAAGAAGGCAGTTCTTTACAGGAGCTTCAATGGAGATGCCTCCATAAGGTACCCGCCATACACACCAAGAAAGCAGAAGTTAATGAAGGCTCTGATCAACGGTAGCATAACTGGGATAATACTTGCGTTGCTGGGATGGTCCAAAGATTAAAGATGATAGAGATATATAATTATGAAAAATTATAGGTATATATATATATTAATTATGTGTCATGTGAATTTATTATATTTATTGAGAAATATATTTTTATTTATATAAAAAATAAAATAAAATTTAAATTATGAATATTTTTAATAAATAATAAATTTAATAATATTTTTAAGAAAATATAAATATTAAAAAACTTAAATTATTAGTATTTTAAAAAATGAATTTAAAAAATATTTTTTCTTTAATAATATTTTCAAATCAACATTTTTTATTCTTCTTATCATAGAAATAAACCTAAAAACAAGAGTAAGAAAAGGAAAAAGGACTATTGGGAATGCAAAAATAAAGAGGACAGTAAAAGGAAAAGCAAATTTAGTGTTTTGAATCAAGGTAAAAGTAAATTAAATTCTTATTATTTTATTTGTAATGGTCTACATAAAGCAATTAGGCATCCAAAAAAGGAAAATTTGAATATCTTGGTAGTTGAAGAATGTGAGAGAAATACTAGTTTAGATAATGATAATCCTTATTGAGTTAATCCAATAAAATTAATTAATATTATGTATGCAAAATGTGCCCTACAAATAAGTTTAATATACGTAAAAATCAAGCTAAGTAGAAGTTGGTGGCATTGGTGGATTTTGATATGACACATAACTTCATTGTCAAACGGGTGGCAGACTCACTTAAGTTGAATGTGAGCAAGAGTAAAAGTTAAGTAAACGCAGTTAACTTAACCATATGTAAATGTGTTTGGAATGACAAAAAGAGTTAAATTAATCTTTGACCTGCATATAGGTAAATTTGATTATTTTATAATGTCGTTAGACAATTTTAAAGTGAACTTAAAATTGGATTAATTCATGCAAGCAAAATTTGCCTCAATACCTCATTTGGGTGACTTAAAGATGATGGATAAAAATTAGCCTAGCTTGTTGCTAGTGAAAAACACTCTCTTACTAGTAAGGATGGAAAAATGTATGCAATATTATCTATCTTATAAGTGCACCTAAGGTAAAATGAAAGAGATGTAAAGTATTTGGCAACTTTAAGGGTGATTGAGCTCAGGGCATAAGCAAGAATGCTTAACAATAATGCTATGATGGGCAAGACAAGTCTTTATGTGCTAGTCAAACCTCTTTTAGTGGAGCATGTCATTGATCATAAACTAGTTTTACATGATCAAAAAAGTAAGGAGAATGATACAAGCCAAGATTGTTGCAATGGTAAGAGTTCCTTCGAGTTTATGAAAGGGCGATAACCCCATACTTCAATGGGATAACATGTTTATTCTTTGTAAATGTTGTTTGATTAGGCCTAAAATGGTGTGAGCAAGGTTTGGTGAAGTATGAAGGAAGGCAATATGCATTATAGGATTTCTTCAAAGTCTAGTTTTAACCTTGGAAATATTAATGATTTGAGTAAGATTACTTATTAGTGGCGGTAGCTAGTCTTATGAAATTTTACCCTAAGATGTATAGTTAGTTAGGAGTTGGAGGTATAAAAGTACACCTTATCAATGAGGTCATTGGCTTTAACAAGTGGCCCTTAGGTCTCTTGGCATAAGAGTGCAAATAATTGGTAGCAACTTGCACTAAAATCTAACAAAGGATATTAGCATGAGTTGGGTATGTCAAGAAAGCAAGGTGAACATGGAATTAATGCATATGGTAGCAAGTCAAGGGAGACTTGGTGTTGGGTTATGGTGTTGGCATCAAACAAGTAAAGAGTTGGGAGTAATATGCACTTGTGTCGCAACAACATAGGCTGGATAACATAATGACAGCTCAAGCACAACAGTTTTTTCTCTTACCAAATGATTAAATTTCCTAATGATCTTTAAGAGGTATAATGCATGTCACACATCAAATTTAATCAATGTTGATGTATACGTGAGTATCTAGGCTAATGCTATAAAGGCTTGTTACAAATTGGCTAACAAGTATTTGAGAGCTAATTGTGGCATTAACAGTTTGTTGGTGTATGGTCTTAGGGCCCAAGGTAACATTATGTAGGTCTAATTGCATGTTGGCTAGCACTCCAAACCCTTAGCAAATTAAGGACTTAAAGTACAAATTAAGTCAATATGGGCATCAAACACCACGAAAATAGAGAGAACATGGATTTTGCTTTTTTAAAAAATGGGATCAATTTGCTAGATGAAGATGTGAGCCAAACTATAAAGTATTGTTTAAGGCATTGGTGTCATATGTTCCTTGAAAATAAAAGAACATAGGTAGTTGTAGTATATGTGTCAATCAACTATCGATGATAAGGAAAACTTTCCTTAAACATAGTAACATATGAAAAAGTTGTTGACAAAAACATAAGAACACTTGTTGGAAACTTGGAGCAGGTAAAATTATGTCATCTAAGTGGCAGAAAGTAAGCCAAAGTGTAGTCCAATACATGTCAACATAGAGTGCAAAAATAAGGAAAATGGGGGCACTTACCTTGATTACTAAGCCATGTAATCATGAAATCACTTTTGCATAATTAGCTTGACTATCAAGTCATGCAAGTCCTTAGTAATTGGGGGTATTAACTACCATAATTTATAGCCTATAAATAATTGTGAAGTGGGTAACTCAAGGCTCACAATGGAAACAAAAAAAGTAACATTTATAGGAGTAAGCTTTGCATTGTACTTTTTTGCGTACTTTTATGAGATAAGTAATCAAAGATTGGGAAAAGTTCTTGTACATATTGTTATCTCTCTACAATTGCATAATTATAAGGGAGTAAAAACACTTTTCTTGTGTGTAGGTTTGGTTAAGATCAAGAGATGTCTTGGTGTCATCATAGGCAGAAAAATTTGATGCTTGAAATTAACTTTGTGAAAACTAGTATCAAATCACTAAGGTTTAATCGATAGTTAGTGAATTAACTCTTGATACAATGTGTGTGCTTGTGGCCAAAATCACAATGATAATTGGTGATGTCTTTGATAAGGAGTATTTCTCTATATGTGGAAACTTCACAACCCATGATCAAGATATTCTCAATTTGCAATTACAATATAAAGGTATACCTTTAAATGTAACCTTCTGTCTTTATTGGTCCTTAAGATAACTTTAAAAGGGAGAGAATTGGGTTTATTTAGTTTGATCACTCAATTTGCATTCAATCTTAACTTTAGAGAGTAATAACAAGAAAATTAATAACAAATAGCAAAACAAGTAATATAACTAACGGAAAATAAAGAGATAAAGGAAGGAAAAAGTGTGCATGGTAATTTATAGTAATTCTACTCAAATTGAGAACCTATGTCCATTTCTTAAGGTTTGTCCCTTAAGAGTTCAACTCTACTAACTCTTTCTTCTTTTACAAGATGAAAACAATCCTTTATACTAGGTCTCCTTAACCTTGATTATAACAAATTTTCTATGAAACTTTCATAAGAACTAATGACTCTTTATAATTTAGAGACTCGCGCTTTAATACCTTTTACTAAAGCACTCTTGCTTCTTTCTCAATCCCAACTATTCACTCTTAAAACTCTTACTCTTGATTTCTCATTTTTGATCACTTTTTCTTTTTGATCTTCCACTAAGCTTGATACAATGTCTTTAAGTTCTTTTTTCTATCTCTATAAAAGAATTCTACAACTTTCTTATAAACAAAAATAAGAAATTAGTCACTAGAGACTAATTATTTTTTCCCTAAAAAGAATCAATTCTAAAAGTAAAAAACTTTAACTTTGAAAATTTGGTCGATTATAGCATTTAGACCAATCAATTGGTCCAAAATATTTGTAATTTTTTCATTTTCTATGCTTTCAATTATTTAGTCCCATTACTTAACCAATTTGAATTCTTTATAACTTTTACAATGTGAAAGCTTTCAATTCTTAAGTTAACCTTGGTTGATTGCAACTATTAATCAAGTTGACCGATCTAAAATCTTTATGACATTTGACTTCATAGCTTTCTTGATATTTGGTTGATTACAAGTATTAGTTTGCTTAACTAACCCAATTTTTTTGTTTTTTTCTTTTGTTTTTTTTTTAGCTACTTCACCTCTTAATTATTAGTTGATTAGGTTGACCAATTTTAAATTTCTATCAATCTTAATCTTCACAATTATTTCATCTTTCTTCAAGATTACTCATGCTCACATTTAATATCTTTTATAAATATAAATTTGACCAAAAAAAAAAAGATATCTGCATAATTTGTAACTCAATTCAAATTTAAAATTTAAAAATCTTTTTATAATAAGTATAAATCAAATAAATACTATTAAAATATAGATATTTTTTGGTTAGTAAGTAATCATATTAATCAAATTAGGAAAATATATCAAAATATAGAGAAATAAAGTACAACACATGATCCATTAAATTCAATAATCTCACCTTTAGTTTTAACAATCTCCCTCTTTTTAATAATGATAATCATGATTGATTGATAGGAAAAAATATAAACAAAATGTACTAACTCCTCTTGAATGTATGCTCTCTCCCTTACTAATGTAATTAAAGTGGTTGATCAACTTATGAACTCAATAAAAGTCAAAGCAATAAAGCATCAATCGATTAAGAAACAAGTAATAAAGCAAACATGCTTAAATGTGATTCATCAATCAAGCAAAGGCAAATATCAAAACAAACATTCAATAAAATATCAAAGCATTTAACAAAGTATCATAACAAAAGAATATCAACAAGGTACAATCATCCAAGAGATATAAAATAAAAGTTCAATGAGATCAAAGTCATCAAAATTATCAATCATTACTCTTCTTCTTGGCATTATTTAAAAAAAAAAAGCATAATTAAGACTTCATTGCTTCCTTTTCATAGAGTCACCTTTAAAATGACCTTTTTTCTTCAACAGTCTAAGGATGAAGGCAAGGTTTTCACTTAATTCCTTCAAAAATCTTGTAACTGTACCCTAATTTCATCCATATCATCTTTAAGCCCATTCACATTCTCTTTAAATATATTGACTCCCTTAGTCAAGACATATTAATATTAGTAGAGGCTTAAAGAGGAGCTGAAGACTTGAACTTAGTTCCCTTGAAGGTGTAAAGCACTTTCCTTCACTTTGCACCAAATGGATTTGCTTAAAGGTAGTGGTACTTATGAATTAACCTAAGGTAACGTGAGAAAGGGCCTTTTTAGTTAAAGGGCCTTTCTAGTTATAGGTTCACCTAGCTTCTAAAGTAAGAAACTCATATGCATACCTTAAGGGAACTTTTGCATTGTCTCCTTTTAAACTTTTTCAAATACTTTCATCATGTACTTCGGTAATTTGAATTTTTTATTCTTTAACAAGTACGTAAGGAGGCACATGTTAAGAAAAGTCAAGTAGTCATAATGACCACTTTAAGGATTAATTTTTTAAAGAAACAATCCTTTGAATTATCCTTAACTTAATTAGTAAAGAAAACACTTTGAAAGGATTATTAATGTTGTCACTTTCTTCATAAAGCTTGGACTAATCTTTAAACATAATTTTCATTTGTTCCTAAGCACTGACTTGCCCAAATTTCATAAATCTATCTAATTAACACATCCACCTTTTAATGGAAAATTCAAGTAATCCACAATTACCTTATGAGTGATTTTCACATCTTTTTCATCCCATGTGTCGAGATATAGAAAAGATGATGTTAACCAACATGTATTGGGCTAAAGATACAAAGCTTTGGTACCAAATAAGGCTCAATGATAATGCTAGTGTTAGAAGGCCAAGGATAAAGACACGAGACATGTTGAAAAAAAAAATTAAAAGATCAATTTTTACCTTATAATACATTATAGGTGGCAAGAAAATTACTAAATTGAAGTATAATGACACAATATGCAACTATATTAAAGAGTTTAGTTTTTTAATACTTGACATATGTAATATGCTATATGAGGATAAGTTTTTCAATTTCATATCAAAACTTTAACTTTAGGTGCAAATTAAGCTAAAGAGGGAAGGTGTGAAGACCTCCATAACAATTACAAATGATGGCTTAGTTGATTTTTTAATTAACACCTTTAATTCTTCTGACCATGGAGAGCAACCTAAAAACAAGTACAAAATGAAAAAAAAAAGGATTATTAAAAATGCAAACATAAGAAGGACATTAAAAGAGAAAACATTGTTGTTGCTTCATAACAAGGTAAAAGCAAATCAAATTCTAGTTGTTTTATTTGAAATGATCCACACAAAGTAAAGGAGTGTCCAAAAAAGGAGAAATTAAGCATTTTAGTGGCTAAAAAAGGTAAGAGTGATACTAATTCAAATGTTGGCAACCCCTCTTAGATTAATAATATACAATTGATCAATGTTATTTATGCAAAATGTACCATATAAATAGGTTTGATGCATGTGAAAATTAGGCTAAGCAAGCAAAAGTTGGTAGCATTAGTAGATTTTAGTGCAATACATAACTTCATTGCCAATTGAATGGTAGGCTCACTTGGGTTCGATATAAGCAAAGGTGGCAACTAGGTCAAGGTAGTCAATTCAACAACATATAATATGCTTGGAATAATAAAAGGAGTTAAGGTAAACCTTAATTAGTAGATGGATAAATTTAACTTCTCTATAATGTCGTTAAATAATTTTGATGTGATCCTAAGATTGGATTCATTCATACAAACAAAAATTACCTTAATGCCTTATTTGGGTGGCTCGATGATCATGGATAAGAATTGGTCATGTTTTATTGCTAGTGAGAAATGTCTTCCTACAAGCAAAGGGTAGGAAAAGTTACATTATATTGTCTACCTTACAAGTATGCTGGGGTATAAAGAAGGAGATACGAAGTACTTCATAATTTTAAAGGTGATCATGTCTAAAGCAGATGTGGGACTGCTTAACAATGATGCTATGATAGGCATGGCAAGTTTTCTTGTGCTAGCCAAACCTCCTTTAAGTGAACATATCACAGGTCATACATCAATTTTGCATAACTAGAAATGCAAGGAGAATGATGCAAGTTAGAATTGCTATAATGATAAGAGTTATTTCAAGTTTTTTTAGGGGCAATAGCACCATACTCCAATGGGATGCTAACAAGGTTGTTAGCTTTAATAGGTAAAGGTAATTTGTTAGCCCCCTAAGTCTCTTGACATAAGACTATAAGTAATTGGTGGCACTTTGTACACTTAACACGAGAGATTGGCATGAATTGGTCATATTGAGAAAGCAAAGTGATCATGGAGTCAATGTATATGACAACAAACCAAGAAAGGTTAGGTGTTAGGATATGGTGTTAGCATTAAGTGGGTAAAGAGTTAGGGGCTAAAGCATGAGTGTTATGCAACAATGCGCATTAGCATCATAATAACATGCACTAGACAACATGGTGACAACTCAAGCATTAAAGTGTTTTCTCTTACCAAATGGTAAAATTTCCTAATACTCTTTATAGAAATAATGCATGTATTACATTAAAGTTAGCCAACATCATCACACAAGTAGATATCTAGGTTAATGTTATAAGGGCTTTTACAAGTTGGCTAACAAGTGTTCAAAAATTAGCTATGGCATCAATGATTTGTTAACGTACAGGTTTGGGACTTAGGCTGACATTTTACAGTCCTTGGCTTATGGGTTAGCTAACCCATAAGCCAAGGACTGTAAAGTGTTAGCCTAAGTCAATATGAACACCAAGCATTACAAAAATAAGAAAAACATAACTTGTGCTCCTTAAAAACATTAGATTAACTTGCTAGTAAGAGATGTGGCAACTAAGCTATAAAGTGTGTTCAAGACATTAGTGTCATAAGCTCCTTAAGGATATGAAAACAATGGTTATTATTGTATGAGTACTAATCAAGTATTGGTAAGGTGACAAATTTTGCTTAAATGTACAAGACATGGAAGAGTTGCTAATCAAAAACATATGAACACTTGCTAAAAACTTGAAGTGGGTAAATTATGTCATCTAGGTAGGAAAAATGGTTCAAAGTGTCTTGTCCAAGGCATGTCAACATAAAGTATGAAAATAAGAGAAGTGGAAGCATTTTCCTATATCACTAAGTTATATAATCATGAAACCATTTAGGCATAATTAGTTTGACAATCAAGTCACACAAATTTAAAGATAATTAAAGATGTCAACTAACATAATTTATAATTTATAAATAATTGTAAAGTAGATAGATAAAGACCCACAATGAAATGGGAGAGACTTTCGTATTATATTTTTATTGTATATTTTTGTGAGAAAAAAAATAAAAATTTAAGAAAATTTTTTGTATGAGTTAGATTCTCTTTATAATTGCACAATTGAGAATATTTGAGTAAGAACACTTTGCTGGTATGTTGATTTAGTTGAGACGTGTTAATGGGCCAAAAACATTGGTGTTTAGAATTAATCCCGTGGCACACTCCATGGTTGACACTAAATTTAATTAAATCATTTTTTGTGTGTAAAAAAAATAACATTGATACAAACGAAACTCGTTTTGGGAGGAGCCAGGTACTGAATCATTATGATTTCGGTGATTGGAACCGCGAAAACATAATATCCTCATGATATCACACTATACGTCAAAACCTCTATCTTATAATATTTATTTATTTATTTATAATTAGCAGTTTCATATTCATGGATCCGTGCCTATGTGTAATGTGGAAACATTATGGTTCGGAAATGTATCTAAAGAAAAGATTCCTTGCTAGCTTGGAGGAGGAAAAGAATAATGTACCCACCGAACCCAAGCAAAACGCGCGAAAAAGAAATCTTTCCGCAGTCGTCGGTAAATGCAATTTGGTTGCAAAGAAAGGCAATCAAGGTAAGCGATGCCCATGAATTCTTCGTTAGCAAGCAAAAGAACACCGATTCTCACTCAGATTCCAGCCAAAGCCATTTTAAAAACCAAACTTTGGAACGCATGCATTTCTAAATAAATTGATCCAAGGACTGTTTCTTCTCTCTGAGTCATTTTATCATACGTATATAGTACCCTACTTTCTAATTATTGAAAACTAAAGAAGAAGGCATAGCAGCATCCCCTTGAGGAGGGAGGGATGGAGAAAGGGAGATTGGGGGTTTTTGCGTTGATGATACTCGCACTGGTCTTGGGGCCGTCGGCTTCCACTTCCAGTGGTGTCGAGCATCAAAGACGGAGAAAGGCAGCGGTATCGACTTCTCCAATGTTGCTCAACAAAGCTGGGCCATCCATTGTGTTTCCACTTCATGGGAACGTGTATCCTGTTGGGTATCAGACTTTATGGAAATTTGGATTCTCATCGTTTTTCCTAGTTTTTCTCCGTGTTCTTGCATGCATGCATGCATCCCTTTTGTTTTATTTAACTTTTTTCTGTTTTCCCTTTTGGTTGTTTGGTAGCAAGGAAAAACTGCAACGGAGCTTTGATATGTCGACTTATAGAAGCAGAAAATCACTCTTTTCCATATTGCCTTTAGTTCTTCGTCGCATTGAACTTTTGGTCTTCAAATATTTATGAAATGCAAAAACAGTTTTTTACTCGTCAAAAATTGTCAAGGATCTATTAATCGCTTCTTCAATTGTGTTGACCCCCTTGGACTTAGATCCTTTGGCCAGAACAATTGTTAGTTTGTTCCATCTCTGATATGATAATATGTTTTAGCAAATCCCTGATGGTTTAGTTCCTTTCTCAGGACTGTACTTCAAAGGGGTGGTTTAGCCTTCTCTGGTATTGAATAATGTATTTCTGAAATTGGATGTTGCATTTTGTAGGTACTATAATGTGACCATCAACGTAGGCCGACCATCAAAGCCCTATTTTCTTGATGTAGACACAGGTAGTGACCTCACATGGCTCCAATGTGATGCTCCCTGTGTCCACTGCGTCGAGGTGAAGCATTATGATGGCTCTTATCCCTTTTGTGTTATTTTGCTTTGTGAAATTTTAAGACTACAGTTGCCTCATGGTCTACAAAATGAAGTCAGGCTCTACATCATTGTTAGACCATTAAGATGGTGTGCCTATTGTCATTAATTATTGATTTGAACCATATTTCCAAACTATATTAGCTTTGATATGAGCAGGTAATGATTTTTAAACTTAAGTCACTTTCCCTGGCCAATTATTCTCCCAAGGTTTCCATATTCCTTCATTTCTTCAAATAAATTATGTGGTATATATTTTGCAATTATCATTGTCTATCAAACTTATACTTAATCCTAATTAATTTCAAACACTGTGTTCTCAATGTTGTATAGTAGTCATCCTTCATGTCTGAATATAGTTTGTCATGTTCTTTTCAGGCACCTCATCCATTTTACCGTCCCACAAAAAACCTGGTGCCTTGCAAGGACCCACTCTGTGCTGCCTTGAACCCAAGTGGTCACAGATGTGACTTCCCAGAGCAGTGTGATTACCAGGTTGAGTACGCAGATGGTGGTTCCTCCATTGGGGTTCTTGTGAGAGATGTATTTCTTTTCAACCTTACAAATGGAATGCGGATCAATCCTCTTCTGACCCTTGGGTTGTTTTCTTTCTTCAAGTTTTTGAAGTTCCATTAAACTTGCACTTTTCATTTCTAAAGGCCATGGTATAATTGCTTAGTCTCATGTGAGACTTTGGTTGAGGTGAATAATAGCAGTTTTATAGAACATTTTATATCGGGTTTCAGTTCAGATTTGCAAGTAATGTGGGGATGTCTAACCTCTAATGGCATTTAGGATGATAAAATATCGTCTGCCTCTTTGCAAGCAATTTTGATGTCAATATGGCAATTGTCTAAGAACATACTATCGTTTCTTTTTGTTGTTTTTTTTTTTTTATGGTGTACAGATGTGGATATGATCAAGTTCCAGGTGGATCTGATCATCCCTTAGATGGAATACTTGGCCTTGGTAGGGGCAAATCCAGCATCATATCACAGCTTAGTAGCCAGGGTTTGGTCAGAAACATAATTGGCCACTGTATAAGTGGGCGCAGCGGTGGATTTCTCTTCTTTGGGGATGATCTTTACGATTCTTCTTATGTCTCTTGGGCATCAATGTCAAGCAATCTCCCGTAATTGGGCTCTATAGATTTCCTTCATTTTTTTTAGTATAGCTCTCTTACTGCCCCAGATTTTCTACTCTGACAACATATCATTCTGCCAGAAAACACTATTCACCTGGAGTTGCAGATCTAACTTTTGGTGGGAAGCCTACTGAGATCAGAAATCTGCTCATTGCTTTCGACAGTGGGAGCTCTTATACATACTTCAGTTCTGAAGCATATCAAGTCCTAGTCTCTTTGGTGAGTTGGAAGCAATTTTATGACACATGCTGATAAAAGTGCCAGATTGAGTGGCTTGCATTTGCATCCATGGTATTCAAGTGGGCTTTGTTCGTGCATGTATGTTTGAGCTGTTTCCTTGCATCTGTGCATTCATGCTTTATAAGCAGGCTATGTGCATGTTTCCCGGTTTCCAATTCATTGGTAAACAATGTGAATCTTGCTACATGCTAGCTAAAAATGTTACTCTCAGTGCATTTGCAGGGTAGAAGCATCAACCAGGCTTCGAGTGCAAACTAGTGCTTATATTAAACCATTGTTGATGTTTAATTTCTTATTCATTCCATATCCTCTTTGTAGGTTAAGAGAGAGTTATCTGGAAAGCCCTTAAGGCAAGTGGAAGCACTGCAGGACCAGACACTCCCACTTTGTTGGAAGGGCCGAAGACCTTTCAAAAGCATACCTGATGTGAAGAAATATTTCAAGCCCTTAGCCTTGAACTTCACAAACAATGAGGAGGCTAAAACTCAGTTTCATATACCACCAGAAGCTTTTCTTATAATATCAGTAAGTCCAATATTCGGTCTCCATTAGCTTAAACAAATAAAGGGAAAAAAAACACTTGTTTCCTTTTATAATCATGAGGCGATGGTGTTCCTGTTGGGGAAGGAGGGTGGAATTTAAGTTTGTTTCCAATGAAAGTAGGAGTGCCATTCAATACTAACTACATTGTTTTGCAGTCCAAAGGGAATGTTTGTTTGGGAATTTTAAATGGTACACAAGTGGGGCTGGGGCATCTGAACATCATTGGAGGTAAGAGTTTGTCAGTTATTTAGAGCCAAGCTTGTAGGATAGAAGATGTGAATGTCATAACCAGCTGAGCTACTATGCCTTGAGAATTTCTTTCCTTGCCATTTTGCCAGACATATCAATGCAAGACAGAATGGTGATTTATGACAATGAGAAGCAAATGATTGGATGGTCCCCTGCAAATTGTGATAGGCTTCCGAAGTCCAAAAGAACTATCATCTGATTGTTAAGGACAGCTCTTAATCAGGCCGAACCACCTAGTAACTTGCTGCTCCACCGTGTATTGCTTGTTTATATTTCTATGAGCCCAGGAAACAGGGGAGCCCGTCATAGGGCAGTTAACTGGAAGTTGAAGACTGCACACACCCTTGTAAAGACTAAATTGTGTGTAGTCCGCAATATCTGACGACGGTGGCATATCCCTCAGCTATAACAGGGGGTTTATGTGTTTCGCAGGATTGCAATTATACTCGGTCAGCCATCCTATTTATTTTGGCTCCTGCGAAAACTTGATGTGTGAGAACTTCCATGTATTGTGTTATTCTCTTCCTCTGACTCAGCAACGCCCTTGGCTCCTTAAATCTGAACTGTGTTGTCTGTATATGTGAAACTCCATTTGGTCAAACCAGATGAATTTTCTAAACTAAAAATTATCATTACCATGTATGACTACGGTAAAAAGACATACAATACAACTGTAAAAAGAAGATTACTGTATTATATTGCATGATATTTACAAAATTAGGACTAATTGCCAATTCCGAACATTAATAATTTAGCAGTCGCTGAGCACATTGTACAAATGTAACAGTTCATTGGCATGTGGAGCTCGTTCAGAGATGCACATATTTGCATAAAAGCATTTTCCTCACTAGAGATGTAAGATGGTTCACCTACCCATCAATATATGAATAGTTAATAAAACCTCAAGATTTCCGGACATGGACGGGTGGAGATTATGGCTGCGGGCAATTAACTCAGAGACAACCTGCAGCACGACGTTGCTAAAGGGTGTGTAGTAAAAAATCCACCGTTGGTTTCGCAATGTCAACGGAACAAATTTGGGATTTTCTGTTCAACATTATCAAGCTGCACTTTCCAGTGTATTCTTCAGGTTAATCCCCCCAAACCTCTATCCATCCTTGCCGCTTTCATCGTGAAAGACTTTTATCCAATTCAACTAATTTGCAATTAAATCAAATAAAATAAATCATTGTACAGTACAACCTTACAAACAAGAGTCCCCCCCAGGGGTTCAGCTAATTCCTATTAATACTTCTGAACTGTTGGCCACACGTGTAGGCTTACAGATTACAATTGTCTGGTCTAACAATCTAACTAAACCTAATCATTGATTTAGCTTGTCTGGGATCCACGACAAGTATCTCCTCTTTCTTTCTCCCTTATATGGTTTTTTTTTTTTTTTCTTCAATTATCCTCTGCTCTTTCCTTTTATCGTGCGATGATGAGATTATTACAATGGCTTCTGCCAGTACATGAACATTTCTTGCGAAGGTGAGAGATAATCCATTTGGTATTGAACTTGTGAAGCAAAAGGGTCATCTTGGAAGACATCCATGTAACCGAGGTTGAAATCAAAGCTATTCTCGAGATCAGCATTCCATTTAGGTTCACTCTGGACCTCTTTCTCACACGTGACCTCAGGCGAAAGCACGTGCTCCGAACAACTCGAGTCTGTGTGCAACCTGGGTATAGAATCCGAGGTGTCCACATGCAATAGGTCACTGCTCATCATTGATGAAGGTGCCAACGGTGACCGTTGGGACAGTGCCATTCCATTCTGGCTGGCCATTGATATGTCCGGTTTCTGGTCCTCAGTTTCTGAGTAGTTTAGTTTTCTATCAACAGAGTACTTCTCTATGCTCCCTTTTTTGTTATATATACGGCATAATACCCAGTCATCGAGCTGCAAAAAGACAAAATACATCAGCATGTCATCTACACTGAATTGCCCAGTTTAAAAACAAAAAGCAAGAAAAGAAAAACGGAAACCCAACTGGGCTAATTAGGGGATATGTTCTATTGGCAATTGGAAGGCCTGTAGAGGCTAAGTGATACAATCTAAGATCCCTTTACACCACAATCTCCTAAATCAAAAAGAGGCCACTCAGTCTCAAATGGTTGGTTTATGAGTTTCAAAGAAAAAGAGGTGAAAAGGATTTCAATCTTATTTAGTCCATTGCCCTCTCTCTCTCTCTCTCTCTCTCTCTATATATATATATATATATCTATATATATATATATATATATATATATACACACATATAGCCCTCCTTCAGACAAAAAAAATACAATCAAATGACAATTCTACCCAAAAAAATAAAATAGCGTAATAATTAGGAAGATATAAATAAATGAAATGAATAAGTTACAGAGTGGAGCGAAGTACCCTGAGGTTTTTGGTCTTGCCGGCCGACCTATCCACATTAGCAAGTCGATATTCGTGCATGATCCAGTTGGTTTTGATTCCTCGGGGGGCTTTTCCGGCGTAGAACACTAGCGCTTTCTTGATGCCAAGGGGTTTGGGCCGACCAATCGGTTTATCCGCCCCCGTCGCTTTCCAGTATCCGGTCCCAGCCGCCCGGTTCGGCCTCGAACCGTTTGGATATTTTCGGTCCCTTGGGGAAAAGAAATACCACTCCTTTTCTCCGGAAACTGCCATGTCTGCTTGCACAACAATATGTTCAATTAATTAATTAATTAATTAATCAAGTAAATTATTTCAAAATAAATTAATCTGATAACCTGCTTCAGATTTCTCCGTATATATATAAGAAAAAAAAAATATATATATATATATTAGCAGAATTGATTCCAAAAAGAAGGAGCAGACCCAGTTGGTGCCGTACACAGGCAAATAAATTCGAGCAGATTCATGAACAGTCAAAGTAAATTCATTTTTCATTTGAATGTTTCATATTTCTGTGAAATATTAATCGTTTTTTTTTTTTAAAAAAAAAAGTGTTGAGTGTTATAAGAAAAGCAAAACTCTTGACAATTTAAATGGCAGAGGTAGGGGAAAAAAAAAAAAAGAAAACCCAAAAAAATAAGAAAGATCGAGTATGGTTTCAGATCACCCCATTTCCCAAATCGTAATCAATCGCTCGAACAGGGGGATCGATCAAACTTCCTCAAAACAATAAAAGAAAATTTAATTTTGGAAAGAAAGAAAAGGGAAATGAAAAAGAAGAAAAAGAAAAGAAAGAAAGAGAGAAGAACCTGGAAGCTGCCAAGGATCAAACTTATAAAGATCAATCTCAGCAATAATTGGAACAGCAATAGGCTGGCCCCCACATTTCCTCAACAAATAATGATTCACCAGCTCATCGTCGGTGGGATGGAATCTGAACCCCGGCGGTAACTCTATCTCTGCTCCTTTCATTCTCTCCTCTTTTCTCCCCCTCCCGTTCCTTCTTAGTTTCTTCTGCGTAGAACTTCCCGTTCCGGCGGGCGTGCGTGCTTGCGTTCAGACGGAGATGCTTTCCAGCCGCCGCTCGGCTGTGCTGAGCTGTGCTTGCTTCCTTCCCTTCGATGAATGGAACGTAGATAGCCAGAGCAGGAACGGCCGCAGGTTTTTATACAGAGCACGTGGGGGCCCCACTTTTTTATAAGGGCACGAGGCAGGGCCTTCGTCCTTTTTTTTTTTGGTATATCTCTAATATCTGTATCCGAGTGGCCCAAAAATAATAAATTAAAAAATAATGATAATAATTTAAAAATAATAATAAAATAAAATAAAGAAGAAGTCGAAGAAAGAGAGAGAGAATGGTTGATTTCTTTGGCTGACCGCAGCCCGCTGATGCTGCCACGTTCTGTGTTTAGATGAGCGGTTTGTCTTGTTCCTCTGCTTGTTGTCACTGCTTCCGTCACCCGCTTGTCCCCTTCTTTGAAAATTTGCAGGTCGGCTAGCACCCGTGGAGCGGGGGTCGGTTGACCGATTTCTGGTTCTCCCGCTTTCCTCCATCTACCCAATAGGATGACGCCACGTTGGCCCTTCGTGCTTGGGCATTAAGTTGTCAGCCGTGAGTGGAGGGCCTACCTTCCTAAAGTTAGGCTTTGATGTAGATAATCACGACGTTCCCAGATTTGAAAATGGTCGTCGCCCGGTCCTACCTTCCGGAAATCGACGTCTTCTCCTGTTTTCTTTTTGTTTTTTGTTTTTTATTATTATTTTTTTTAATCATAAATTTGTTGTAATTATCCCTTGCGTTTGATTCGTTTGTCCAAAGTGTCATGTGCTGGTGAGCGACGTCATTCCTGACATAAAAAGATTCGGAAAAAAAAATTACGCGCGAAACAAAAATGTAAAATAAAATAAAATAAAGTCAACAAACAGTCTCACTACAATTATTAATTGCAATCATTCTCGATAGATATAAGTTTAGTGAATTTAAATGAATTATAAAAAAATAAAAAAAATTTTATGCTTGTTTTAAATTTATCATATTTGTATCCACCATACCATAGTTATTTATTAATCAAGAAACCTGGACAGCATTTAGCTCAAACCTGGAACTGCCAGAAGGCCTCTTTCCCACCGCGTTGCCATCATTGACATTAAACATCAGCCTTTTTTCTCGTCGTGTAGAACAATGCGGGCAAGGCTTGCACTCCCCCCCCCCCCACCAACCCGCAATAGATATATATATATATATATATATAGTATATGCTATGTGGCCACTTCCCTCTGTGCACTTTCTTGCAGTTGCCCTGAACTTTTATGGCGTGCTTAGACCTAAAGAGGGGT
>JAHOYR010000015.1:7969161-8119450 GCA_023213295.1 Bruguiera hainesii | reverse complement strand
TATATATATATATATATATATATTTTTTTTTTTTTTTATTTATCATTTAGATAAGTTAAAAATGAGTGAGAAAAAAAATGAATGGAGTAAAAAACATTTCATTTGGATACGGTGAAAAAGTAAAGAGATAGAAAATTGATGTTTGTAAAAGTTTACTTTCAATATTTATTTGTTTTTTCAATTACAATGACAGCTTTTTTTTTTTCTTTTTCTTTTTTTACATGTACCTATCACGTTTTTTTCATTAACCTTTTGTACCCTTTTCGTTAATCTTCCTTTATTCTTGCCATGTGACAATCTATGCATACTAAATTTTGACAAATCAAAGGTTACGTTGACAATTTTGCAATGAAGTAGTAATAATTCTTTAAAAAATTTGGAAAATTAAAAATTAATTTAAAAAATTCCCTATATATAAATTAATTTTGAAAAATACAGAAAAAATAGAATTTAATTTCAAATAATAAAAAAATACTACATTAATTTATAAAAACTTAAAATTTCTGAAAAATAGAAAGCAATTTTAAAAATTTCTTAAAAATTAGAAATTAATTTTAAAAAATAAAAATAAATTTAAATTAATTTTGAAGAACAAAAAAAAAAAAACAAACCAGTGTGGCAACAAGAGGAGATGGAGAGGTTCAACAACGTAGCAGAGTTGTTATCTTAGGTATTGTGGGAGGAGCAAAAGGTATCCATCAAGTAGATATTGCACCGGAGTTGACGGCGACGAGATCAATGTCAAAAGTTTTTGAAATTGATTTTTTGTCAGACTTTTTTAAAATTAATTTTTATTTTTTAGACCTTTTTTTATAACTTTTCAAAATTAATTTATATGTTTCAAAATTTTATTCTATTTATAGAAATTAATTTATAAATTTTTCTATTTTTAAAATTAATTTATAATTTTTCAGAAATCTTGAGAATTAATTTCTATTTCTCAGAATTTTTTTTCTTTTTTTTTATAGTTTTTTCTGTCTATCAAAATTAATTTGTAATTTTCATATTTTTTTATTTTTAAATTTATTTTTACTTTTTAAAATTAATTTTTAATTTTCAAAAAAATATTATCACGTTGTCACAAAAGGTGTAATAGACTGTCAAAAGGTACTTTATTTATTTTTATTCTTTTTCTTTTCTTTTTAATTCTCTAAGGAGGTGAAAGGATTATCTATATCCTACAATTTTAGGCGGAGACAAAAGGTACTTTCTTTTCATTGGACTTTCTTTTTGTAGTCCATTCTGACGGCAGGACGGGTGACTCAGAAATGTCAGTGAGAGGTTGGTGAAAATAGATGACTGGACCAAAACGGATACGTGGAATATATATATATATATAATATTTTTATTATATTTATAAATTAATATTAAAGATTATTTATTTTTATTTTTATTTAATTTTTATAAAAAATAATTACTTGGGTGTTATTATATTTAAATAAAAATTTTTATTTAATTTTAATATTTATAAATTTAGAATTTCTAACTTTGTACCTTAAAGAATTTAAATTTATTTTTACTAAAACAAATATTAATACAATAATATAGAAGAGAAGAGACACTATATCATCAATCAGATTAACAATTCAGGTGGTCGCACGTAACAATATCATTAGCTTAGTATACCATATAATTTGTGGTAAAGCTGGATTATTTGTATTATTTGAATAATTCCGTCGGGTCGAGCAACCATGTCAATTTGACTTTCTTTGGATCTGAACTCGAGGACCCGCAAGATTCTAGTTAGTCGTGTTGAGGATATGATACATTATCTTATTTGTCAAAAGCAATGCATCTCGGTAAGTCAATACTCAAATTGAATGCCTACGTAAATGGTACTGCATTCTCCATAGCGAATATTCGCCTCCACTTGTTATGCCTAATTCTTGTAATATAATCTCTTCAATGTTTCGCCATAATACTTAAAATAGCTTTATTTCTTTCTTAATAAAATAAAATTCTATCATCCTTCGGTGTCATGGAAATAAGTCAGATAATTTTAAGACACAACTATGTTCATGCATTAACTGTAAGGCATCACAGACCTTAGAACTTCATGATTTTATAAGACACAGCAAATTTAATAAAGTATAACCTATCTCTCTTGAATTCTTGTTTAATGATTGAAAGCACGCAAACGTTCTGATTTTCTCTAACAATTGTTGTATTCAGTAAGTTTTGTCATTGTAAGGGGTGCAAAGAAGACCAAACTTATACTTATAAACTTTAAATATTGTCTCCCTTGAATCCTTGTGAAAAATCATGTCTCTTGATTTAGAAGAAAAAAATTTTATTTAAAGGTCATGTGTTTTTCCTTACCAATATGATTTAAACACTTAAAATATTTATTAAATTTTCTATTATTTTATCAAATAAGTTAATATATGATACCGTTCACTTTAACCACAGAATGAACCATTATATTCTTTTAATTGACACATGTGATATCATTTTGATGATTTAATAGGAAATGAATAATTTGCAAAATATTATAAGTAGACCTTTTTAATATTGGCTATAATATTATATCATTATTAAGTTAAAATATTAATATATATCATGGCGATTTTATATCATTTTCTTGATACCTTATTTTTTATATACCACAATATTAATTTTTAACTTAACATAATTTTTAATTAAGATAATAATAATAGTCTAATTTTAATACTTTTATTAAGATACTGATTTTGTCAATATTATTTTAAATTAATTATGTCTACTAATAAAAAACAAGAAATATATAAATATATATATATATATATATATATATATATATATCTAAATGAGATTAGAACACTAAAAGTATAAATTTAATTAAATCATAATACAATGTTGCTAAGGATGTCTAATAATGTCTATCTTTCAACATGTTCATTATCAATTTTGGGAGATAATCATTTTGTTAAAGAATATATAACTATAATATTAGTGTTAATGCACCCAATTGACATTTTTGTTTTTTAAGCTTCTTTAACGATAATTTGTTATATTTTCATATGCCTAATACTCTTAGGATACTTATTATTCACAAAAATGAAAATTTTTATAGAGTTATCATAATAAATTTTTAGCAATTGAACAATATTGTCAACAACTTATAGTTCTAAAATAAAATTTTGTAATTATAATACATAAATTGTAATTTTAAATTATACTATAAATTTTGCTTTTATAATAAATAAAGTAATAATAGACTATTTTACATTTTTTCATGATTTTATTTCATCAATTAATAGGAACAAATAAGTAAAAGTGAACTTTTTATTATCAAAATATTCAACAAAATCTAAATTTAAATATTTAAATACTTTTGAATGATTATATTTTTTATACATAAATACTTAATTTTTTTTTCTAGTAAGAGTCTCATTACTTTCTTTATAGTTTTTTAATATTGAATTCCCACATTATTTTGATATTTGGTTTAACATTCTAACAATAAAATTGATATCTAATGTGGTTTAAATTTGTAAATACATCAAGTTACTAACAATAGAAATATATATAATTGATTTTATTTTCTTACCTTATATATTATTATTGGGATGTTGCTAGAATCAAATTTGTTACCTTTCTATTTAGAAACAACTCTTAGTGAACATTTACTCATATTAAATTTCTCCAATATATTTTTTTTTATATAACCTTTCTAAAACAATTATAACAATCTTTGTAATTTGTCAAAATATGACTTTTGCATATAAATCTTCAATATATACTTATATCATTGGTAACAAATAAAATGTCATTAATATATGACTAAAAATTAACACACACTAATCTTTTGGTATATATATTAATCAATGATATTTTTCTTAAATATAAAAACTATATTGTATCATTGTCAAAATGGTTACTTCAATCTATATATTGACATCTTTAATTTACACAACATTTGACTTTTACCTTTTATAGAAAAACTTTTAAGTTGATATATAAATTTCTTCATTAAAATCTCCATAAAGAAAGATGATTTTTTACATTTACCTAACGTAATTCTAAATTATATTGAGTTGCAAATATCATCATTATCCCTAATGAATTCTTTTTCAAATATATGAGAAAAGTCGCTATATAATTAATATCATTCTTTTAGGTATAATTTATAGTAATAAGTTAACTTTATATTACTTAATTTTGTCACTTAAGTCATGTTTTGTTTTAAAAATCCATTTACACTCAAGTATTTTGCAAGTTTCTAGCAAGTTAACAAGACTTAATTTTATGATTTTAAATCACATTTAATAACATCAATCAATTTATTAAATTTATAACTTTTTAGGGCATGTAAAAACACAATTGGATCTACATTGATTTCAATATCAAAATATGACTTTTGCATATAAATCATATAATTATTTAGAATATCTAATTTATTTTCTTTTTAAGACTTAACATTATCCATTATGAATCATATGCATTAGTAATTTAGTATAATAGTGGATAAAAGAATTACTATGAGTAAAAATATATTTATTATAATTTTCTTAATGTCTATATTTTGATTTTTATTAGTCTTATTAATTTTACTATTTTCAAAAAAATTTTCGTTACTAATTTTTACAATTTACAATATATGGTTTCAGTAGTAAAATATACACCTTTATACTTCTTTAAGTAAACAATAAAATAAATACTAATTCTCTGAGAATTTAATATCCTTTTATAAGAATTATATATTCTTGTTTATATGAAATAATCTTAAATATGTAGGTGCTTTAAAATAGGTTTCTTTTTTTATTCATTGCTCAAAAGAAGTTCCTTGAATGATATTATTAAAATCCTATTTAATAAGTATGTTGTAATTTTAAGTGCATACATCTATAAAAATTTGGATAAAGAGAAATTACTCATCATATTCCTAATAATGTTAATTAATATCCAATTACATCTTTTGCTCTCATTATTTTGCTAAGGTGTGTCTAACATAATATTATCATATGCACTTATATCATGAATTTCAAGGAATTTCAAATGGACTTGGACATTGTCTTGATTCATTATATTTTTCATAATATACACCATTTCTATCTAATCTTATGATTTTCATCACTTTTTTTTATCTTATTGCATTTCAATTGCTTTTGTGTCATCCACTAATTGAGATTTTTCTTGTAAAAATAGATGTAAATATGATGTAAAAAATCATTTATAAAAGTAATAAAATACTTTTTCCTATTAATGGATGAAGTATCAAAAAGTTTTCAAATATCAATTTGTATAATTTCAAAAAGTTAGACACTTTTCATGGCTTATTTATTGTTATGTTTGGTTCTTGCTCTTAATGTAATTTACATTCCTTCAAAAGATAATGAAATCTAGATTCAGAAAGATCTTATTATTTATCAATCTCAATGTATTTTTTTTAGATATATGACTCAAACTTTATATTATAAGAAAGCAAAGTTTTTATTCATTATGCTTAAATTTATTATTATGATGCACATTAAACAAAAATTCTATAAATATGATATTAAGTGTCATTTTATGTAAACCATTGATAATAATATATGAATTAATAATATCAATAAATTTATATAAATTAAAACAATTAAATAATAATAAATTTTTACATCTTATATGATATATGATTGGTAACACCAGAATTAAGTTATCAAAATTATAAGTAATTTCAATTAATTTTCATTTGAAAGATACTAAGGTAATCTTTTTTTTTTCTTAAACCAAGCCTTATGTTTTGCATAATTTTTTTGATAATGTTTAATTTTTTTAATAAAAATGACATTTATTGCCCTTTAATTCATGTATTTTAACCTAACGAGTGTAAATATAT
This sequence comes from Bruguiera hainesii, assembly GCA_023213295.1. Taxonomy (NCBI): domain Eukaryota; kingdom Viridiplantae; phylum Streptophyta; class Magnoliopsida; order Malpighiales; family Rhizophoraceae; genus Bruguiera; species Bruguiera hainesii. The sequence continues at coordinate 8,113,653 of JAHOYR010000015.1, read as the reverse complement.
TCTTTCCTTTCTTAGAATAGTTGGCCTTCATTTTCATTTCTTTTCTAACTTTTTAACCCATAAGATTAATGGAATAATTCACTTAATTTTTTAATCTCATTTGTTTCTAAATGAGCACACTGATTAATTCATTAATTTTTCATTTATCATTTATAATGTTGTAGTCAATTTGAAAAGGCTCATATTTAAAAGGAAGTGAGTTTAAAATGAATTACATTAGAAAATAGTCATTCACAATTAGTTTTGTGGTATTAAGTTTTGCTAAATTATTAATTATCTCAATAATGTCCTCTTATATAATTTACAACCTAATAAACCTCATAATGGTGATTTTTGTCATTGGCATGCTAGCAAATAACTTGTCTGCAACATGGAACTATTTTTCCACAAACTACTTATACACTTTTGCACTTTTTATTTAGGAATAGTTGTCTTAAAGTTATTAGCAAAAATCATTTTTAGAAACACAAGGTTCAATATTTTGTTTCATTCTTAACTTTATGATGTAACTTATCTTTTTTGAATTAGTAAAAATACTAAGCTTATCTATTAGTAATGCTATGTCAAAATTCGTAAAACTTAAGTGGAAATTGATTGGTTCACATCATTCAAAGAAATTCAATTCATTGAACACAATAACAAATAAAGCATATGAGTGAATTGAAATTGTTGTATAGTTATAAATGCTTATAATCATATATAAATCAAATTCAATCATAAAGTAGTTTTCTTTTGTGAAATATTACAATAAACTACTATATATTTACTTTAGGTAATTAAATATTTTTAACTAATTATATTTAATTTATTTAAATAAATAAATATAATTAATTGAAAATTTAATGACTTTAATCATGTTACTAACTATAAAATGAAGTTTTACCTTTGCATAAATACTAAAATTCTAATGATTAGTTTTGTCAATTTATTTATTTATTTTTTATTCATAAGTATTTTAGTTTAATATCATAAATAAATGATCACTCAGTGTATATTCTAGTAATCATTAAGAATTTAAATTTCTATTTTAGAGATTTCAAGTTTTAATTTAGGGTAAGAGGAGTAAAATTTATAAAAATTAAAAAATTACTTTTATTATATAACTTATAATTTAATGAATCTCTTAAAAAATAATATGAAAAAGAAAAAATAAATAACTAGTTGTGTATATTTTTTTGACAAAATAATTTTATTATTTTAATGATAAATAAATAATAATAATAATTTATACACATTATTAAAATAATTTAGTTTGACCACTTTAATTACGACCAAATTATAACAATAATATATTCATATCCTTTAAAACATCTTAGTTATATCATTTTAGTGATAATCAAACCACAACAACATTAATACATGCATGTGAAAGTAAGGAATTATAATTTCTAATTTTCAGTCATGGTCTTTCTTAACCTCCAATGGAATTGAAAATCCAAAAAAGATGATACCGTTCATGGTTAAGAAGATCACTACTTTATGTAATGTACCAAAAATATATACAGATAGGACAATTTGGTCGAGCAGTTTAAGGCGGTATTTTAGGCTTTGGTCTAAAAAGGCGTGAGTTCAAATTCAAGTCTGAGTCCCACCGAGCGTTATTCATGTTGATTAAAAGCTACGTATACAAGGTATCTGTGTAACATAATCACCAGACGCAATTGTCTCGGTGGTTGCAAAACCCTTTTTAATGTCCTAGCTCTCCTGGGTTGACTAGTATATAAAATCCTTTGTCAATAACAGTCACCAGGCACAATTAACCTATCAGTCTCTCGGCCTTCCATGGTGTGTCACCTGGGTTCAAAACCCAATAACCACAGTTCTCTGTTTTCTTTTTTTTTTTTCGTTAAGTCACGTGAAAAGTCACTCTATAAGGCTAATGCATGCACGAAAAATAATCACTAGGTGGAATTGGCCTAGCATAAATTAGGCTTCCCCGCTACGTCTCTTTCTTGCGTTTGACTCCCATGAAGCGCACCGTTTTTACTTTATTTATTTATAGGTCCTTCTCAAGACCGCGCCTGCCCTTCAATCCGTGTAGCAAGGAATTAACAATTTCTTGGATAACTCGCCGTCATCTTTTTCTTAAGGGGGAACAGTTACATAGAGACGCCTTTTATTGGATTCACCGTATATAATTAATAAACAAATTTTTTAATAGTAAACATTGACATGTACAATTACGTATTACAGTAAAATATTATATTTTAACAATAAATCTGTGTGTGTGTGTGTGTGTGTGTTTTCTTTTACTAATTGTGTATATTGCGTTTGACAATAAAGTATATGCATCTAGTATCTCCCTTTCTTTGGGTAGGGAGAGATTACTTTTTTGGTAATTCAACAACCACGTTATTTCACAAAAAAAAAAAAAAAAAAAGATCCTTAGCTTTCCTCTAATTTAATCAGTATAAAAGCCGTCGTAAGAACAATTAATATATTCCATGACCTTTCATTAGACCGTAAACATGGAATCAACAGCTCATTAGAATTACCCCTTCCATAACTAAATGTAAGCGCCCCATTCCTATTGAAGCTTGTTTATATAATATAAACATCTAAACATTAATCTTGAGGAATATATTATTCCAAATCACAATACAAAACATTGAAACATGAAAAGAATTATTGAAGTTCAATAAAAATATACGAGTTCTTCAATTATACTCTATTACTATATGTAAGACACAATTATGTTTATGCTTGAACTGTGAGGTATAAAAATTTTAACCATGGATCTTAGAATTACATGATTTTCATACAATTAGAAAGAGAACATGCGTTGATCTATTTTGAACTTGAAGAATTTTTAGATACAAAAAAAATTAATGGTGTATGCTTTCTTCTCCTTGAATCTATTGATCCCTAGGCATAAGACAATCAAAAAGGGAGGTGAATTGAGTAACTTGGGAAAATGAGAAATTAAAATTTTCATCTCAATCACGTACTCGTGAATAATATGTAAACAATGTAAGAGTTCTGACAATTGATATTGTTATATGTATATATGTACTTAACAATTATAAAACACAATATCAATAATACATCAACGAATTTCCAATATAAATTGCAAAACAAAGATCTTGTGACTATAATTGTATGAAGAATAAAACAACTAATAGGGAGACAACCCAATTCGAACTTATTTCCTTTCTGTTTAGTTTGATAGCTCTCACACTCTTTAGAGAATTAATCAAAACTCTTTCCATATAATTCCAAAATGTATTCTGTTTTTTACATTGGAATGTAGACTTACATTTCTTTCAATACATATATAGTTCGATGGTTGATTCCTCTTTAGATGACCATTGCACCCTCCGGAAGTCGGCTCATTTAGTTTGAGAAGCTTCAATATGTTGCCCATAACTTTCTCCACAAATCTTTAATTAATGCATTTCTGGTGGCTTTGGAACTAGACCCCAATAGCTTTCCAACCATATAAGCTCGCCACCTAATTCTTCTCCAACTGTTTGTAGTATCAATCAAAAATTAATTCTAGCTTGTCATTATAGTTTTGACACTCTGGACTCTTTCGGTCATAACTCTCTCTACAAATTTTCAATTAATGCATTTCGAGTGGCATTAGAAGCTAGATACATCTAACTTTCTAATTGTTTATGGCTCATAATTTAATTCTACTCCATTTGATTGTACAAGCCTCTACAAAATGATTTTCAATGAGCAGTACTTGTATTATTCTCAAGTCATTGCTCGATAACGTTATTCTCTTCCTCTAATGCACAAACATTTTAATATGTGTTGACATCTCATGTATAATCTTGATGAAGGATTATGTATCGCGTGACTGGCTAGTGAATAATGGAACTGACGTGCAATTGAAGAGTTGATCATAGGGTGTTCCCCACCCCACCAATAGCTTAGCAACTTCTTTAGCTCCATAATTGACTCACTCCTCTTTATGTGTTTGCGTTTCTTCCATTTCTATTGTGTGTTTACTTGATTTAGTGATTTCACTAATCAAAACTAACAAGCATATTAGTGACAGATATCTTGTAATCATCGAAACAAAATATAGAACCTTAGGGTCTCAATAGACTCATTGCTTGATAATAAAAAGAAAAAAAAATGTTCCATTTTTCTTATTATTATATTCTATGAGTTTTGTTATTGTAAGGGGTAGAGAGAAGACTATAATCTTATCTATAAACTTTAAGCATCATCTTCTATCAACAATTGTCAAGAGTGATCTCTTTGGACTTATGAAGGATTTTATTCGAAAGACATGTTTTTTCACTGACCAATAGGATTTAGGCAGTTAAAATACCTATTAAATCAATTATAATTTTACCAAATAAATTAACAGTTGATAAAAACACGCTTAAATAAGGCAGGGACCATTACGTATCTTACAATAATGCCCATCATTCTCTTCTAGACAAGAAGGCAAAGAGGGAGGGCAACGGAGATAACCCTTGTCCCATTGACTATGGTGATGCCATATCTGGACGTGGTCGACAACATAAATATGATAAGCACGTAGGACATTACCGACCTGAATGTGCCTACTTTTGCAGAAGGATTTATCCGGGACAAATTGTTCTTGAGTCGGTTCAAAGTTGTCACTTTATCAGGGATGAACAAGTTTAATTTTTAGGTACTTGGATCCTGTACAAATCAGAAGTGTTTGTTTCAATTTTTTCACACGAATTCTCTCTCCAGGTCGCCTGCCTATGGGAGTCTAGGTCCCTGTATTACCAGTTACATGCTTTTAATCTCACTTGCATACGAGTTTTTGATCCTCTAATCTAGGGGAATTTTCTATTTTCTCCTACCATCCTCTCCTGTCACCGCTTTTTTCTAATGGGATCTCAGTATTTGCAAGGATCGTCTCTCTGTCCAGACATGAATGCGCAAGGATGCGATCCTATGGATCTTGTGCGTGACACACATTCTGGCTCCGCTCCTACGTTGCAAAACTGTCTTTTGGGAAAACTGTGGTGTGAAAAATCCTTCAACTCGCGGGCTTTTCTCAATGCTCTGCAAATCGTTTGGAGTCCTCGGAAAGATACGAGATATGATAGCCAAAGAACTAGACAAAAATCGTTTTTCCCTTTTCAGTTTCCAAGTCGTCGGGATATGCAATTTGTCCTTGAGAATTTACCCAGGAGTTTCGACAAAATTGCTGTGCTTTTGGCAGAGGTTAGAGGAGATGAACAACTCCCTGGCATTGAATTGTTCTGGCTTCCTCTGTGGGTTGGTGTGCATGATTGGCCCTTCTTTGCCATGACAAAAGCCACTCCAATTGCAGTTGGAAACAAAAATGGGACTTTTCTGCAAATGACAGATTCGCAATATGAAAGTCTGATCTTTATCTCAGGTTTCGTGTCTCTCTTGATGTTCGCAACCCTTTACGCAGGGGTTCGACAGTGCCATGACCAGAAGAAACTCAAACTGTTAATCTTCCGCAAGTATGAAAAATTGCCCAATTTTTGTTAACACCTTGATAAAGCATGTGATCTTACCCAAGACATAGATTGTGAACAGCTACGACTTCATCACATCGAACATCCTTACGGGGACTGATTGCGGGCTTTACCCCAGAAGAAAATAAGAAGAAGATAAGGATCTCTAATTGTGGGCAAGACCGTCTTTCTCAAAAATTTTAATAAATTTATCACTATAAATATTAATTTTTAAATTTTAAAATTAAATCAATTTATATAAATAATATAATAAATAATATATTTAAAATTTCAAAAACCAAAATTATGTACTTGTAAAATTTACCTTAATTTAATAATTCATTTTTATCTCTTACTTTTTATTATAATTATATATTTTTAAATAAAATTTTTATATATATTATAAAAAGAAATGACTAGTTATTAAGTATATATATCAATTTCTTAATTATATTAGAAATTATAATTTTTAATAATTTAATAATATATAAAATTATTTTTTATTAATCATATTTATTATAATTAAATATTTAATAAGAATATTGTTTTAAAAAATTCCGACAATCTTCGGTTCAAAATCTGCAAGGTAATGTATTTGCGAGAAGTACTTTTTTTTTTTTTGGGATAAATAGAGTTCCATGGCAACGGAGCAAACAAAAATGACGCTGTCTTTTGACAAAAGTCCACCACGACGAAGCTAAAATCTTGACACGTGCAGTTGATTACGTTGAGCAATTTCTAGATACAATTTCTAATTTAGTTACAAATCCTTGCAACACTTTCTAAACTATAAAATAACTGGCAAACTATTCGTGTTTAAGTTGTCCGGCAAGTTTAACTCTTATGAGCAACAATGTATAAACTAAAAACACAATGATGAGAAGAAGGGAATGTAGTAGAATAAGGGACTTTGCAATCTGATGGGAGTAGTATATATATTCATTCATCATCTTTTATTTGAGATTTTTTATAAAATTTAAATACAAATTTTAAATTACAAATTTTTGAATTTAAAATAAAGTTTTTTAATGATTAAAAAACTCTATATACTTAATTAACAAATTATATCATATTTTAAAAAAATTAAATTTAAATTTGAATTACATAATAATAAAAAATAATATTTTGATTTTTTTCATCAACAAGTATTTACCATAATGCAATTACTAGAAACAAAAATTCAAAGTTTTAGAGGGAAAAAACTTATTGTAAAAGTAATTGATTGACTTTATATAACAAAAATGCAGTATCATAGTTATTTGTAACTTGTTCTTTAGTTGTGTAGTAAATTAGAAAGACTTACAAGGTTTTCTTGTGCCTTTTAGATTAAATGAAGTTTGATCATAAAATATTTAGTTTTCTCGTACAAAATAGAATTCCTTAACATTACAATTGCAACTTGATTGTCACATATGATACAATTCTAGTAGGTTAAGTTTATTTTAGTTTCACATAAGTTAATACTTGATTTAAATTATTTGGTTCATTACTGAGACAACTGCAATGTATTTAGTCTCAGCCATAAATTAAGCAACAATAACTTATTTCATAAAGTGCTAACAGAAGAAACCTCAATTTAGAGCAAAAGCATAACCTGTTATACTTTTCATATGATTAAGTGACTTAACCAAGTCATAATTAATAAAACTAATTAACTTTATTTTCTTGTCTTTCTTAAACAAAACATCTAGATCAATTAATTGTTTGATGTATTTAAGCACTCTTTTACCAATTTTAAGATGAATTTTACTAGAAGAATGTATATATCTTGATAATAAATTGATTGAATGCATTATATTAGGTTTAATGGCTAACAAATATAGAAAATATCCAATAAGACTTTTGAATTTGGAAGCATTTACCTTTACAACTTCATCTTTTTTTTGAAGTTTTTCTCCATGAGTTAAAAGTGTTTTAAATCTCTTACATCTATGCATTTGAAACTTCTCTAGCACTTACTTTGCATATTTTGGTTCATTTACAAAAATTCCTTGAATGAATTGGAAAACCTCTAAATCAAGGAAGTAATGCACCTGCTTAAGTCAATCATATCAAACTGACTTTACATCTTTGTTTTAAGTAATCAATAAGACTTAAGTTATCTCCAATGACCATTAAATTATCAACATACAAAAAGATGATTAAGCAATATGAATACTAGACTTTAACATATAAAGTTGCTTTTATTGAGCTTTTGTTAAATCCAAGTTTCAACAAATAGTCATGAAGCTATTATACCAAGCCCTCAGTGCTTATTTAAGAACATATAAAGTCTTCTTGAGCAAATACACCTTCTTTTCCTCTCTTTTTTTAAGGAACCCCTCAGACTGCTTAACATAGAGTTCCTCTTATAATTCTTCATTTAAGAAAGCTAATTTGACATCAAACTGATACATAAACTAGTTTTTTGAAGTTATAACAAGTAACAGTTTAATTATATCTAGTTTAATAATAAGGACAAAAATTTCAGTATAGTTAATACCATACTCTTGAGAATGACCCTTAATTACTAACCTAAATTTTAGTTTGTTTAAAGAGCCATTTGAATTTGAATTAAACTTGCTTGTATAAATCTACTTAACACCAATAGATCTTTTATTTTTAAATCTAGGAACAAGGAACTAGGTCTCATTTTTCTTTATGGACATAATCTTCTCCTATATAGGTAATCTTCATAAGGAGTTTTTAGATACCTTTTCATAAATTGAAGGTTCTACAATTACTTCATGACACCTTTCATAATATCAACAAAGTCTTTTTAACCTTTAATAGGAGTGTGATTAACAATTGCATCTTTTGAAGAATCTGATTGTTATTGTTGAAGTTTATAAAATTGGTTAACTTGAGATTTTGTTGTTTTAACCTTTAACTTATCCCAATTTCATTGCTTTTCTTCATTAAATTTGAGATTTCTAGCAATTAAAACTTTTCCAATTTTAACATTATAGATTTTGTAGTTGTAAGGTGTGCTTGTATAACCAATAAACATAGATATATATGGCTTATGATCCAACTCATCTCTTTTTTGTGTTGGAACATGTTTATAGCATAAACAGCCAAATACTCTAAAATGGCTAATAGATGCCTTAGACTGGAACTAGACTTTAATGGTGTTCTTTTGGTCAAGGTTTTGTTAGAAGCCCATTCGACAAATAAATAGTAGTTGACAACATTAACCTTTAATTTCTTGGGCATTAACTTTTAATATAATAAACATTTGACCATGTTAAGTAGTATCTTATTCTTCCTCTCGCTTACCTTATTTTATTGAGGGGAATAGGGTGTAATGAGCTGCTATTCAAATTTAGAATTTGAATAGGTTTTTTTGAAGGATTATGACACATATTTTGTGTCATTGTTACTTTTAATTACCTTAATTTTTAAGTCTAAGTAATTCTTAATGTAGGTGTTAAATTAAAAGAAAATATTTGAGACCTTAGTTGTGGATTTTGAGAAATAAATTTAAGTAAATTTGGAATGGTCATTTATGAAAGTGATGAAGTGCTTACTATCATTTAAAGCAAATAATTCATGGATCTACAAAGATTTGAATGAATAAGTTGAAGTCTTTCATTAGCTCTGTAGCTTTGATTTTAAGAGAAAATAAGCCTTATTTACTTCTTTAATCAACATGCTTTATACACCCTTTTACTTTATGCAAATTTAGGTAAATCATGTACAAGACCTTCTTTTTATAGCTTTTGAATTCCAGCAAAATGATAATTGCCAAGTCTCTGATGTCATATATTAGATTCCTCACCAATAATGAGTAAAGCTTATGTTTAAAGTCCTTTTGTTTTAAATAAAAAATTTTCCTTATGATAAAGACATTAACTAATTCAACATTAAAGATAAATAACACATGTTATATCTTTAAAAATTAAAGAACAATTTCTTTCAAGCGGCTAACTTACTAAGAGTAAATTTTAATTTATAGCAGGTATAAGGAGAATATTAGTTAGAAGCTTCGTACTTAATTTTGTTTTAATTGCAACTATACTTTTACCTTCCACTTGAATAATTTCATTACTTCTAATTTTAACTTTAGATTCAAAAGAACTATCAAACTCTTTAAATAGGTGAATATCTATTAATATGCCATCCACTAGTCATGTGTCATTAAACTTGTTGTTGGTGTATCTAGTAACCATGAATAACTAATCTTTTAGTCCTTAGTCCTTATTAACAAATTGGACATTTTGCAATTTTTTTATCTCTTGCTTTCTTGTATGTCAACATATGTTTTTAAAGTCTTTCTTTTTATTGCAAAATTTGCATACAAAGTTAGGTCTTTGCTAGTAGAATTTTACTAGATGATTAGTCTTCTTGTAATATTCGTAGGGTGAATACTACTTTCTACCTCGTGGTTTGCTTGGTCTCTAACTTTTCTTTCCTATTAGCTAGTTTGTTTCTTTTTTTGTTGTGATTTCTGTTTGAATTTAACTTGAAGGGTCCCTTTGGAGGTCTCCTTTTGTCTTAAAAGTCTTCTTTGTTCTTAAACTTTGAAAGAGTTGATAAGTTCTACAAGGTAATTGTATTGAAATCTTTAAAATCTTCCAAGGAGGAGATTTTATCCTCAAATTTTTCTAGCACACTAACCAAAACTTTTGAAACAATTTGCTTGTTAGGAAAATCCTCTCGAAGGACCTTGATTTCATTCATGACTCTATCAATATATCACTGTAATCTTTGATAAATTCAACATCTTTCATTTTTAAGAGTTTAAACTTTCTTCTTAAATTTAAGAGTTATATATTTATTATTTTTAAATTACCTTCAAACTCCTTTTTAATCCTTTTTCAAGCTTTTTTTGCAGTTTTACATATCATAATTCTATTTAATATCCTCTCTAAAATAGCTGACTGAATAGAGATAAAAAATTTGTATTACTTTACAACCTACTTATTATGAAACTTTATTTGTGTCAATGATGGATTTACTAGAATAGGAGGTGGCTAAGTTCTAATTTTTGTCACGTCCCATAAATCAAATGCCCTTAAATAGACCTTTATCATCACTATCTATAGAGAGTAATTTTCTCTTGTAAATTTGGGTGGTGGTAAGGGACTAAAACTTGGTAAAGTCAAGCTTATTTGGTTTCTAGTTTATTAGAACAATCTTTTTGGTTTTTCCTCTCTTTAGTGTTTAACTTCTCTTTTTCCTCACTCTTTTAAGGTCACTGGAGAGTCTTATGGCTTTAATGTTAGATATGTTGGTGTTCAAGTTATCTAACAAATTCATCTCTCATGAATAACAATGTATAAATTTAAAACACCGAGGAAAAGAAGGAAATGTAATAGGACAAGGAATTTTGCAACTTAATGAGAGTAGCATATGTATTTCATAGTAAAAAAAATAATGTTTTGATTTCATCATCAAGTCTCTGCCATATATATGCAACTATTATTAATAGAAATTCAAAACTTTAGGGGGAGAAACTTCCTATCAAAGTAACTAATTGGCTTTATGGATTAAAAATGCAACCCCATTGCTCTTTGCCCTTTTCACAAACAAATCCTACACAACTCCCACTTTACCCTTGCACCACCTCTTAAATCTCCTAATAAGGTGTTCGAGTCCAGGTCTATGGTAGGCCTAGTGGACACGTGCAGTGATTTTGTCCCATACATGGTAGGCCTATCATCTCATCTCTGTAAATAAACACATCCATGCATACCTAGTGACACTGAACTAGCAAGCCAAACTCTGCCTGTTCCTGCTCTCTTGCCCACAATGCTTATTGTTGGGTAGTAGTTATTCTTAAAGCAGACATGTTGGGTATGGGTTTTGCTGCTCCTTGGGATTCATGTAAGCAAATTTACCCTCCCAATTACTCATCTATTTTTTTTGGCTGATCACAGTTTATTGTTCCATGAGCAATTACTCAAAAATGTATTGTCATCTAGGGAATTTTGTCTACTCACGAACATACTTCCGGTCAAAAAATAAGCCTTGCGAAGACTGAATTGTTTTTTAGCCGGAATGTACGTGAAAATTGTAAAATTGCACTTCAGGAAATGTTAGGATTAACGACAACTTCAAGACCAAAATCTTAATTTGGTCTTTCGACGATGGTTGGATCTTCGAAGTGGTTGATTTTCAATTTGATTTTAAACAAGGTCTAAAAACGATTGGTGGGCTGGAAAGAGAGGTTTTTATCAAAGGCTGAAAAGAAGGTACTAATCAAGGCTATAATTCAAGCAATTTCCACTTATATAAAGAGTTGCTTCAACCTCATAATATCTGTTTGTAAAGAATTGGAAAATATGGTTACAAGATTTTAGTAAGGTGACAGTGATGACAGAAGACAAATTCATTGGTTTTCATGGTCCAAAATGTGCTTTCGAAGGCATGTGGCAGCATGGGATTTTGGGATTTTTGTTGCTTTAACATTCCTATGTTAGCAAAATAAGCTTGGTGTCCCACATTACATAGAGTCTCATTGGTTTTTCAGGTTCTTGGTGGGTGTTACTATCCTCGCAATTCTTTCCTTGATGCTGCTATTGGTTATGTACCAAAACAAGTGAGTCAAATCAATTGTGGGTCGAATTGTTTAGGGTGGTCAACTTTTGAAACGTCTAAACATCGAGGAGTAAAGTGTTGAAAAATAAAGACTTAATGGAGCAAAGTAGAGCAATGGTCAAATCTCAGGTGTGTTCTTGTATTTTACCTTAAACAAGTATATGCAATTTGCTACCATAAAAAAAAAAATCAAATTGGAATTTATTAGTAGAAATAAACAAAGGGACAAAATTATGAAGGATATTAAAGATGGTAATTAAATATATATAATTCTAGTAAATTGAAAATAGAACAAGAATGAGTAATTATTATAATGATACATACACGAGTTTCACTGTAAAGTCGGATAGGGCCGCCACCGCTTTGATAAGATCAAATCAATGGGTTAGTGAGTAGCATTGGGATATAAACATATGGAACGAGCGTGGTGAATGTGACTGGAAAATGTCGCAATCAAAAGACCCATTATAACAACTTGACGTAGCACCATTGATAAAAAATAAAAAAAAAAAAACAAAAAAGAGGTCCAAGTGAAATGAACACGTTTGTTCAATTCCGCCGGTTGGTTTTTATTATTATAATTAATGAATAAAATGCCTCGTTACCATATAACTAGGAAGGTTCTACGAGGTTTCCCACCGGCTGCCGACTCTGACTTATGACTCTCCAGTTCACTTGTTGTCGGTTTGTCTTTTACAATGTCGTATTCATGCCAGAATCCTGCTGTGGTCTGGGTGCTGCGTCCCCGGGCCCCACCTCTCGTGCTCACCAAGTTTAGTAATTGAATTTAGAATTCAAAAAACAGAAAAAATCGAAAAATAAGGATAAAGCTGCAAGTAGAACCAAAGAGAGAAAAGTTGGACCCGCGAGATTCCTTAATTCTCTCCTTTATCGATACCGACAAAAAAAATAAAAATAAAAATAAAAGGGTAAAATACACAGTCGGCACTAGGGATATTTTTGAGTCATTTATTTATTTTGTTTTCTTTTTTAAATTAATAATTTAATACCAAAAAATTAAAGTTACTTTATTTTCTTTTTATAACCATAAGGCAACTGACAAAAAATTAAAAGGAAAAAAAAAAAAAAACAAGGTTACAACTCCCAGAGATATATAAGGTGGGGGGTTCTTGGGTTTTGACGGATTTTTTAGTGGGGTTGGAGCTGTATATTTTCCACAACTAATAGGTGCTAGAGACGGGGAGAGATCATCCGATCAGAGGGCCGAGATGGGCTTTTCACTCCGATGTTCTCACTACTGTTGTTTGAATAGAAGCAAAGCACTGTAACACAAGACAATAATGCAAAACCTAGATCAACAGACTGATGGGGTCTCTAAACCAGCCTTTACGAGGAATGCAAAGATGCCTGGCGTCAAAGAGAACCGCAGGCCCCCCCCCCACCTGAAGGCACCAGCCAACAATTTAGTATATTGGCGTTTCCTTACCAAGAAACTAAAAGAAATGACTTGGAAGAGAGTGTGAGAAAATGGGGCAGTGCTAACAAACTAAGCTGAATAAAACTGGAGAAAAAACTAAAAATAATAATTAAAAAAAAAAAAAAAAGAAGACGTCCCTTTAATTAACAAACTTATATAGGAATCAGGATAGTAATATCAAACTGCGGTCTGACGTCCCTTTACTTTCTTTTTGTCTGGCAAACATTAGATCTCGACTTTTTAACTTATCCTAATATCCCCAAAAAAATAATTCTCATCATTTGGCGCCTTCTGCTGGCAACACCGACTCAGCTGGTGAGTCGTGGGGACGGATGCTCTCACGGAGGACCCGATTCCTACTTCCCATAAAAAAAAATAGGATTTTAGATCTTATAAAAATAAATACTATATATTTTAATAAATTATATTTTAAAAAATAATAATAATTTATAATAAATAATATTAGAATCGATTTAATCTCAATTCTGATAAAAGAAATAAGTAACAAAGCTACTGACTCTCACATCAAAGAAAATGAGATTATGAAATTTATAAATATAAGTTCTATATATTCTAATTCTAATAGATTTGACTTTTGTGCTTATGTTCACATTGAAATTTATAATCTGCCTCCTCCCATTTGTTTTTTCTCGCCTCTACACACAATGGTTATTTTGTCTTTCGTCCTTGGGCTAAATAAGATTAATGGGCTAAGCTAAGTTACAGGACCGTCCGAAACATTCTCCTCCTGGATTTGACTCGGCCAATTTACAACGACCCAATTGCACTAAACACAAAATTAATTAAGTCCATGCAACTTAAACCCAAGTCCCCCCCCCCACGCTTAGCGTCTGTTCTTGTCATCTCTCACATCGAAACACCGCTCCCCCAGTCCCCCGCACTCGGCGCCTGCCCTCCAATTTTGACTCTTGATTCGAGCACCATTACGAAGGCTTGAAGTGTTAGATCATGTGTTCATGCTATGTATTTTGATATCCTAATATAATTATTTTTATCCTTGCCGTATTTATTTCTCATTTGAATTTTATTTGCTAAAAATCTTTATAGTTGTTTATTTTTTGAATGAGATTGTCTTTGATCATGGTGAGTTATTATATTGAATTCTTGGTTATGACAAGTGTTTGTTGGTGGTTATCTCTGAGTATGGTATGTTTATTGATCATGGTGATGAAGAGAGAGCTTCGCACGGCTATGTGCTAGTCCCCTTGATTTGTCACTCTTCGTATGGTAAGAAAATTATTTTTTGCTCCATAATTATGACAGATACGGACGGCTATCGAATTGTCTCTCTCTGAATTTATTTTTCTTATTTTTCTTAATACTCTCTGAATTTATTTTTCTTAATACTCTAACGTAAGATTTTTTTTTTTTTAATTGAGATTATGTTGCAAGGCAAGATTTTCAAGTATCGAGGAGTTGTTGGGAGCACAACTTTTGGAGCCTCGCAAGAAAATCATATTGATGCAAATTATTCTCTACATGAAAAGAAGATCACGGTAAAGCAATCTTTTAATTCCTTTGTGCTGAAAAAATTCAAAAGGTTTTCTTATATGGAAAGAGATTAATTTGAGACTATGGCTAGACAAACCCAATCTTGATGAATTTTTAGTTGGAGAAATTTTGCAATTGAATTTTTGTGCTCGTTTCTCTCTTCCTTAAAACTCCTTTTATTATTGTTCATTATCACATACATTGCACTTGTTGTTCATATTGTGTCACTTTTTTTTTTTGAGCACTTTAAACAATTTTATTTTATTAGGCACATATTCTTAACAACTGAATTCATTTGCACTGTTGAATAGCTTTAAGACTAAAAATTAATATCAAAATTAGTCTCTATATCAAAGGTTTTATCACCTAGAATTAATTCATAACTTCCCTTTCACCTTTGTGTAATTCTAAAAGTGGTAACTTTTTTAAACTTCTATTTTCTATGGTACTAATTACAATTATTGAAAAAACAAAATGATTAGTTTTTCTAAAGACATAACTTTAAAATTTGGCATACCTTTCTCATGGCATTAGAAGAATCACCAAAATTAAAGAGAAAAGAGCTATTGACAAACTTGAGGGTGAATACATCTTAAAAGATTAGTGAATATGCTTTAAAAGATTTTAAAGTCCAAATTCTCGATTCCAAAACTTGCTATTTATTCTATTTTTCCTTGATCTTTGATAAGTATAATAGTTTTTCCTCTTGCAAATCAGTCAAAGAGATATAAAACAACTTTATAGTAACATACAAGGAAACCACTCAAGTCAATGATACTAGGATATAAATATTTTTATGCGTGAATATGAATTATTTGAGATAAGTAGTGAGGAAAATATTATTAAAATGTATATGAGATTTATTAACATTGTTAATACTCTCAAAAATCTTGAGAAGAATATTAATAATATAGAACTCATTAAAAAGCTACTTAGATCACTCCATAATCATGAAACTCAAAAGGTATTGCAATTTCAAAGTCAAAAGATCTTAATACCTTGTCTTTGAATGAGCTAGTAGGTTCTACTTATGTATAAGATGACTTTTAAAAAGAAAGTCACTAAAAAGAAGAAAGGCATGACGTTCAAGTCCTTTCTTTAGTTAAGGAAATTGATGATGATGATAAGGAAGACAACAACTTATTCAATAAGCAAGAAAAGGAAGAGCTTGTGATACTTGTTAGAAATTCACAAAGCTCATAAAGAAGAGAACACAAACCAAAAGAAGGTCATTTAAGCACACTATCAAAAATGATGGCCAGCAAAAGAAGGAGATAATTTTTTTTGAATGTAACAAACCTGAACACATCACCATGAAAAATCCTAACAAGATGAAAGGTAAGAAGCTGACTAAGAAAACCTACAAGGTAATTTAGGATGATTCTAGTAATTTTGATAATGAATTATCTAATGATAAGACAATGAATATGTGTTTTATGGCCAAAGATAATGAGATAAATTCTAATTATAACTCTTGTAATGATTCCTTGATTAATAAACTTTATGATACTTTTAAACATATAAACAAGGAATTGCATAAGGTGGTGGCCAAAAACAAGGACCTTGATGTTCATGTGAAGTCATTAGGGCAAGAAAATAAGTCCTTAAAAAGAAAAAATGAATCACTCATTAAAAAGAGTGATAATTTCCAAAAAGCACATGATGAAGTAATCATCAAAGTGTAAGAGACCAACAAGCTTAAGGAAGAGAATCTTATACTAAAAAATGAAATCTTAAATTTTCAAAATTCTCTCTTAAAATTTGTTGAGAGAAAAGAAAATTTTGATTCATTGTTTGACTTGTAAAAGTCAATTAATAATAAAAGTGGTTTGGGTTTTAACCATGTATGTAATTCACATAAAACTTAAACCATGACTGTTCACGTGTAAATACAAGCATCTATATCTTCTTATAGGGTCACAACTCAAATATGCATGACTATGCATCATGGTAGCACAAAGGTTTTCATAATAATAGTGGTTTGGTGCAAAAGGTACCAAAATTAACTCTTAAGACCCAAAAAAAAAAAAAAGGATATATAAAATTAGATGATTTTTATGTAGATATGCTTAAAAGGTTGAATAAAAAAGAATAAGTAGTACTTAGATATTAAGTGTTCAAAGCATGTGACTGAAAATGTAGAAAATTTACTTTTTTTTAAGGTGATTAATAGAAAAAAAAGGTAATATTCAATAACAATACTCAAGGTAAGATAATTGACATTGGTAATTGATAATATTTTTTTAGTTAAAGACCTCAAGTTTAAATCACTTAATATTTGCCAACTTTGCAATAATGGCTACAAAGTTTCCCTTGAGGCCAATGCATATCATGTTACTGATTCAAAAACTAAAGAAACATTGTTTATTGGAAATATATGTGACAATATGTCAAATGTTATACCTATGTAAATGAAGGGAACTAGATATGGCATAAACGTTTAAAGTGAGCATGAAAATTTTATTTAACTTAAACCACTACAATTTTGTAGTGGGGTTGCCCAAATAGAAATGTGAAAAAAGTGAGATTTGTAGTATATGTCAAATAGGTAAATAGGTAAAGAGTTTTTTTAAGAGGAAAAAGGTATTATTTACCTTAAAACTTCTTTAATTACTACATATAGATTTATTTGGCCTATCTAGAATGTTTACATTATGTAACAAATATTATGCATTTGTTATAATAGATAATTACACTAGGTTTGCATGAATTTTGTTCCTTGCATAAAAGGATGAAGCCTTAAAAAGCTTTTCAAGCAATTGCAAAATGAGAAGAGATGTCCTATCATTTTAATTAGAAGTAATCATAAAAGTGAATTTGAGAATGAAAGTTCTGAAAAGTTTTATGATGTCTAAAAAGTTTCTCATAGTTTTTCAACCCCAAGAACGCCTTAATGGAATGGAATGAGAGATGAATGGTCGAATAATTATTTAGTTATTTATATATAAAAAAAATGTATTTGTAGTATTAACGACAAAACAAATTATAAATAGATTTCAAAATGTGAAAATTCACAGGAAATAGTTGTAATGCTTCTATTAAATTTTTGAAACTAATTATTTTATTATTTTATTATTTTTTATTTTTTTCTGTATGTACATGCAAACTTTGCCTCCACTGAGAAAAGCTTCTAAATTTACTCTTGTACATGAGAATGATGACATGTCATGTGTCTTTGCCATTCATTTTTTTCATTACAAACTCAATTTTTTTGCTTATAAAACTTTATGATCTACTCAAGAATGACACCTATAAACAAAAATTCCTCAACAAAGTCAAAAAACACATCAACCTCTTTCTAGCTAGTTGGACATATAAGTGTGTAGATCAATGAATCTCAAGTGGTTTAGTGTGGGTATCATATAATGGCACGACTAATGCAGACACACAAGGAGAAAGGTGATTTCATATTAGAGCACTTCAAGCCTTTTTTGTGACAAATAAGCAACAAAAAGGTGTAGATCAATACAAAAGAAGTTAGCATTAGGTGTACTAGCTACTGTTAGTGGTTGAATGCCAACATATGGAAAAAAGTAGCCATGCTAGAGTAAATGACTTCTCTAGCATTTTAAGCATCTTCTATACACTAACTAGTGTGTGGTTAATAAAGATAAATAAATCGACATTGGATAAGTTCAAGAATGGTAGTCTCCAGTAAATCCAATGACATATTGTCATTGGTCAGTGGCAATCCAATTATGATTTGACAACAACAATCACCGACCAATCGTAGCAAGTCTAGCATTAGTTTGATAGTAGCATAAGGCACTTCAATGAGTTTTAGGAGGTAAAAAACAAGATGATAACAATTGGTTTTGCAAATTGATAAAAACTTGTGTTTAATTTTCTAACCTGAGGGATTTAGATTTTGGATTGGATTAGAAGAATGTGTACCATCAATATTCAATTCCTTCTCATAAGTTATATGACTCTTATTTATAACTCACTATATGTTTGCTAGAGTAAAAGATATCGAAGAGGAGATAATGACACATTGTTTTGCATAAATTTATAATGTGTATATGTCATTTCTAATAGCAATCTATAAGACTTAATAGAGGAGCTAACCACATAAGACTTTGGTAATCCTTTCACTAGAGTCATTAATAGTTGGCTCTCTCAAAAGACCCTTTAACAAAGTCTACATAATAGTCTTTAAAGATATTCAAAGTTGCTCTTTGGCTCTCCTTAAAAGGTCTTCAATAGAGCCCTTCAGATAACAACCCTTAAAGTTACTTATAATTGGTCATCCTACAAAAGCCCTCTAATAGAGTTCTTATTTGTATTTATGTTACTTTTATTAGGTCATGTTATAGATAAGACTAAATATCATTTTTACTATTTAAATTTTATATTCTTTGAACACAATATTTATCATTAATACTTTACTTGAGTTGCTTTCCTATTAGTTGTTTTATCTTATAACTTAGTGCAACTTACTACATCAGTACTTAATTCCTTTATGTGATCAAAATAATAAGATTCCAAAAAGCTCTTTAGTATCAAAGGTTAGAGCTTTTAATCTCTTTATGCTACCTCCTCAAAACCTCAAGTCAATGCTTTCGAGCTCCCAAATTCTAACCCTTTAACACCCGATGTTAGAGATTCCAAACTTCCTTACTTTAGCTCCTTAGCATTGAAGGTCAAAACTTTTTAACTCTCTTATTTTAGCTTTTCAGTAATTAAGGGTTAAGCTTTCAAGTTCCCTTATACTAATTTTCTTAACTCTTAAGATATAAGCTCCTAAGCTCTAAACTGTTAAGCTCTCTTTTTATAAGCCTTAAAGCTTTCCCTTGTATAAGGTACTAAGTTCTTTTTTCATCACCCCATAAGTTCCCCTTACATGACCTCTCGAGCTCCCCCTTTATGAGCCCTTAAGCTCTTTTTATATGAATTTTCAAGATGTCTGATGGAACACTTTACACAATGGCCCTCCATAGTCACTAACAGTTAGCCTCCCCCCAAAAAACTCTTCCAATGGACTTACTAATCTTACTTATATTACTTTTATTAAGTTATATTAAAGATGAAATTGAATGTTGTACTTAATATTTTTTAAACACAATATTTGTCACTAATAGTTTGCTTGGGTTATATTCTTATTAATTACTTTATCTTATAGTTCAATACAACCTATTACATTAGCACTTAGTTTTTCCATGTGATCAAAAGGATAAAACTCCAAAAAGCTTTTTAGCACTTGAGATTAGAGCTTTTGAGCTCCTTGCACTAATACCTCAACACCAGAGGTCAAAGTTTTCAAACTCTTATATGATAACTTCTTTACACCCATGGTTAAAGTTTTTAAGCTCCTTTACTTTAACTCTTTAGCACCTAAGGTCAAAACTTCCTACCTTTCTTACATTAGTTCTTAGGTACTCAAGGTATAAACTTCTAAGTTTCCTTACTCCATCTTTATTAGCTTTTGAGGTACAAGTTTTGAAACTCTAACTTATATGAGCTCTTAAGCTCCTTCTTCATGAGTCCCCAAACTTTCCCTTGCATAAGCTCATAAGCTCAAATTGTATGAGTTCTTGAGCTCCTTTTTCAAAAATCCCTGAACTCTAATTGTAGAAACTCTCGAACTCTCTCTTTATGAACCCTTAAGCTCCCCCTGTATAAGCTTTCAATCTCTTTAATGGAACACTCTATATAATAACTTTTGAGCGTTACTAATGATTGGTCTTCCCCAATAAGCCTCTCTAATGGAGTTACTAGTTATGTTTATGTTATTTTTATTGGGTCATGTTAGAGATGAAATTGAATATCATACTTACTATTTAAATTTTATATTCTTTAAATACAATATTTGTCACTAATAGTTTGTTTGTGTTACATTCCTATTAGTTATTTTATCTAACAACTCAGTGGAACATACTTTATTAACATTCAACTCATTTATATGATCAAAGGAATGAAACTCCAAAAAACTCTTCAGCACGTAAACTCATAGCTTTTAAGCTCGTAGATGCCAACTTCTTAACACTTGAGGTTAAATTTTTCGAGCTATTTTGTTATAACTCTTCAATACTAAAAGTCAAAGCTTCTTACCTCCTTTATGCTAGCTCGAAGTACCCAAGGTTTGAACTTCCAAGTTATTTTGTATCAACTTTCTCCACTTCTAAGGTACAAGCTTTAAAGTTTCCCTTTGTATAAGCTCTCGAGTTTACACTGTGTGAGCTCTTAAACTTCATTTTCATGAGCCTCCAAGCTTCTACTACAAGAGCTCCTAAGCTTCCTTTTCATGAGCCCTCAAGCTCCACTTGCATGAACTTCCAAGTTCTCTAATATAACACTCTACATAATAATCTTTGGAAGTTATTAGTGATTGGCCCTCCTTAAGAAAGCCTTCTGATGGAGTTTACTAGTCGTAGTTATGTTGCTTTTATTAGGTCATATTGAAGATAAAATTGAATATTATACTTCCTATTTAAATTCTATCTTCTCCAAGTACAATATTTATCACTAATAGTTTGCTTAAGTTATACTTTTATTAGTTGTTTTTATCTAACAATTCAATAAAGCCTACTGCATTAACATTCAACTCCTTTATGTGATCAAAGGAATGAAGTTCCAAAAAGCTCTTTAATGCCTAAGGTTAGAGCTTAAAGAGCTTTTAAGCTCTTCATGCTAACTCCTCAACACCAAAGGTTAAAACTTTAGAGCTCTTAAATATCAATTTCTTAACATCTAAGATTAGAGCTTTTGAGCTCCTTTTCTCTAGTTTTTTAACAATCAAGGTCAAAACTTCCTAGTTTTCTCTTGCTTACTTTTAAGTACTTAGGTTTGAGCTTTCAATCTTCCTTGCACTAGTTTTATTGGCTTTTAAGGTACAAGCTCTTAGGCTCCCTATTATATAAGCTCCCGAGCACCTATTTTATGAGCCATTAAGCTTCCCCTTGTATAAACTCTTGAGCTTGCACTGTATAAGCTCTTAAACTTCCTCTTTATGAGCCTTTTCTGCATAAACTTTCATGCTCTTACTATAAGAGCTTTCAAACTCCCTCCTTATAAGCTCATAAGCTTCTTTTACATGAGCTTTTAAGCTTTTTCTTCAAAAACTCCAAAGTTCCCTCTCTGTGAGCTCTCAAGCTCCCAAGCTCCCTTATCGTGAAACTTAAGCACCAACACACAAGCTCCCTAGTTATCATCAAACTCTTTAGTTAAAACTTAATTATCAAGTCTAAAATCTTTTAAGGGGGACTAAGTGATAAAGACTAGATTAAGTCTATCAGGTCTTAAGGTTTTGTCCCTCATAAGTCCATCACTTACAAGCCTACCTGAGGCTTAACACTCTTTAGTCAAATTCATTAACTCAATCATAAGCTTTCTTAGGCCCTATAACCCTTTATCATTAGCATATAAAAGTAATGAGACCCTTTATGATAGTTATCCTTCTAGGTTTTATAAATAGGATTGTCCTCTTCATATGGTATGTCTCTTATTCCTTACCTCTCTTCTACTTCTCACTCATTTAGACTTCTTATACTAACCTAAGTATCAGAATGTTAATATCAAATTTTAGCCTGACACCTTTTAACCTCCCTTTTGTCATGTAAGTGTTAAATCTCAACTTTAACTTAACTTAATATCCAAAAAAGATGATTATCATCAAAGAGAAAGAAAATAATTTTTGAATTAATTGTTTAAGAATGTTAGAAATAAGTGAGAAATAAAATAAATAAAAAGTATACATTTTTTGTTGTGGTGAGAAAGAAAAGAGAAAAAAATAATAATTGATATGTAAAATGACATTTATGCCCAAAAGAAAAAAGACACAAAAGATATTTAAAAAAGAAAACTCTAAACATAAAAGACACAAAAAAGGAAAACAAATCCCCACCTTAATCAGGTGTAGTAGTTCACTTTTCTAAAGTTATCTCATTAAAATTCTAAGAAAATATTTGTATGGATCTCATGTCAAAATTTTCTATTATTTTCTAACCTTTTTCTTTCCAAGGCACTCCTTAAAAATAAGCAATCGTCCCCTTTTCTATCCTTTTTCTTTTAATACTTTTTTTTCCTACCATTTTCTCCTAATCCAAACACTTTGTTAGATGTTAACACTATTACTTTTTAGCCTCCCACCTCTTTATTCATATTCCTTGCATGCTAATTTTTTAAATAGTCTTTTTAATTCTTTGTGGGTTAATCTTAAGGGTGGGAAGCATTGTACTTTACCTTTTCAAGATCATAACCAAAAAAACTAATACTTTTACAATTCATTTATGGGTTAATTTTGGTAAAAATAAGATAACTCTATTGTTTTTATCATGCAATTGAGGCTTGGCCTTTTTATGGTTTTGGTGGTTGATTTGTTAATGAAAGTGAAAAATGATCAAGTAAAAGGGTCTAATGATAAAAGTTAACTTTCTCTAATATTGTCTAAGTTGTTGTCATTTTTTGAGTGGAGATGTGACATAAATTTAGTGACCTATACCCATTTCAAGTGCAAATCTAAATGTAATAGTGAAATATAAACCTTATTTTTTTAGACCCATCAACCTTGTCAAGCCTTATGTTTTACCATTAGTAAAATTTATAGTCAAGGCTACTTGTCTTTTTAAATATTTATTGATTATATATAACATATATGTGTGAATTGCATATATATAAATACTTAGTTATTTTTTAAATTATAAGAAAAATTATAGATTAATGATGTAAGAAATGTTATGTATGTTATACTTATACATGACAATAAACTTAGGAAATAAAAAAGATCATTTTTTTGGCCAAACCATTCTTGGGTTAAGATTCCGAAATTGGAAATTAAGCTTAACATGTGTTAAAATTTTCCAATTGATAATGTTAGAAAATTCTTGAACAATATTCTAATTAAGGATTTAATTATAATATAACTTAATTAATAAAAAATAATTATATATATAATTGTATTATTAAGGACAATAATCTCAAATGTGATTTAGACATATGACTAATTTAGGTTATACAATTGTGTACATATATATGACCAACCTTCTCTCTTCATAACACATAAGAAAATTTCATTTAAAAGCATGTGATTATAATAAAGGTCAAAATAGAGAAAGCAATTATTAGACTAAGGCAAACCCTTCAAATACATCAATGGTTTTAGTTTTTATGAATCTAGATATGTCATTTATGATATTATTTATATAAATATATTTAATTTTAAAATCTAAAAAATTAAAATTTATGATAATAGATGTACTAAGAAATCTAACAAATGGTATTAGAACTTGTGTTATTATTGATTGTTTAATAAGTAAGGGTAAGACCTCATGTAATTATGATTTTAAAGAATTATGGATTCTTTGTTTATGTTTATGGCCATGGAAATTAGAAATTATCAATTCCATTAAAGTGAAAGGTGATGTCATGACACTTATGTTATTTTTTTTTCAATAATAATAATAATAATAATAATAAGGGTCATCAAATATAAGTTGTCCAAGAAATTGTCTAAGGATGGCATTAAAAAGAGACATTAAAGATTATGTCCAAGTGTATCAAACCATAAGAAAAGAGATACTAAACAACTACTAGAACATTAACACGTTCAATTAATAAAAGAAATAATGTAAGGTGTTGTCATTTAAGGAACAAATGGCCATAATTAGTTAAGGAATTGTTAATTCCTTATTTAACTAATTGCATGACAACAACTTTATGTAAAGTCTACTCTGTATAATTGTATGTCTTGTCTAAGTGTCTATAAATTACACACATTAGTGAAATTCAAAAGTATGTACTTGACAAACTTATGGACCTAAATGGTATGATCTTTGATATTAATATATATTGGGTTGTATTTTCATATGCATGAATTATGATTATAGTTTGATTGTCACTAGTTTAAAATGGTAAGCATACATTATTGTTATAGTTTATTATTCACCAAAGTGGCCAAACTAGGATGTTTAATGATAAGTATAAATAAGTCATTTATTTGTAATTCTAATAAAATATTTATAAATAAAAAATAATTAGATAAATTGATATTATTAATTATTGTAATTTTAAGATTTACTCAAAGTTAAATTATTATTTTATTATTAATAATATAATTAGGGTATATTAATATTTTTACTTAAATATATTTATTTATCTAAAGATATTAAATATATTTGATTGAAAATATTTAATTACCTATCAGAGTTAATGGTATTATTTATAATAATATATTATAGGATTTTTTCAAAGAAAAACTAAAATATATTATGACTATGTTATTCAACTTATAATTAATTATATGTTTTTATGGCCATATAGTTATTATAATCCATTTGCATACTTTAATTGTTGTTTCATTTAATATTAAACTTTTCAAAATAACACAAACAAGTTAATGTTTATTTAGGTATTATAAATATTAACTTATACTATTAATGAATAAATCCACTATTATTATAGATTTAAGTAATGAATAAGAGAAGTTACATTAGTAAGTTTGGGAATGAAATAACCTATTGAATTTTATGTTTTAAAAGTGATTATTACAAATAACAATAAAAAACTATTTCATAAACAAAAAGTGTAAAAGAATATTTGCAATTTGTGAAAATACAATTTTATTTTAGAAATAAGTTACTTGTTGGTACTCTTATGACAAAACTTGTAGCTATGAAGTTTATTAGACACAAACTATACAAGTTTATTAGATCAAAAACAATATAAGAGTATATTATTAAAATGACTAATTTTGTAGCAAAATTTAATATCTTAAGATTAATCATAAATGACTCTTTTCTAATATAGTTTATTTTGAACTTATTATGTCTCGAGTAGAGACTAGTTTAGATTTACTGAAACATTATAAAGAAAAAGTGAAATGTTAATGAATTGGTTAGTCTACTTGTTTAAGAGGGAACACGTCAAAAATAATTAAGCAAGTCACTTTATTAATCTCATAAACAAGAAAATTGGGAAAGAAATAAAAGTAAAAGTCAACCAATTAAAAAAGAAGAAACTTTGCTTATATTTCTCAAGTTGAAAAGAAGGAACAAAAATAGTAATAACCTTTTATAAAGAAGGTTAACTATTATCAAAAAAATTACTCAAAATGAAAGGTTTGATTTGAAAAAGAAAGGAAAAATAAATACCTTAATATGTTTCAAATCAAATTTAATTAAGGTTCCTCAGAGTACTTGATGGCTTGATTCTAATGTTACTATTCACGTATCTATAATGATATAAAAATTCATTATGATCCAATTATTTCAGTTGATATAAAAAATACAAACATTTTTCTATTGTATTCTTATTAATATTTTATGTTAACTAAGATATAATAAAATTTTAAAAAATCCTTATTTACTAAGTTTCATAATATTAAAATTAAATGTAACATGATAAATGAAAATTTTACTTACTTATGACATAAATGTTTAGACTATATAACCAAAGAAATACTAATAAAATTTAGTTAATAACAAGATTTTTTTAAATCTAAATTTTGCTAATCTTAGAATATCTATAGACTACATTAAATGTAAGCAAACCAAACATAACAAGAAAAAAGTCATAAAAAGCACTAAGTTTTTTAAAATTATATACACCAATACTTGCAAACCTTTCAATACTGTAGCCCTTTATAGATATTTTTCATATTATAGTTATATTTATTTGTTTTATGAAAACTTAATCATTGAATACCCTTGAGTAATATATAAAAAAAGGTTAGAAGTAATAAGATAAAAAGTTGAAAATCGTAAGATTTTATAGCGATGGTAAATATTATAAAAAAAGATAATAATTTAAGGCAATGTTTAAGTTTCTTTATGAAATTCCTTAAAAATTATAATATATGTGCACAATAAATTATGTCAAGTACATCTTAACAAAAACGTGATGAAACGTATAATCAAATATTAACAACTATGGTTAGGAATATAATAAGTAATTCTTACTTATCCAAATTTTTGTGGACGTATGCATTATTTGTTAAATAAGGTCTATAATAAAATGGTTCAAAGTACTCTTAATGAACTGTAAACAGGAAGGAAACTTAGTTTAAAGCACTTGAATGTTGATATTGCTTAGTAGAAGTAAGAATCCACATAAAAAAAAAATTAAACTCTCAAATGATTAAAAACTATCTTATTGATTACTTAGAAAAGTCTAAAAAGGTATATTATAGTTTAAAAATTATAGAAACTAGTAATATAAGATTCATTAAGAATGATAAAATTAGTTGGAATAATGAACATTTAAAGGTATATATCAAAGGAGTTATGATAAATATTCCTTTACATATAACATTTCCTTCATCTATTATTACACCAAATGTTATTTCAAACATTGAAAAACATTTAAATGAAGAAATAATCTCTAAAGAAACTAACTCACAATTAACTAATGTAAATAAACTACAAGTGACAATATTAAAAAGATCTCAAAAAAAAAAAGAAATCAATTATTTCAAATGATTATATAATTTATTTGTAAGAGACAAAATTTTAATATTAGAATCAATGAGGTCTAATTTCATTTTAATAGTCATAAAAGTATTGAATTTGATTATAATATTAATGGTTTAATATGACTTGCAGTTACACACAATAAATGTAAAATTCACCTTTTAAATGGAAATCTTAAAGAGAAAATTTACATGAAAGAACCTGAAAGTTCCTTTATTAAAGATAAAGATTAAATGATGTGTAAATTAAAACATAAACATAGACTAAAACAACTTTCCTTATAATGATATATTAAATTTAATGATATTATAACATTTTTTGAACTCAAGAAAGAATATCATTAATTAATATTATATATCAAAAGATCAGTAGAACTAAGTTTGTTTTTTAGTCTTATATCTTATTGACTGCTAATATTTTAAATATATTGTATGAAATTAAATAATTTCTTTTAAAGGAATTTTATAATGAAAAATATGAAGGAGACATTTTGTGTAATAGTAATAAAAATATTTGTAACAAATTACAATGAATAATAATTGTTTCAAAATAATTATATCAAAAAAAATTTAAACAAATTATATGATTAAATATTCACTTGAAATTATTATCATATACAAAATTAACAAATTAAGTCTCATGCAATGTTCTAATAATGAAGTGAATATATATATATATATAATCAATTCCATATGTCTATATTATTAGTAGTTTAATGTATTTACTAGTTTATACTAAATCGAATATTAGTTTTATGATTAAAATGTTAGACATATGTAAAAGTAATCCTAAAATGAATGATTAGAAAATTACAAAAAAAAACAAAGTATTGAAGTAGCTAAAAGAATAAATAATGACTTACTCATATATAGAAAAATCTAACTACTTAGATATAATTAAATATTTGAATTTAGATTTTACTAGATGTATTAATAGCAAAAAGTTTATTTTTTGTTATCTGTTTCTATTAAAAAAAGGAGTAATTTTATAAAATAATGAAAAATTATCTATTGTTACTTTATTTATTATAAAAATAAAGTTTGTATCATGATTTAGAATTATAATTCATACATTATGACTATGAAATTTTATTTTAAAACTTGACATTGTCAATGCTATTATCAAATTATAAAAAATTTATATGATAATTTTACAATAATATTCATCTCTAAGAATAATAAATAATATAAGAATATTTTTAAATAATATTTTAATTAAAAATTTAATTATAATATAATTTGATTAGTAAAAAATAATTTATATATTATTATATTATTAAAAATAATAATCTCAAATATAATTTATATATTAATAAATATATTTAATTTTTTATATAATATTTTAACAGTTATATCCAGGCAAACTTCGAAAATGTTACAATATTCTTTAATTTTCCAAATAACCCCAAAAGAAATTCTTTAACGTTCAGCATTTATATTTTTATGAATATATTAGTTCCTCGATTGTTTTTGTTAATGTCAATTCCTTTGATATTAAGATTATATATATATATATATATATATATATATATATATATATATATATGTCGTTACAATAGCGTTTACATCATGGGTTTGGTAGCTTATTAATTTTTGGTTGGCGAATTAATTTTTCCCTTCCTTTAGCCATTTTGCCTTCCATGTCACGCTGTACTTTATGATTATTAATTCCTTCTTCTTGTTTTCACGCACACAATCTGATGGCTTTCAATTTCCGCCGCATATATTTCGATTCTTTGATTCGGAAACCCGATTTTCCTCGCTAACTTGCAATCCTCATCCTCATGTATTGCGTACATGGTAGGCACACATCAAGAGAAGATGCGATTTGCTAGGCAGATCTATAGCTTATTTATGTTCATTAGCATGTGCTGGATGGTACCTTGTCCGCTTTTCCCAGCTTAGTGAAGCTTTGAAGCCACGGCCAACCCAACGCGACTTGCCGCTTGGTGACAAGTTTCTCGTTGTTAGGGACACACTACCTTAGGAATAAACCCCACTAACAATTACTCAATGTACTTCTCTTTTGTTGTTTTTCCTTTTTTTTTTTAACAGAAAAAAACAAAAGAGATAGAGAGAAGAAAAAAGAAAAAACAGAGAAAGAGCATATTTTCCTGCAAGAACCGTTTGTAGACCTAAGAAGTTGCTTTCTAAAGTGCGAAAGTAAACTAAAGGGTACAAGCCATGCCAAACGTAGTTACACAGTTAGTGGGGTAGGTCCATCATACAGAAAACACGCGGCTTTGTGAAATTCTGGTGCACATCTGACCATTACCTATTCCTTTACACAATCCAATTCTGGTGAGGCCACTTTACATAAATGATATCCCTTTCATACATAATACATTTGGAGGGCTAAGGCACAACTGCATATGTGTAGTAGGGGGTTGCATGTGTATATATATATATATATATATATATATATATATAGATATTTTTGAACCCAGTAGTCTTGGGGAACGAGTACACGTTAGTTAACTGGTTGTATAACAGATGTTGCGGTGGAGAGGTTTGGCGGTCCCGCTGCTGCAGGTTGTGGTGGCGGCCATGGCAGTAATCAGCGGAAGTGTGGGTGGAGATGTGACGTATGATGGAAGAGCTATCATCATTGACGGCCAACGGAGACTTCTGTTTTCAGGTTCAATTCACTATCCTCGCAGCACTCCTGAGGTAAACTGTGACTTCCATATTTTATCTACTTACTCCGCCCCAATACGACACCATGCCAGAATTAAAACGCTTGCAGTATGCATCTTTCTTTCTAAGTATGATGATCCACAGAATTACAGTATGATGATCCAAATGTCTTCTTTAAACCATGTCGTCATTTGATTTTTAGCTCTTGTTGCACCGCGACCAAAGTCTGTCATATGCATAAATTACGTATACATTCTTCTTTTTGCATTTAAATATGCTATGAATATAGAAAAAAAAAAAACAGAGAGAGAGAGAGAGAGAGAACTTTACAAAAAAAGAATGCGGATGAAGTGAAGTGGCGATGACCATCCAATTGTCATTCTTAGATTAGATTAGTTGTCTTAGTTTCTTTTTTTCCCGTTTAAATAGAGATAGCAATGATCTACGCCTTCCCAGGACCACCCTGCCTCATATTGGCAGAAGCGAAATGAAAGCCTATTGACTAGGATTTGAAATCTATACTTCCATTTTTGAATTTTTTATTAAATATAAAAATAAATTTAGTATTTATATTTCTGATTATATTATAATTTTATCTTTTATATAATAATTATACTCAAAAATAAATTTGAAAAAATATGTTAAACTTTAAGCTAATAATTGAGTGTTTTGTATTTAAATTAGTAATTGAGTGCTCTGAGTCTCTTTTCTTTCATTGTTTTCTCTTTGTTTTAACCCGAATTCTACCATTCTTCTTTATTATTCTCGGCACCTAAACACCTTTTAAAGTGTTTTTATAGTCCTTTTCTCTAATCTTCACTTCTATATCTAAAAAAAAAAAGAAAAGACAAAAGAAAAAGTTGTACTACAACATAATGGAAAATTGTGCTCAATTATAATAAAAGATTGTTTTAATTTCCTTTTTCTCTAATTTAATTCATATTGGTATCATCATATAAACTACTTTTGTGTTTTAAGCAAGTTTATTTTCCAAATAAAAGTAAAATACATATGAAGGTAGTAATACAGGACAGAAAAAGATCCTTGCACATTGCGTTGACTTTCAAAACTACCATTTTTCTTCGATGAAATATTTCCTTTTCTGTTCGAGAATTTTAAAAGCAGACTTCACAAGTGAACGTATATAATATGGCATTTTTTACCCAACGTTTAAAAAAATACATACATTTTAATGACTAAGTGGTGGTGACATTGTGACCCGGGGAAGATGGGGTTGTGGCGCGGAGAAGCATCGGCAATGACTTTCGCGCGAGACGTCGCTAAGCGCACGTTTGCATATATGATTTAAAAAATTTAATAGTAATATAATAAAAGTAGCACAATAATTACGTATTAATATAATATAACTTAATAAAAAAATTTTATGAAATTAAAAAATTAATAATAATAATATATCAATTGTTGAATAGAGTGTACACGCATTCTATTACGTCATCATTTAGTTGAGGTTTTATATAAATATAAATTATACAGGTAGAATAATATCTAAGACGAAAATATTTTTAGATACAAAATTGCCATAAATTGGTGTGATTCCATCTAGTTTCCATCTCTATAGAAATCTTTTCCTCATCAATGTAGACAGTGATATTGGTGTTAATCATAAAGTTTTGCACCCGGGGATTGAAATTTTAATTTTACATCCCTGGAGACGCATTTGCTACGGTAATTAAACAATGATCCATTAATGCTTGACTGGAATTTTAGAGCTTGCTTCCAGTAAAAAGCTCTTTTTGCAAGTAAGATTGCCAAAGGGGACCAGGTCAAATTTGTTAAAAAAAGAAAAAAGGGGTTTTTGTAAACAGATGTGGCCATCTTTGATAGCCAAAGCAAAGGAAGGAGGAGTGGACGTTATTCAGACTTACGTATTTTGGAACCACCACGAGCCCCGACCTGGAGAGGTCTGTGACCCGGCCCATTGGTGCCCACTGTCTCTGTATTTTCTGTTCAGTGTATGGTATGTAACCGTGCTAACATGGGATTTATTGCGCAGTATGATTTTAGTGGGAGATATGACTTGGTTAAATTTATAAAGGAAATCCAAGCACAAGGGCTTTATGTAACCCTTCGGATTGGACCCTTCATTGAGGCTGAATGGACTTATGGGTACGTGAATATTGTCATTCTATTTCTTTTTCTCTCTCAGGCGAATATGCAAGTGTGAATATTTGAGCATTCTTTGACATTTTGACGATTACTTTTGCTTTAAAAAGCAGGATTTTTATGAAAAGTCAGTTCATTTGAGTTGTCTTTCATACAAATTTATGAATTCCCACAACACCCTCTCTTATTTTTTATATGCCCAATTCCACAATTATGAATAAGAATATAGTAAATTTGTTTCTGGAGTCCAATCCTATCATTTTGCAATTTATGTTACGCAAGATAGTTCGATTCAATTCAATAGTCAAATCATTCAATCCATCGGTACCAAATAATAAGCTACAGTAGTGTCTTCTGATGCTTGCGTATATTCATTGATGCCATGCCATTTTCTATTGCACTCCAAGAAAGAAAAAGAAAGCAGGGGTTACTGAGTTGTAATTTGCCATTATTTGAATGACAGGGGGCTGCCGTTCTGGTTGCATGATGTCCCTGGCATTGTCTATCGGTCTGATAATGAGCCCTTTAAGGTATATGCATACTTATACCTCCCTCTGTCTGCCACTATATATTTACCAAAATTACTACTTACTCGAAACAATTCATAGTTACTTTATCAGTTTTGCTTCTATTTATTTTTCTGTAGTTTTACATGCAAAATTTTACTGCCAAGATAGTGAACTTGATGAAGTCAGAAGGTTTATATGCTTCAGAGGGAGGCCCAATAATTCTATCTCAGGTAAGGGCAGAGGAGAATAGTTGATGGGGAATATAAGAACAACTGAAGCTGCTAAATCTTGTGAATGGTAACTATGGCCGAAATCCAACATGATGGTGCAGATTGAGAATGAGTATCAAAATATTGAAGCGGCTTTTAAGGACAATGGATCCCGTTATATGAAATGGGCAGCGAATATGGCTGTTGGGCTTCAAACTGGTGTGCCATGGGTGATGTGCAAACAAACTGATGCTCCTGATCCAGTGGTAGGTTCAACAATAGTATTACAAGAGGAGAATCTATTACATACTGGTTTCCAATTTTTTAAACTTTTTTTCTTCCTTTTCTTTTATCGAGGGGTCATATGTAATGACATCTTTTTCCCTGCCGCTCATTAGTAAGTGTGAGATTATTGTTGTTCTAAAATCCTGAAGTCTCTAATTGAATTCGTAGATAAACACATGCAATGGGATGAGATGTGGGGAAACTTTTCAAGGGCCCAACTCACCGACGAAGCCTTCGCTTTGGACAGAAAATTGGACATCATTGTACGTTGTTCTCATTTCAACGTCGCTTAAATATAAATATCACGTATAATTTATAATATTTATATATCTTTTTACTTCTAAATTTAACTTTAAAGTAGGTGTGAAGTTTTTAATGTGCTCATTATCCTAATATCAATGTTGGGTTTTTTTTTTTTTTTTTCTCTTGTCCGCAGTTGCACATGCACTTGATAATTTATCTATTTTTATATCTTCAGTCTAATCAAATTACTTTAGTGCTAGTAGATCATAGTACCTGAATTTGGTCACTTTAATCTAATTTTACTGTAACATGTATTTTACATCATTTAAATATACAGAATTTACATAATTTATAATATTTATAAATTTTTTTTATTAATTAATTTAAAATTTTAAGTGTATATAAGATTTCAAAGTATTACTTGACACTTCAAGTCTATCAGTCTCCACATAATTGTTCATGTTTAGACGAGGATAGTTCATCCACGTATTTGGCTTGATAAGGGGCTCTTACTCTCCCTTTTTTTTTTTTTTTTCATGAAGTTATCAGGTATACGGTGGAGAACCATACGTGCGTTCTGCTGAAGACATTGCATTTCATACTGCCCTTTTCATCATTGCGAAAAATGGAAGCTACGTGAACTATTACATGGTATGACGCTTTGAAATCAACCTCAACGTGTTATTTTGCAACAATTTCTTTCTTCTCAAGAAAATCCCTTTGATCCAATCCAGTATCAAATTCAACTGCGCTTGAATTTCGTACATTTGTTGACAACAATTTCACTTGTAATCTAGTACCATGGTGGAACAAATTTTGGAAGGACAGCAGCAGCGTATATGATAACCGGCTATTACGATCAAGCTCCCCTCGATGAATATGGTCAGTGCAGTCGTCTTTATAGATCTAGCAATTACACATACTGTTAACAAATCCACACTTGTCGTAGTCCAGGTTTGATCAGGCAACCTAAATGGGGCCATCTGAAGGAGTTGCATGCTGTAATCAAGTCTTGCTCTACAACTTTATTAATGGGAGTCCAAACTAATTTCTCTTTGGGCCAACTTCAACAGGTAACATATATCCAACGCTGCTAACTTTCTTGTGAATTAGTTACTTGGTATATTTAGCTGTTCCCGATGTGGGAAAAAAAAATTGTACATTTATTTCACTTCAGGCCTATGTTTTCGAAGAAGAACAAGGAGGAGGATGTGCTGCATTTCTGGTGAACAATGATCTGGAGAATAATGCAGCCGTTGAATTTCGCAACATGTCATTTACGTTAATTCCAAAGTCAATCAGCATTTTACCCGACTGCAAAAGCATAGTCTTCAACACTGCAAAGGTAAGTTATTCCTCTGCATCCCATTCATATTTGCCAATTCAATCATATCTACGGAGCTTATAAATATTGTTGCATCTTGAAAGGTGGATGCACAACCGAACACGAGAATTGCGGCAACAACTCAAATATTCGATGTTGTTGCCAATTGGAAACAATACAAGGATGTGATCCCCAACCTTGCAGATGCTTCATTAATGTCAAATACTTTGCTAGAGCACATGAATGTGACCAAAAGTAAATCAGATTATCTCTGGTATACTACAAGGTACAACACTGTTCCCCTACAGTTAATGTCCTCTGATATGCCTACCACCTAGTTTCCAAATTGCCTTTAATTTGGTGGCGGTTCAGTTAGATTCCATTTCTTTGTGAACAGCTTTCAGCTCAATTCATCTTGCACTGGACCGGTACTTCGCGTGGTGTCCGCCGCACATGCTGCGTACGCCTTTATCAATGGTGAATATGCAGGTATTTTTCTCACTACTCTGATCATAATAATTAGTTCAACTCGATGATACCATTAGGCATAGCTTGAGCAAGAGGGCAATCATGAGGTGGGGTGGGGTGAATTGGATGGTTGAAATTTTGTAATCAAAAAGTGCACTACAATAAGTCTTAAGGTCAAGCTAGATCGAAGTAGTGACGGAACCAATAAAGAGAGCAACTTCAGCTTACGAATCTACTCACGGCAATTCGAAAACTTGCAAGCAACAACAGCAACAGCGTGGCAGAGGGTGACAGGAAGCAAGTTGGAGAAAATCTGAGGATGGGTTTTACAATGAGCTAAATTTCACTGATGATAGAGCAAATTTCCTACTATCTGTCAAGTCTTTTTAATCATTGTCCCAGGATCATCGCACGGGGTTTTCAGATCCGGTGCCTTCACGATCGAAACACCTATTGCCTTGAGTGCAGAGCACAGCAACAGTATTTCTATACTGAGCGTTATGGTTGGATTACCGGTACCATAATTTCGAGCATAATCTTTTTAAGTTCGTCTTTCTGTGCTCATAATTAACCATAATTCATTAGACAATAAGCACCGATTTTTTTCACCATCATGAAGGATTCAGGAGCTTTTCTCGAGAGCAGAGCTGCTGGCTTAACTAGAGTGGAAATTCATTGTTCCGGGGCAGAATTTTATGATTTATCCAATTATGAATGGGGATATGAGGTCAGCTCATTCACAATTAAGTCTCGACTTATCGGTTCAGCACTTTTAACCGAATTCCATGCAATGACGCGAACATTAGAAACTTACAATGATCTGGGTGATTCAGCATGGTTGATTTTCTGCTTACTACAATCAAATGCAGGTGGGGCTAAGGGGGGAGAGCATGCAGATATACACACCAGAGTCTTCCGATGGAGTTGAGTGGGATGAAGTTGTATTCCCCACTAACCAATCACTTACCTGGTTCAAGGTACTCCTCGTATCTATCTGACTGTATCTGTATTTTTACTAGGCAGTAGCAGTGTTGGCCCCTATCAGCAGAGAGAGAGAGAGAGAGAGAGCACTTTAATAAGGAATTTACTAAACTACATCAGGAATTTTCTGAGTCAAAGAACATTAGGATTATTAAATTATTCATTAAAAAAATACAGAAAATTAAAGCCAGCAACATAGATACGATATATATTCCCCTTATATTTTTGTGCTGAAAAAGACGGTCGGTGGGTTGCAGATTGAATTTGATGCACCAGGCGGAGATGATCCAGTGGCTCTAAACCTTAGCACGATGGGAAAAGGCGAGGCCTGGGTGAACGGACTTAGCATTGGCCGCTACTGGGTCTCCTTTCACACGCCTAAAGGGCAGCCATCTCAAACACTGTATGCACCCCCTCTTGACTTCCGAAGTACAGCGTTGTTTATCACAGAAAAACAACTTCACGGTCAAATTAGGAAATCTAAAGGACTTCAAAAATTGGTCAACAACTGAATTGCGTTAAGACATTACTGGATGTGGGTGTGGGTGTGTGTGTTTGTGCTCTTTTTTTTTTTTTTTTCTGTTAAAAAAAATAATAATAAGAAAACAAAAAAGAAAAGAAAAATGGGGTCAATTTGGTTGTCGGTTGTGAAACAAAAGTTACAACCGACATTGAGGTGACCACGTTAAGGTTAAACTACGATTGATTGGCCCCAAAATAATTCTATCTTTACAATCATAGGAATGGTAGAAGTGAAATCCACACCAATGCGTCCTTTTATTCTGTGAAGTTACTCATCCCTTTTATTCTTTCCTCTTGAATAATATATGTTGGAGGAAATCAAGAATGGATGGATGGATGGATGGATGGACTCATAAATAATTCTCTTTTATTTTATGTTTGTTGCCTTTTAACGTACTTTCTCCTTTGTTGGGTTTGTTTTTTTTCTTCTCTTTTCGGTGTTTCAATAGATATCATGTTCCGCGAGCTTTTCTGAAAGCAGCAGGAAACCTTTTAGTCATACAAGAAGAGTTTGGCGGGGACCCCCTCCACATTACGTTGGACACCATTTCCACCATCAACACAACGTCACGGGAGGATGCTTATCATAATTCTCATCTCCATCCCATAGGATTACTTTAATACATACATACATACATACATACATGTGATTTCAACACCAATTCCTTCACTGTGAATAAACTGAAACTCTTTTCTTATTGTTCTTAAGCAAAATTATCAATTGATTCCTCCCAGGTTAGGATATAATATATCAAAATAAATTTTGTTTTCTTTTATTTTATTTTTCCCACTTCTTGTATTGGGTCAGAGCGTACACGACGACCACAGAGATATCCTCCTCCGAGTCCTCCGGTAATAGTATGGGTTAATCCACCTGGTATGCAGAGGGTAGCCACCGAGGAGGGTGGCCACGCGATTGCACCTCCAATTAATGCTTGACATATGGCACCGCCACGGCTGTCCCTGCTCACCCCCTCAAGCCGAAATTATCGTAATGCCCTCCAGTGGATAGAACACGTTTCGAGCGCAATTATTTCAAAGATCTAACGCAACAGGTAAATATGTGATTTTTAAGAATATAACTTTATTTTAAAAAGATGTAACAGGTAAATATGTCAACTAAAGTCAATTGTTTTCGTATGTCAAAAATAATGAACTTTTTTTTTTCACTTTAACCAATTATCAAACACATTGTTCCGGATATGAAAAATATTTTGTTTTGTTCAATTTTTAGAATTTTATCATGATTGTATTTTATAGATTTTTCACATTATTCCAAAATTAACCTCATTATTTTATTTACATAAAATTATTAGGTTGACCCGTGTAAGATTGAAATATTAAATTAGGAATTTGGAATTTTGATCTACCATCATGCTCAACCGAAGTACGACAGAGTCAAAAACACGTGGTGAATAAAACTGTGTCTATTTTATACGGACAGCAACCTCAAGTTTTTAAAAGTTTATGATATACAAATTATCTATAAAGTGGTGTGATAAAATTTTATTTTTAATGATCTTCCAATAAAATAAGGGATAATTAACTAAAGATAAATAAAATATAAAATTAAATATTTATATTGTACAAATAGATGTTGAAAAAAATTAATATTTTATTTCATCTATAAATTCACAAATATCATAATAAATTATAAAATTGTAATATATAATATGTTAATTAACTTATTTAAATTAATGAAAGTGTCTTTTAAAAATTGAAATATAACTTATAATTTGTAAAAGTGTTATATATAATAAATAAATTGCTATATAAAATTTAATATTATATAAATTATTATTTGTAGAAATTATTATATATATATATATATATTTTTTTTTAAAATGCCATAAAATTTAGTGTAATTAACCTGTAGAACTTGTTTGATTTGGTATAATTATATTAAAGTATTCTAATACCCTATAGGTTTTATAAGTGTTATATTAAACATATGTCATAAATTTAAAAAAAAAATATCGTAAATTATCTCTTAATTAATATATAATTTTATTTATAATTGTTAGAAAACATAGAATTGGAAATTATAAATTATAAGCCAAACGATTCTAAAATGAACCTAGTTGAATTAACCGAGTCAAACAGGTATAAATTGGAAGACAATATTATGAAAGAGACAAATTCGCATACAAAGGGCAAAAGACCTAAAGCAGTCGAAGTGAGTGGCCGACTGAAGTCAGATAGCATCAAATAGCAAGTATAAACGGCCAAAAATGGTTGACCACATCGGCTGAACAAAGTAAAACGAAATCATGAAAGAATGTCGGAAAGTTTGAGAGTCAAACACCCTACGCAACCTAAGTAAGACAAAATCACGGAGAAAAGACACTTGGCTGAAGTGATAGTCAAACATGTGAATATTGGAGACAAGAATATTTTATGTCATTTGTAAATTTTTAGATATAATAGAAATTTGTTAAAGTGTAGCATATAATATATAATATGTAATATGTCTGTAATAAGTTTATTATTATTTTTTTAAAATAATTTAATAAAATATAAATTCATATTTATATAATTAAAATTTTTTTTTTTATTTAATGTGAACTGTAAAAGTTAAATTTTATTTAATTTATTTATATTTGAAATATAATTAGTTTATAATATTTTTTTTATCAAATTTATCGAAATTCTCATAGAAAATTAGACTCCCTTACCTACTTATTATGTATGAAGTATTTGATAAAAAATATTAAAATTAGAATCAAAATCGAGTCAAGTCAATTCTAATATCATTTATTAAAAAGAAACAATTTAATAAAAAAAATCTTAAAATATTATAAACTTAAAAAAATGTCACATATAATATATAAGTTGAATAAATATATGAAAGTGTTAATTATCTCTTTAAAATATTATATTTTTTATAAAATTTATTATGATTAATTTATACGTTTTATTTTATTTAGAGTGGTATCATTATATTAAAATTTTGCCTATATTCTTAAATATGTTAAAAGTGTAATATATATTCATTAACATATCATATAATTTTAAAGTGTCATATATAACTTATAAGTTATGATATAGTTTTATTTGCAGGTAAGGTACACAATGCATAAAAGTATTGATAAGTAGGATTGTGTTTGACAGTCAATATGTTTTGTCGACCAAAGTATGATCGAAGGGCCAACAATCTAAAATGAACAGTTAGTGTTCGACACCGTGAGCGAGTGTTCGAACTAGTTGGGATATTCGTCAATAACATGAGTTCCTACCTGGGGGAGATTCTGCAAAAATTGAAGAGCCATCCAGCTCGAACAAATTTTTTGTAGAACGAAGTCTCTTTTGTGGTTTGTTTTGACATAACAAGATGTTGTGGCCTTCGTGACATGCATTTCACTATTAGTAGGCTTTACCAATGTGTTAATATGCATTTGTACTGTTGAACCCCTTCTGCCAATGTGTCCAAACATCTAAATCAATATTTTCAAAAAGCGAATGAAACATGATTGTGCAGGTCGGTTATTGTGTGACATCTATTGAAAACTTTGTATTGAATTCACAAACAAGCGACCATACTGGAGGACCCAACTATGTTTGATTCATAACAAATGGCTGAACATGGAAATCCGATGGACCATACTGGCCATTCGATCATCCTCAACGGCCAGATGGTTAAAGATGGTCAATCACATAATTCGACTGAAATAGGACAAAATCATTTAATAATATGGGCAGACTGGAGACCCCGTCGACTTTAGTGGCCGACCGAAGTAAGAAAAGCAGTAAATTAGGAAATTGGAAATTTGATCAACCATAGTGCTCATCCACAATGCTCGTCCTAAGTACCGTATAATCAAATATTTGTGAAAATTTTAACAATGGTCTACCACACCAGCCAATCGAAGTAAGACAAAATCAATGAAAATTTGGGAAAATTGGAACCTTGGTGGACGAACAAGAATACAGATCAACTAAAGCGTGCCAACCGTGTGGCAAAAATTTTTGTTGAGTTTGTTGAGGTTATTGAGACTATTGAGATTAATGCAATTGTTAAGATTAGTGGGGATGTTAACATTAATAGTAGAATTATGTATTATATCTTATTACTTTATATTTTAATATATTTTTATATTCAAATTTTTTTATTTAAATAATATTTATTTAATTTATATTGATTATGAAAAGATTTTTAAAATATAAATTCAATTTGATTTGAGTTAACAACGACACAAATATCTTATTTTTTATTAATTATTTATTCATAAAAAGATATTAAAATTTCGAGTGAACTTGACAAAAAATGCAAAGAATCATAAAAATTCAAAGTTGACATAAACTTTTGATCAATTGACCTACAACATTAATCAATAAGTCAGTAGACAAGAGAAGAAAAGCAAAAAGAATTAGAAAATTTGGGTTGGTCAATCAAACTTGTGTTATAGTTGATAAGACACCAAAAAAGTTGCATAGAGAAGAACTAAAGAATTTAGGTCGGTCAATTAGACTTATGATCACAATCAATTGGATACTAGAAAAGCAGAGAAAGAAAAACTATACAGACTTTAGACTGATCAACCTAACTAACAGTTACAGTTAATTGAAGGAAACTAAATAGTTAAAAACTTCAAAATTGCAAAAATTATAAAGAATAAGTTGGTCGACCTAATTATTAGTTATTGTCAAATGATGAGATCAAACAAGTTAAAAACATAAAAGCATGAGAAAGTTGTGGAAATTTTAAGTCATTCGACTAATCTAAGTGCTACGGATAACCAATGCCTAAAAAGGAAATTTTCCTATTTTGAAAATTGATTTTTTTATGAAAAAAAAAATTTCAATGACTAGTTTGTTATGTTATATATAAAAGGGTTATAAAAAGGAGAAAACTCCTTTTTAGGTGTGGAGACAAAAAGAGTTAGAGATTAATAAAAGTTATTCACTGAATATATCTAGTAAAAAGAGAAAAATGATTATAAAGTGAAATTAAGAGGTTTATAGTGAAAAACTAAAATTGAGCAAGAGTACTCAAGTTGTAATTATAAAAAGAGTAAGAGTGCTATAGTGAAAAGTGATAGAGTATGAGTTTTTAAGTCGTGAAGACCTATTAGTTCTTGCAAAAATTTTATAAAATTTTTGTTGTGGTTTAGGTAAAGGTAACATAGTGTAAACAATCATCTTCACTTGTAAAAGAAGAAAAATTAGTAAAGTTAAAACTCTCAAGGGATAGACCTTGTGGAGTTAATGTAAACTCTCAGTTTAAGTCGAATCATTATAAATTATTATACACAGTCTCTCTTCCCTTATCTCATTTATTTTGAATTATTTGTATTACTTACTTGTTATTCATTATT
Organism: Bruguiera hainesii; assembly: GCA_023213295.1. Lineage (NCBI taxonomy): Eukaryota > Viridiplantae > Streptophyta > Magnoliopsida > Malpighiales > Rhizophoraceae > Bruguiera > Bruguiera hainesii. The sequence goes on along the minus strand of JAHOYR010000015.1, from coordinate 8,071,738 downwards.
TGTTATTATTATTAGTTATCTTGTTATTGTTATTTGGAATTGAGATTGATTACGGGTTAAGTAATAAAATTGAATAAACTCAATTTACCCCCTCTTAGGTTACTTTAAGGACCAACAAGTGGTACAAAAACTCAATCTTTATTCTATAGGTCTAACCTCTTATAGTTAATTTATAATATCCTTTATATCCATATGTCGCATTAAAAGTGAAAATATCCTTATACTCCTAATTTTTGATGGTTTTAACTACAATTATTAGAGAAATAAAATAACCAAATATATCCAATCTTATGATTATAAGTTTTAAGAAATAATTGAGAGTGACCTTAAGAAAGTCTTAGAAGTAAGTACTAATAAGAAAGAGAGTGAGTCTATCATAAAGTCCAAAAGATCAAAAACTTTTAACTACAAATTACATGTTTCATTGTGGTTTAAATGTCAATAAATATAATAGGGCATCATTATGTAAAACAACAAAGAAGATATATAACAAATTTAAAATCATTTACAAGGGTATAACATAGGTAAATGACACAAAAATCAACTTGTTCATAGAAGGTTCACAAACATCATTAATCTACTTAACAACCATGGGAAAGAGATTGAGAGAAGTGATATTGTAAAAAAGATATTAAGATCACTTTTAGAGTTATATAACCCTAAAGTAGTTGTAATTGCTAAATCTAAAGACCTAAACAACTTAGACTTAAATAAGTTTATAAGGTTTATGCTAACCTATGAGATAACTTTCATGAAAAAATTACTAAAAAGAAAAAAAAGAATTTCTTTTAAAGTCTCCTCTTTAAAGAAAGTGATTATGATAATAAGAGTGATTAATACAATCAAGAAGATGACATTTATGGTTATAGAGGATGAGGTAAATTCTGATTGTGATACATCTAATGATAATAAGTCATTGATTAATGAATTATATTACACCCTAAATTGTATAGATAGGGAACTTAAAGACATAATTGTCAAAAATAAGATTGTGATACTAAGAATGTCTTTATGAATCACGAAGTTGGATCTTGGAAAAGTGAGATTGCTTCTTTATAAGTCGAGAATGCATCTCTAAAAGATAAAGTCAAGTCACTCATTAAAAGGAATAACAAGTTAGACCATATCTACAATAAGGAAAGACTTGTGAAACTCTTAGATGAAAATATTCATTTAAAAAAAAAGTTTTTGAACTTCAAAAGTGTCTTTCTAAGTTTGTTAAAAGTAAAAACAAACTAGATATGTTACTTGACTCGCAAAGAATTTAATGTGAGAAAAGTGGTTTAGGTCATGTATCTCATGTATATCAACCCAAAACTTCTTAGAGTAAGATGACTTATACTAATATACGTGCACAAGTATTCAATAGCACAATATATAAGAATGTCCATGTATTATATCATGGTCAAAAGAAATTACACAAGTATGCATATATATATACAAGATACTATATGATACACATAAAAGTTTAAAATATCTTATAGACATATAGATTCTCATGATAGATGATATGGTTATGATAAATATGTTTCTTATGCATATACATATCATGTTAGATGCTATTTTTTTTATGATTATGATCATATGTGATACTCGTGTAACTTAAGATGGAGCCTATTTTATTTATGGATATTGCACTACTTAGTATTATTTAATGGCAAGTATGGTAGATTCATTAAAAAAGGCTAAACTGAAAAATGCAGTCAACCATATAAGTCTATTGAAGTAACACGATTTAAGGTAGTCAATCACACCATTTGACTGAAGTATGACAAAATCATTTAAGAACATGAAGACTAGATATGTGGTCAATCTTAGTGGCTAACTGAAGTAACTCTAAATAATTAAATTTGTGTTGGACTTATTAGTCTCTTCTTATGTGAATATATAGCCCAAATATTTTGAGTTCACAACCTAAAATAATTAAAAAGGGTATAAATACCCCTTTTGGCTGGAAAAAAAAAAACCTAAAAGAGGAGAAAGCTAGTTGTCAGAAAGAAAAATATAACTGTCAAAAGAGAGAGAAAAGGAGGGAGGCTACAAAAAGAGAGTAAGCAAAAAATAGTATTCTTTGATCTTACTTTTGAAAAAGATATCGGTGTCCGATTAAGTTGAAACTTGGAAAGTTGATGAAGGATATTTGGTTCTTATTTCTGAACGGTAGAAATTGGGTTTTAAGCACAGTAAGTCCTACTTCTCCTTACTTTTTGAAGGTTTATACTATGGGCAATTCTTTTCACTTTTCCTTTTGGCTGAAAAAAAACCTAGAAGAGGAGAGAGTCAGTCATCAGAAAGAAAAACAGGGTTGTCAAAAAAGAGAGAAAAGGAGGGAGACCATAAAAAGAGAGGAAGTAAAAAAAAAGTGTTCTTTGATCATACTTTTGGAAAGGATATTGGTATCCGATCAAGCTGAAACTTGAAAAGTTGATAGAAGATGTTTGGTTCTTATTTTTAAATGGTAGAGATTGGGTTTTGAGCATAGTAAGTCCTACTTCTCTTTACTTTTCGTAAGTTTATACTCTAACAATTCTCTTCACTTTTCCTTTTGGTTGGAAAAAAACCTAAAAGAGGAGAGAGCAGATCGTTAGAAAGAAAAATAAGGTTATGGAAAGAGAGAGAAAAGGAGGGAGGTAACAAAAAGAGAGGAAGCAAAAAACAGTGTTCTTTGATCTTACTTTTGGAAAAGAAATCGGTGTTCGATCAAGTTGAATGGAAAGTTGATAGAGGACGTTTGGTTCTTATTTTTGAATGATAAAGATTGGGTTTTGATCACAGTAAGTCCAGCTTGTCTTCACTTTTTGAACCTAGAAAAGGAGAGAGCTGGTCATTAGAAAGAAAAACAGGGCTGTCGAAAGAGAGAGAAAAGAAGGGAAAGTGCAAAAAGAGAAAAAGCAAAAAACAGTGTTCTTTGATCTTACTTTTGGAAAGGATATTGATATCCGATCAAGTTAAAATTTGGAAAGTTAATAGAAGACATTTGGTTCTTACTTTTAAATGGTAGAGATTGGGTTTCAAGTACAGTAAGTCTTGCTTCTCTTCATTTTTCGTAGGTCTATACTCTGGGCAATTCTCTTCACTTTTCCTTTTGGTTGGAAAAAAAGTTTAGAAGAGGAGAGAGCCGATCGTTGGAAAGAAAAACAAGGCTGTGGAAAGAGAGAGAAAAGAAAGGAGGCCGTAAAAAAAGAGGAAGTAAAAAACATTGTTTTTTGATCTTCCTTTTAAAAGGGATATTGGCATCCGATTAAGTTGAAACTTAAAAAGTTGATAGAGGACATTTGGTTCTTATTTCTAAACAGTATAGATTAGGTTTCGAGCATAATAAGTGTTACTTCTCTTCACTTTTTGTAAGTCTATACTCTGGGCAATTCTCTTCACTTTTCCTTTTGGTTGGAAAAAAAACCTAGAAGAGGAGAGAGCTAATCATTAAAAAAAAAAACAAGGTTGCCAAAAGAGAGAGAAAAGGAGGGAAACCGCAAAAAGAGAGGAAGCAAAAAACAGTATTCTCTGATCTTACTTTTGGAAAGGATATTGGTATCCGATCAAGTTGAAACTTAAAAAGTTAATAGAGGACGTTTGGTTCTTATTTCTGAACAGTTGAGATTAGGTTTCAAGCACAGTACGTGTTGCTTCTCTTCACTTTTCGTAGGTTTATACTCTGAACAATTCTCTTCACTTTTCCTTTTGGTTGGAAAAAAACCTAGAAGAGGAGAGAGCCGATCATAAAAAAGAAAAACAAGGTTGTCGAAAGAGAGGGAAAAGGAGGGAGGCTGCAAAAAGAGAGGAAGTAAAAAATAGTGTTCTTTGATCTTAATTTTGGAAAGGATATTGGTATTGAATCAAGATGAAATTTAGAAAGTTGATAGAGGACGTTTAGTTCTTATTTCTGAATGGTAGAGATTGGATTTTGAGTATAGTAAGTGTTACTTCTCTTCACTTTTCGTAGGTCTATACTTTGGGCAATTCTCTTTACTTTTTCTTTTGGCTGGAAAAAAACCTATAAGAGGAGAGAGCCGATCGTCAGAAAGAAAAACAAGGTTGTCAAAAGAGAAGGAAAAGGAGGGAGGCCACAAAAAGAGAGGAAGCAAAAAACAATATTCTTTGATCTTACTTTTGAAAAAGGATAGAGATTGGATTTCGAGCACAGTAAGTGTTGCTTCTTTTTAATTTTCGTAAGTCTATACTCTGGGCAATTCTCTTTACCTTTCCTTTTGGTTGGAAAAAAACCTAGAAGATGAGAGCGCTGATCGTCAGAAAGAAAAACAAGGTTGTCGAAAGAGAGAGAAAATGAGGGAGGCCGTAAAAAGAGAGGAAGAAAAAAACAATGTTCTTTGATCTTACTTTTGGAAAGGATATCAGTGTCCGATCAAGTTGAATGGAAAGTTAATAAAGGATGTTTGGTTCTTATTTATAAATGGTAGAGATTGGGTTTCAAGTATAGTAAGTCGTATTTCTTTTTACCTTTCAAACCTAGAAGAGGAGAGAGTCGATTATCAGAAAGAAAAAGATGGTTGTTGAAAGAGAGAGAAAAGGTGGGAGACCGCAAAAAAAGAGAAAGCAAAAAACAATGTTATTTGATCTTACTTTTGGAAAGGATATTGATATCTGATCAAGCTGAAATTTGGAAAGTTGATAAAAGACATTTGGTTCTTATTTCTAAATAATAGAGATTGGGTTTAGAGTACAGTAAGTCCTGCTTCTCTTCAGTTTTCATAAGTCTATACTCTAGGCAATTCTCTTCACTTTTCCTTTTGGCTGGAAAAAAACCTAGAAGAAGAAAGAGCCAATCGTCAAAAAGAAAAACAAGGCTAAGGAAAAAGAGAGAAAAGGAGGGAGGCCGCAAAAAGAGAGGAAGCAAAAAATAGTGTTCTTTGATCTTACTTTTGGAAAGGACATCGATGTCCGATCAAGTTGAATGGAAAGTTAATAGAGGATGTTTGGTTCTTATTTCTGAACGGTAGAGATTGGGTTTCGAGAACACTAAGTTCTACTTCTTTTCACCATTTAAACCTAGAAGTGGAAAGAGCCAATCGTCATAAAGAAAAATAGGGTTGTCAAGAGAGAGAGAAAATGAAGGAGACCATGAAAAAAAAGGAAGCAAAAAAGAATGTTCTTTGATCTTACTTTTGAAAAGGATATTGGCATCTGACGAAGTTGAAACTTAAAAAGTTAATAGAGGACATTCAATTCTTAGGTAGATACTTTGGGTAGTAAGTGTTGATTACAGTTCGAGCATAGTAAGTGTTGCTTCTCTTTAATTTTTATAGGTAGATACTTTGGGTAATTCTCTTCATTTTTCCTTTTGGCTGGAAAAATACCTAGAAGAGGAGAGAGCCAATCATCAGAAAGAAAAACAATGTTGTTGAAAAAGAGAGAAAAGGAGGGAGGCCGCAAAAGGAGAGGAAGCAAAAAACAGTATTCTTTGATCTTACTTTTGGAAAGGATAGAGATTGGATTGTAAACACAATAAGTGTTGCTTCTCTTTACTTTTCGTAGGTCTATACTCTGGGCAATTCTCTTCACTTTTCCTTTTAGTTGGAAAAAAACCTAAAAGAAGAGAGAGCCAATCGTCAAAAAGAAAAACAATACTGTTGAAAGAGAGAGAAAAGGAGGGAACCCGTAAAAAGAGAGGAAGCAAAAAATAATATTATTTGATCTTACTTTTGGAAAGGATATGAGTGTCCAATCAAGTTGAATGGAAAGTTGATAGAGGACGTTTGATTCTTATTTTTGAATGGTAGAGATTGGGTTTTGAGCACAGTAAGTCCTACTTTTCTTCACCATTCAAACCTAGAAGAGGAGAGAGCTGACTGTTAAAAAAAAAAAACAAAGTTGTCGAAAGAGAGAGAAAAGGAGGGAGGCCGCAAAAAGAGAGGAAGCAAAAAATAGTGTTCTTTGATCTTACTTTTGGAAAGGATATTGGTATCTAATCAAGTTGAAATTTGGAAAGTTGATAAAAGACATTTGGTTCTTATTTTTGAACGGTGGAGATTAGGTTTTAAGTACAGTAAGTTTTGTTTCTCTTCAATTTTCATAGATCTATACTCTGGGCAATTCTCTTCACTTTTCCTTTTGGCTGGAAAAAAAACCTAGAAGAAGAGAGAGTTGATCGTTAGAAAGAAAAACAAGGTTGTCAAAATAGTGAAAAAAAGAGGGAGGTTGCAAAAAAAGAGGAAGTAAAAAACAATATTCTTTGATCTTACTTTTGGAAAGGATATTGGTATTTGATCAAGTTGAAACTTAAAAAGTTGATAAAAGATGTTTGGTTCTTATTTTTGAACAGTAGAGATTAGTTTTCAAGTACGGTAAGTATTGCTTCTATTCACTTTTCGTAGGTCTATACTCTGAATAATTCTCTTCACTTTTCCTTTTGGTTGGAAAAAAACCTAGAAGAGGAGGGAGCCGATCGTCAAAAAGAAAAACAAGGTTGTCAAAAAAAATAGGGAAAATAAAGGAGGCCATAAAAAGAAAGGAAGTAAAAAATAGTATTCTTTGATCTTACTTTTGAAAAGGATATTGGTATTCGATCAAGTTGAAACTTAGAAAGTTAATAAAGGACATTTAGTTCTTATTTCTGAACGGTAGAGATTGGATTTCGAGCATAGTAAGTGTTGTTTCTCTTTACTTTTCGTAAGTCTATACTTTGGACAATTCTCTTCACTTTTCCTTTTGGCTGGAAAAAAACCTAAAAGAGGAGAGAGCCAGTCGTCAGAAAGAAAAATAGGGCTTTCGAAAGAGAAAGAAAAGGAGGGAGACCACAAAAAGAGAGGAAGTAAAAAATAGTGTTCTTTGATCTTACTTTTGGAAAGGATATTGGTATCCGATCAAGCTGAAACTTGGAAAGTTGATAGAAGATGTTTGGTTCTTATTTCTAAATGGTAGAGATTGGGTTTTGAGTACAGTAAGTTCTATTTCTCTTCACTTTTTGTAGGTCTATACTTTAGGCAATTCTCTTCACTTTTTTTTTTTTGCTGGAAAAAAAAAACTAGAAGAGGCGAGAGCTAATCGTTAGAAAGAAAATCAAGGTTGTCGAAAGATGGAGAAAATGAAGGAGGCCACAAAAAAAGAGGAAGCAAAAAGCAGTGTTATTTGATCTTACTTTTGGAAATGATATTGTTATCCAATTAAGTTGAAACTTAGAAAGTTAATAGAGGACATTTGGTTTTTATTTTTGAACAATAGAGATTAGGTTTCGAGTACAGTAAGTGTTACTTCTCTTCACTTTTCATAGGTCTATACTCTAGGCAATTCTCTTCACTTTTCCTTTTGGTTGGAAATAAACCTAGAAGAAGAGAAAGTCAATCATAAGAAAGAAAAACAAGGTTGTCGAAAGAGAGAGAAAAGGAGAAAGGCCACAAAAAGAAAGGAAACAAAAAATAGCGTTCTTTTGAACTTATTCATGAAAAGGATATTGGTATTCGATCAAGCTAAACTTAGAAAATTAATAGAGGACGTTTAGTTCTTATTTCTAAATGGTAGAGATTGGATTTCGAGTACAGTAAGTATTGCTTCTCTTTACTTTTCGTAGGTCTATACTCTAGGTAATTATCTTCACTTTACCTTTTGGTTTGAAAAAAACCCAAAAGAGCGGAGAGCCAATTGTCAAAAAGAAAAATAAGGCTATCGAAAGAGAGAGAAAAAAAGGGAGGCCACAAAAAGAGAAGAAGTAAAGAATAATGTTCTTTGATCTTACTTTTGGAAAAGAGATTGGTGTCCGATCAAGTTGAATAGAATGTTGATAAAGGACGTTTGGTTCTTATTTCTAAATGGTAGAAATTGGGTTTCGAGTATAGTAAGTCCTACTTCTCTTCACTTTTTGAACCTAGAAGAGGAGAGAGCCGGTCATCAAAGAGAGAGAAAAGGAGAGAGACCACAAAAAGAGAGGAAGCAAAAAATAGTGTTATTTGATCTTACTTTTGGAAAAGATATTGGTATCTGATCAAGCTGAAACTTGGAAAGTTGAGAGAAGACGCTTGGTTTTTATTTCTGAATGGTAGAGATTGGGTTTCAAGTACAGTAAGTCTTGCTTTTCTTTAGTTTTCATAAATCTATACTCTGGGCAATTCTCTTCACTTTTCCTTTTGGCTAGAAAAAAAAGCTAGAAGAGGAGAGAGTCGATCGTTAGAAAGAAAAACAAGACTGTCAAAAGAGAGAAAAGAAGAGAGACTGTAAAAAGAAAGGAAGCAAAAAATAGTATTCTTTGATCTTACTTTTGGAAAGGATATTGGTTTCCGATCAAACTAAAACTTGAAAAGTTGATAGAAGACATTTAGTTCTTATTTCTGAACGATAGATATTGGGTTTCGAGCACAATAAGTGTTGCTTCTTTTCACTTTTCGTAGGTTTATACTCTAAGCAATTCTCTTCACTTTTCCTTTTGGATGGAAAAAAACCTAGAAGAGGAGAGAGTCAATCATCAAATAAAAAAATAGGATTGTCGAAAGAGAGAGAAAAGGAGGGAGACTGCAAAAAGAGAGGAAGCAAAAAATAGTGTTCTTTGATCTTACTTTTGGAAAAGATATCGGTGTTCAATCAAGCTAAATTTTGGAAAGTTAATAGAGGACCTTGGGTTCTTATTTCTAAATGGTGGAGATTAGGTTTTGAGCACAGTAAGTCTTGCTTTTCTTCACTTTCCGTAGGTCTATACTCTAGACAATTTTTTGCGTGCAGTTTTGATCAACCGTGTAATTGGAAGATTTTTTGTGGTCCAATCAAGCTGAGTTTTGGTTAATAGTTGAAAGACATATATTTCTTCTTTATGGATGGTTGGATTGAGTTTCTGTGAACTACAAGGGCAGGTTTTCCATTCGAACTAAGGCCTCTCAATTATGGTAACTTTATGTTATCTCATCTATGATAGAGTTGGTAAACCGTGTGGATGATTATTGACTAGTTGTTCGATTGAACTGAAATTTAGACGGCTGGTAGGGGACATCTACTAGTTCATCTCGAATAGTTGGATTATTACCTTAAGGTCTACTTGTTGAGTTGTTGTTAACAACACATGGTTGACTTGTCCTGCTTAACTCATTAGTCTCTCGTTTAGTCCAAATTGAAATCTATTCAATTTGTTTAATGTAATTGAGGTTGTGTATCTCTATTGTACTCACTTGATTATAGTAAAGTTCATCTCTGGTTCAGAGTATCCGTGGTTTTTCTCCTGTTGATTTAAAGGGGTTTTCCATGTAAAATTGGTGTGTTCTCTTGCATCATTTATTTGCATTGCAATTTTTATTATTTAATCATCTCCTCACAGGTTCAAGCAAGCGGGAGAAATTTCCTAGGCTATTTATATTCTGCTGCCACCCCTTTCTTCCATCAATTTGAATATTTCTATTTTGCCCCCAAGGATCCAATGTAATAAAAGCACATGAAAGAAACTGAGTGTTTCATGGATGAGGGTGCAAAATAGGCAAAAATCATGGGTAAAGCAGTAAAAGCGCCAAACCCATGCTTAGAATCCACTTCACCCATACCTGCCACATTAAAGTGTTTTGTTTTGAGACAAGGTTAGTGCCATGATCCAGAGGTGAGGAAGAAAGTTTCCATTCCTTCTATACTTGCTTTCTTTTATAACACTCACAAAGTAAACTTGCCTAATCACAAGCTTTTGTTTATAAACATTATTGCCTTAAAAAGATTTCCTTTAGCCATGAATGGAAAATCGATTGTGGGAAAACCTTTCTGGGTCTTTAGATGAATTAGTTACAAAATATATATGATACCTTTATACCATACTTGTAATAAAATTAAAGTAGTATATAAATTCTACAACACAAAAGTATATGACAACTCATATATATTATATAGGCAACTCCATTGAAACCTATACGACACCTTATTGAATAAATGCAACACCTTTATACCACATTCCAACATATTTAAAGCATTATATTTCACAAATATGTCACTAGGGCACATCTGCTATATAATATATGCCATCTTCACAATATCGCAACAATATATGACACCTTGCTGAATTTATAGGACACCGTTAAATCAAACATCAAGACATTTAAAGCCCTATGCTTCACTCCCATAAAAATATATGACAACCTTGAGAGAATTTAATGTCAAAGTAACTTCATTGAGGCGAGCATACACTAGGCATACCAACTGATATATAATCATACGAAGACCAACAAACTTAGGGACCAACACTTGTATTGCTATGCTTTATGGACCTATCAAACATAGCACTAGTAATGCATCATATCGTCTCATCCATGTCTAGTATTTGTTAAATTGTTGTATCATTTCAACAAATTGTTGCATGTAAGTTAACTTATCTCGTCTTCATTAATCAAATGGAGTATACAAGTATAAAGGGGTGATATAAAATCTATATGTACATATGATAATTAACATATGATATGTTGGTATCTTATATTTGAATGCAAGTGCTGTATATTCCCTAATTTATCGTATGATTTTGAATTAAGTATCATATGATTATGTCAAAGTGGCGTATATAACTTGTCTGGTGTCACATTATTTCAAAAAACAAGGAGTACATGCTAAGGGGTAGTATAAAATCTCCCAAAGTTTCTTAAGAAATATAAGAAATATTTCCATATAATTATTCCATGATTTTTAGATTTTTAAATGATTTGTTTGATTTGTATATATCAAGTGACCTTTTCTCTTACATAGATAATACTACAATCATTTAGTAATTTATCTCTTATGTGACTTCACATCCCTTATTTTTTTTTATGATATTCATTGTGAAAAAGTAAATTTTAGTTTAATTGCTGAACTACTAAAATTATAATCAATTTTACAAACAAACCAAAGTTGTAGTTATAATATATACTTCTGCCTATATTATTAAGAAATAACGTTTGTTAGTAATAATTTATTTCATTACAAATAAGATTAATTTTTAAAAAAGATAAACAAATGACTTTAATAATAGTCCTCCCAAAAGACAAGAATAACATAATGTCAGAAATTAGAATAGGAATAAAAATGATAAGAAAATGACACCAAAGGACAACAATATACTGTGTACAACATGGTAATTGTGGATGCTGGAAAAACTAAGTAGATCGACTACCGTGGATGACCAAATTAAGATAGAATCAATACATTGACATACCGGCCTACCACATTGTCCCACCGAAGTAATGCATAATCACATGCTTGGGAAAATGGCAACCAGAGTGTACCATACCTGTCAACCTGAGAAGGACCAAATAAATGGAAATTTGGGAACGGTAGACCCGCAAGAATACAAGTCGATCCAAGGACGCTAGCAGGAGTGTGGAACATTACAGTGTTCGATACAGGTTGACGCGTGGTTAAGCATGGTGGACCAAAGTATCGCGGGAGCTGCTCATAGGTTGCCGAATAGACTACGACGACAGAATTGCCTCTGGAGAGCTTCTCAAGTACGACAAATTTGATTTTGAGAAGAATCAAATTTTAGATGGCTTAGGACTTTTTTGATTTTAGGTAAATTTGTAATTCGAATTGTTTGTATTTCAATTGTTTTTAGTTTTTAACCAACATTAAAAGCCATGTTTATTTAACCACACTTTCGATCATTACACTAAAATGATAGTGAAGGTCAAATTGTGGGAAATTACCAAAAAAACTCCCTCACTTAAATGGCACCTCATGACTCCTACTTTAGTGACAGCTGTGCAGTGCTACAATAAATCAAAGTGAGAAATTTTAAGTGAAAGAAAAAAAAGTTTAATTATCACATATCTTTATATAATTTAATAATTTATTGGTAAGAGTTGCCAGTATTAAAGCATTTTAGGTTAACAAACTAAGATGTCTAATTTATTGTTTATACTTGATAGTTACTTAAATTTCTATTTTTAAAATTTTAATTCCAATTTTAAAAATAAAAATATAAAATTTATAAAATAAAAAAATTATTTAATCTATCATGCAAATTTAATAGACTCATTAATAAATCAAAACAAAAAATTTAAATCAAAATAATTAACCTATTCATTTCTCAAAAAGACTATTATGCAACATATGAATCGAGTTAATTATATTTAAATAGCCTATACTCAAAATATGAAATTTATTGTGTGTTTTTATATATTTTAAATTTTCTTTGGTATATAATAAGAAATCTTAGAAAATAAGACAAAAACAAACTTGCTTTTATTAATTCATCAATCCCAAACTTGGAGGAAGGGTATCCAAAATAAAATTTGCACATGTATTTCTAGTAGCAAATTTGGTAAATTCTACAAATAAGTGATCCTTTAGTATTACATGAAGAATTTCAAGTCTTTAATCTCCTTGTTAGAGACAATGACTATCATATAAAAATTATACTTAATAAATGTAAATATTATTAAGTTAGATCAACTTACTTATAATGAATTGATCTAACTAATTAAGAAAAAGTTAAAAAGAGTTAAAAACTTTTTTTCAATATAAATATACATTACAAAAACATGTAGAAAATAATTTATATTAATAAAAATATTTTCCATATGCTTTTAAAAGCAAATGAAAATTGGTCAATTTCTCACTTTTTAAAAAATAAAGATTACATATTATTTATTAATTATCATAGTAAGAGTTTTTATATATATAAAAAAAAAATGTTATTCAGTATAGTGATATTACCAAGATTATGAAAAGTAAAATGATTTGTCAATGATCAATGCACTACTAACTGTTAAATGTATTTATAAGTTATTATGATCCTAACCTTTTAATTTTACATTAATATTAGAACATTTTTAAACTAATTCTATCATGAAAAAGAGAACAAAAATTGTTGTTTAAGTTTTTCTTTTATTATTTTATATGCAATTTTTGATATTTTCATTTAGAAATTTATACATTGTTAACTTTTTTTATGAAATTTTTATAATGAAATATTAAGTTATGTAGCATGCTTTAAAAATTTCATATTTTTTGACTATGTATTTTATGAGAAAAACATTTTTCTTATCATGGGTTATTTTTAAAAATAATTTTGAAAATATTAATTTTATAACACAAACTTTATATGTATAGAAAGTACTTGTTATGAGTTTTTCAACTATATATTATTTATTAATTTTGAATGAGGTAATTGAAAGTAACTGAGTTTTAAAATTTTAAATTAAATTTGAAATTAAGAAAAAAGAATAATTCTCAAAACAAATTTTAGTATCATGTATTTAGAATTTTTTTCTCAAATACATATTTTCGTATGTTATTTTTCAAAACTAACCATACCAATGAATTAAAGAGACCAAATTATAATATGTATTAAAATTTCACAGTTACTAGAAATCTGGATAATGGTGATTGCATTCTACACAAGTGAGTAAAATGGAGAGTATATTTGGCTAATTAGGCATGGGAAGACCATTAGTATACATGATAACTACCATTGACAAAAAGGTCATTTTGATTTCATGTTTCACTAATAAATTAGAGAGTGTCATATATCACGTGCTAGCTAATAAGAATTTGTTATTTAAAATTGTTTTCTAATTATCTTAAAAAGAAATTATTTCTTTAAAAAATCATAATAATTAATAACAAAATATTAGAAAATATGAAATTTACAACAAATTTTTTCTAATTTGTGTTATATAAAATTTTGATATTATATTTCAAAAAATTGATAGATTATAGAAGTGATTTTTTTATATTGGTAGATTATGATATTTTTTTCAGTTTTATTTAAGAATAAAATATGAATCCAATGATGTGAACTCTAACTAAAAGAATCATTAGAGAGCGCCTCAGAAGAATGAATTTTGAGTTTTTCGAACAACTAAAAAATCTGTGTAACCAACAAAATTTTTTTCACACTTTTAAAGAATGCAAAATCAAAAATGATAAGAAACTTATGAGATTTTTAATCAATCATCTTGAAACTTTAATGAATAAAAGGCTTAAAGTAAAGGTAAAAATTAATATTGTACTTAAGTCATTGATAGACTTCTAAAGGGCTGAGGTGTGTTATGAGTTAGAATACACCAAATGTATCATCAAGTGGTATGATGACTTAAAGGATGCCTTCAAGAGAGCATGAAAGTGTTATATTGAGCATGCTACAAAGTGCTTTGTTATATTGTTAATGAATCATAATCTTTAAGCTGCAAGACATATCCATCGTGGTAAAATGGAGATTAGTTCATAACTTTTGAGAGTTGGGCTTAGGGTTATTTGAGATGCTAAGAAGGATGAGATTTCATTAGCTAGCTATTCTTTTTTTAAGCATTTTACCTTTTTTAAGCCATATGTAATTAAATAAAAAAAATGTTTAAACTTAGTTATGATGAATGATATTATTGTAGTATTATTTCATATTTGATATTATATGTTTTTATATTTGTTGTCATGTATGTAAAACTTTATTGTAAATGGCTATTATGTTGCTATATGTGTTTAATTATTATCTTTAATGTTCAACATATATATTTTGCATACATGACAAATTAATTAAAAAGTGAGAGTTATTTGGTTTGTAAGATTCTTAGAATCTTCCCCTAACAATTTAAATTTTGTACAAATTGAAATAAATTAAAATAATATAGTATTAGTATAAAAGAAAATGATTGAGAATATTATGAACTTTTGATTCTTTAACTAATTTTAGATTATTGTTATCCTATTTCAATATTAGTGCAAAAATGAATAATTAAAAGTGTTAGTGCTAATTTTTGATAAATGTCTCAAGGTTATTGTAATCATGGTCACAAGAAATATTGTTAATGAGCTCAACAAAGAGGGTAAGCTAAATGATGAAAACTATGACATCTGTTACTATAAGGTTCAATATATCCTTTAAGAATAAAAAGAGTTAGAAATTGTCAATTATAGCATAATGGACTTTGAGGAAGGTTCATTAACTCAACAAAGGTGAGACCAAATAACCTTTAAGGCTTAGAAGAAGAATAATATAGCTCGTATAGCTTTGCTTAAGAATATAAAGGATAATCTAATTCTTAAGTTTAAAAAATATAAGACTACATAAACAATGTGGTTGACTTTGAAAAATAGATTTGAAGGCACTTTAACCACTAGGCTGAGAGACCTGAATTTTGATGTTTATATAAAGAAATCATATCATAACATAAGGCAACACTTAAAGGTGATGTCTAATATGATTAAAGAGCTTAGAGTAACTAGTTATAGCCTTATAAATAGGAAATAATTTCAAGCTATCATTCATTTCATTATTTTGAATAAGAGCACATGAAAATTAATATGATGCATAATGAAACTACTAAGTCCTTTGAAGATATCTTATACCATCTAATTTTAAAAGATGAGCACCTTAGGGTTACTAAGTCTTTGGTCAAGTGAATATGACTAAACTTAAGACTAGTTCAAAGGCTATTTCTAGTTGGAAATGTAAGTGTCATTATAAGCATCATAAGAAAGGAAAAAGGAATGGACAACCATAAAAGATGAATAAGAATGACCATCCCAAAAGATGTGGTGGCAAGAAAAAGTATAAGACTAAAATGACATGCTACAACTATAGTAAATTAGGTCATTTTACTTGTGGATGTACTGAGTCAAAAAAGGTATCCTTTACTCTTACTTCTCATTGTTTAGCTAATATTACCAACTTGGTATTACTTACTAAATTTGATATTTTATGGGTTTTAGATTTAGAGGCTATAAACCATATAGTTAAAGATCAAGAAACATATATGAAGTTTTGTCGAATAAAAGTTAGTTTAAGATATATGTATGTTAGGAACAATGTAAAGGTTGGAGTTAAAGAGATTGACACTTACAAATTAAAAATGTGAGATGGTTAAACCTTATTACTTCATAATTTTATTTATGCACTTGAAATTTGATAAAATCTTGATTATGTTCTTGTTCTTTTATGTTTAGGCTATAAACTTATTTTTGAAGGCTGTGTTGTAAATATTTATGATATCACCTCTTATGTTGGTTATGGGCATCTATTAGATGGTTTGTTTGTTTTAGATATTAACTATAATGTGTTTAATATTTATAATAATTATTTTATTATTATTATCATTGTATCAATTAACAACAATGTTGTAGATGCAAATATTTGATATATTAGAGTAAGTCATGTTAGGAAAAAGAGGATGAATAGATTAGCTAAAAGGGACCTTTTAGGCTCACAAGTTAAAATTGAATTGCTTACATATGAATATTATTTAGCATAAAAAACAACTAAAAAACCATTTAACAAGATTATTAAAGTCAAATTTCCATTACAATCATTCTATTCCAACATATGTGGTCTAATGAGTGTGAAGGTAAGGCATAGTGCCTCATATTTCATTACTTTCATAAATAATTATATATGTTATGATCATATTTATCAAATCTCTTATAAATCTGAAGTATTAGAATACTTTAAAAAATATTTATACATGATAGATAATTAGTTGGATAAAAGAATTAAAACCTTAAGAATTGACCAAAAATGTGAATATTTTTTGAATAGTTCAAAGAACTATGTAATGAAAAGGCTATAGTTAGATAACTACCTATTCTTAAGACTTTGCAACAAAATTGTGTTGTATATAGAAAAAATAGAATTCTATTAGAGATGGTTTGATCCATGATGACACAAGAGAATCTCCCAATAAATTATTATGGTGTTGTTTTATTGATAATTATATGTATACTTAATCATGTACCCTCTAAATCTGTTACTTTTACACTAAGTATATTATAATTAGGATAAAATCTTAATTTGAGTAATTTACGATCATTAGAATCAACAGCCTATGTTTATGATCCATCTTATAAATATAAGAAATTAGGTTTAAAAGGAAAAAGATGTATCTTTATAAGATATTATGAATACTCCAGAGGGTATATATTTATTAGTGAACAAGTTAATGTAAGTATTTTAGAATTGAAATCATTTAATGTCATATTTTTATAGAATGACTTTTTTAGTGAGGGTGATATTGATTAAGATTTTTTTTTTCTTTATGAGATGAGTGATCCAAATGGCTATAACGCATTAAACATACTAACTTAAATGGATAAGGAAATGACTCAAATTATCAATTCAAATGAGAGTACTATACTACAAGTTATGCAAGGTTTGTAAGAACTTATATTTATAAAAGTATCTTATATCATCGTTTTAAGATAAAAAAAAGGAAGCTTTTATGATTGTCTTTCATGATGAAGAAGAGCTTAAAACAATGATTGAGACTTTCTCATGCCTTATGAAGGAACAATGGATGAAGGTAATCAAAGAAGAGATGAAATTCATAAAATTTAACTAAATATGAGACTTAATGGATTTACCCCAATGATATAAAGCTATTTGGAACAAGTGGGCTTTCAAAATCAAGCGTAAAGCAAATGGATTTGTAAAAAAGCATAAGACCTACTTAATAAAGAAAAGTTATACTTAATAAAAAGGTATAGATTATGAGAAAACATTTTCACTAGTAATAAGATTTACCTTAATATCTTAATTCTAGCTATAATAGCAAATATAAATTTATAATTATATTAAATGGATGTTAAAATTTCTTTTCTCAATGAAGAGTTAGATGAAGAAATCTAAATGGAATAATTGATAGGTTTCATTATTTAAGGCTTAAAAAATATTATTTGTAAACTCTAAGGATCATATTAGGACCTAAAACAATTGTTTATGTAATGGTATTTGAGATTTTATCATTTAATAATTTCATATGACTTTGTAATGATTGATAAGGATTATTATGTGTAAGTCAAAAAATTTAAAAATTAGTTTATAATTTTATCTTTATGTGTAGATGATATTCTACTAGTTAGAAATGATAAAGAGTATGTCACTACTATTAAGAAATGATTGTCCTATAATTTTGAAATGAAAGACATGAGTAAAGCGATTTACATATTAGGAGTAAAGATCTATAAGGATTGTTCCAAAAAACTTTTAGCTATATCACAAAAATCTTACATCCATAAAATCTTTTAATGATTTAAAATGAAAAGTTATAAATTCATTGACACCTTAGTTACTAAAGGTAAAGACATGAGCCTTAAAATGTATCCTAAAATATGACAAAAGTATGAAAAAAATGAAGAATGTGTCATATTTTAGTGTAATAGGTAGTCTAATGTACATTATGATATATACATGTTTGACATTTGATATGATGTAGGATTAGCAAGTCGATACCAAATCAAACCTAGGAAAAAAAACATTGGCAAGCTATGAAGAGAATACTTCAGTATTTCAAGGGTACTACAAATTATTTCTTATGTTATCAAAAAAATGATTTACAACTAATTGGTTATTCATATATCAATTGGGAAGGAGATATAAATGAACATAAATCTATATTAAAATATATGTTCTTACTAAATAATAACACCATATCATAGAGTAATAAGAAGCAAACTTATATTACTTTATCAATGATTGAGGAAAAATTTGTAACTTGCTTAGTTGTAGTGTAAGAAGTTAATTAGCTCAAGAGATTTTTGGAACATTTAAGGGTGTGTTGTGATCAACAGAATGTAGTCACATTGTATTGTAATAGTTAAGCGATTGTTGAATATGTGAAAGATCCTAAGTATTATTGTAAAACCAAATACATTGATATTAAATACAATTTTGTAAGAAACTTTATGTTACAAAAAGATGTGACTTTGTAGTACATTTTAACACATATAATGGTAACAACTACACAAACTAAACCAATACTAAG
The DNA here is from genome assembly GCA_023213295.1 of Bruguiera hainesii. Classification (NCBI taxonomy): domain Eukaryota; kingdom Viridiplantae; phylum Streptophyta; class Magnoliopsida; order Malpighiales; family Rhizophoraceae; genus Bruguiera; species Bruguiera hainesii. The sequence continues at coordinate 8,053,100 of JAHOYR010000015.1, read as the reverse complement.
AAATGTCTTTTAGTCATATGTTTAATTTTTAGGACTTTATAGAATTTAATGTGTTATTATATAATTAAAAAAATTATTTTTTGTTACACATGTATTAGTAATATCATCCAAAGTGTTGATTGTAATACAATAAGTTTGATTTATATTAATCTTAACATAAGATTTTCTTTTTATGAGAAAAGTAAAAGTGTGTCAAATAAGTTACAATTATTCCACTCATATAAACAATCCCCTTTAACATTAGAAGAATGTATAGAGTTAACCTTATCATATGAGTGAAATTCTATATAAATAGAAAGTCACCTTGAGAAAATTAAAATGAGGGTAAAATGAGTAAGAGCCAATATAAAATCTCATTTTCTATACAATTTGTTGAAAGCCAGATGTATGATTTTAGTTTAATACTCTTAAGTGAGGGAATCACTTTAAGAATTCAAATAAAATGCTTAAAAGTGATTAAACTAAAATATGAATAATGATATTATAAGAAAAATGAATGAAATGACATATACTCTTTGTATAGAATAATCACTATAATATGTGTTTCATACCACGTGCGCTATTTGACCAATAAGAAAAATGAAAGAATAAATTCCTACTTTTTTATTATATAAATCCTTTAAGATATTATTATTTCAAAAATTCCATTCTATATAACTTTTAACCTTATTTTAAGGTTATAATATAATATTTATTACTTTAATATATTACTTACAGTTAAGAAATATTCGACCTTTTTTGGACTATATTTAAAAAAGTAATTGTATTTTAATCAAGGAATATAAGCGTGAAAAAAGAATTAGTATTGTCAAAAATCTTTCATATATATTCATTAATTAACTAATTATATTTATTCATGATAAATAAAATATAATTATAGATAAATATAAAAAAAAGGAAATTTAAGTTAGTGTAAAAGAGATATGATGAGTTGAGATTAATATAACAAAATGCATATAGAGTATAACAAGACACATTTTTTATAATAAGACACATTTTTCTTTTAGAGTTGTAGTAACTATGTAGTTTTAACAACTATATAAAAGATAATCTTAAATGTAAATGTACTTGTAAGTCACTTAATTTATTTTTTTTTTATGAATTACTTATGAAAAATGAAATATTGAGAATTTTTTTTAATTAATGATCGAATTATTCTAACTCACTATATGTAAATGAAAAATATAAATTTTATTATATTAGGTTGACTCATTCATAATAGGCAAAGATAACTTATTAAAAAGAAATTAGAAAGAGTTAAAACTTCCTTCTTATTATGGATATATATTTTTAAAAATATGTAAAAAGTTATTTGTATTAATAAAAATATTTTTTTTTCAAACACTTTCAAAAACAGATAAAATTCAGTCAATTGTTTTTGTTTTTTGAAAAATAAAAATACATATTTTTTATTAATTTTTATAATAGAAATTTTTTATTTTGTGAATAAGATACTATACAGTGTAAATTGGGACTTTATGGCTAATGACACGATCAAGGTAGTCTACTAAGATAGACTTTTGAATCCAGCGAACATGGTTGCAGGGAAGGATTGGTCCAGCAAAGGCCAGCTGTTTGACAGAGTAGATAATGTCGGAAGCATTTGCTTTGTCTTTTTATGCTTTTTTGTTGCCCTTTCAATTAGCAATGCTAGCTAGCAACGCTCCTCGCTCTACAATTTAAAGCTTTACCGCTCATCTCATCATGGTATCCGGTAAACCTTAAAATACCATGATTTTAAATTTTGTTTTTGTTCGGTATTGCCATTGGTATAAGTTTTTTATTTGTCGGTCGTGTCGTCTAAATTCCGAGTTTGGCAACTCAGAAACCCAATCGCTTGGCTCTAGTGACGCAGCTTTTATTTTATCTACCGTCGTAACTTCTCTTCTCTGGCCCAACCAAACTCAATCTATCACTCTTTCCTTCTTTTAGGGCAATATACTCAACCACTCACTTGTCAAACAATTTAATACTTTGGACTTCTCCGATTGGAATTGTAAGAACTCTGCCGATTTCTAATTATTTTAAACATTCATGCAAAAAAAAAAAAAATTCTTTTTTCTCTAAAAATGTGTTTATGATATAATTTATCAAAATAATATATTTTAATCAGAATAATTTTGTTTTATTTTTCTTGTGTAATTGCTTTCTTGAAAAAAATGTTTTTTTTGTGTAAATAAATAATATATTATTTATTTATTTAGATACCACTTAATTAAAAGAATGTTGAAATGTAACTAATTTCTTCAGACACATATATTTTTCATAATATATCATCAAAATTTAAATATCTAATTATATATGAATGTAGTTTTTCCATTTTAAAAAGGGCAGACTAATCAACATGTGGTTTACTGTTAATTACAAGACAAGTTCTAATTTAACTTGGCTTTCTCTCTTATTTTAGAAAAATATTTTAAATCTAATCTAATACATAATTATAATCAAAATACATTATTTTGATAACTTATTTCAAGAATGCATTATTTTATGAAATTATTTTTTTGACACATTATTTTTGCAAAATATCCTTGGAAAAAGAAGCTTAAATAATAATGAAACTTAAAAATTTATTATTGTAGATCCCTATCAATTTTATAGTTAAGAAATTGTTGTTATTATTGTAATAATTTGTAATTCTACAAATAAATAAGCTAAAATTTATCATAGATAAAATTTATTCTTAATATGATGCAATCATATTCTATATTTTTCAAAAAACATATTATTTTTGAATGAAAATATAGTCAATTTTCAAATATATATACATATATTTAAATGAATAATAAAAAATTAAATATTTTTTATTTATAATTTTTTATAATTTATGAATTGCATTTTAATATAGAACTAATAAATGTTGTAAATTTAATTAAATAATATGAAATTAAATATATAATAAAAATTATTGTTAAATATATTTGAAAAAATAACATGACTCACGGCTTGATATAAGGAGTCATGAACCAAGGTCCATAATGTATGCATATAGGTACAAAACGATACAACAAAAATATAAAAGTACATTAATTTTAAAAAAAAAAGATATGAATACAATATAGATAATTTAATATTTTAAAGAAATTTATTATTTTTTAGCATATAATTTATAAAAATTATTATATTATTTTTTATTATAATTAATACTTTTGTTGAAAACTTTCAATTATATATTATATGTATGTGTAATATGATATTTAATAAAATTATAAATTAAAATGTATAATATAATTAATAGAATAGAAGATATTTATTAATTATTATTTTTTAACAAATTATTTATTAATATGTTTATAAAAGAAGATTTCTTGAGCATATGAACTTTAAGAATTTTGCAATTAGTTCTAAACATATTTGATATGCATTGAATGTAATAATTAGAAATGTCTTACATATATATTATAATTGTATGATATATATGTTTAAATTTTTTTTATTAATTATTCTTATGTATATCTAACATGTATCATATTAATATTATTTTTGATAAATATATTTGAAATAAATATGCATTATTTTGAAAATATTTAGCTGCAAGACAAATAGAAAGTGACCTCCAAAAACAGGTTTCTATTCAACCAAAAGGGGTCCTGAAATCACCTTTTTTAACTTTTTTTTTGTTTTAGATAAAAGCGCATCATTTTGGTAAATTATTTAAAAAAAAACATTATTATAATAAATAATGAAAATTTTTTATGTATCATTTTCCGAAAATGATCCTGCAATTTCCATAACGTACGATTGTTTGTGTGTCTTTGAGTATCCCATCACAAAAAATGAAGAAGGGAAAATTACCCTTAAAAAATGATAGTAGGAGGAGCAGACATAGAAATAATAATAATAATAATAATGATAAAAGACATATAAACAGTCTTCTATTAATCACTACTTAACAACAGTTTATTCATGAAAGACACAAATGGTATGGTGTGGGGATTCGTCTTATTGCGTTGGCTAAACTGCAAAATAGTAGCCAGAAGTTTGACCAGACCAGTAACGCAATCCAATCCATTTATATATATATATTGTATAGATATAATGGATTTGAAAAAATGTGACGGACAGTGCCGTAGACGCGGAAAGTAAAGCCAGACTGTCTTACCTTCCAGAGATTGGCAACAACTACTAGTTTGTCGTCTTGTCCGTGCTTAGATGGGACCGGCAGCCGAACAGTGCAGCTCCGGATGCGGCTGAAACGCCGGTCTCAAACGCGGCCCTGCCTCTTTTGCTTCGCTATAACAGTCGGTCAGTCCCTCAGCCTCTGATCGAACTAGTACACTACACTACACTGCGCTACAGAAGCTAGCTTTTGGGTGACTTCCAAACTGGTTCATGAGATAGAGGAGCTCTTCAGTTTCGTCTCTCAATGAAAATGATGCGACTGTCGCCAAGAAGACACGCGTTCTTTCTCTTCTTCTTCTTCCTCCTCCTCCTCATGTGCACTGTCAAAGTGAGTTTAGCGGGGAATGTGACGTACGACAGCCGGTCTTTAATCATTGACGGCCGGCGGAAGCTTCTCATCTCTGCCTCCATTCATTATCCTCGCAGCGTCCCTGCGGTCCGTTTCTCTTTCCCCTTCTCTCTCTCTCTCTCTCTCTGCCCCACTTGTCTCACCCTCTTCTTCTCATTTTGGATCTTCACATGATGCCTTAGTAGCATCTTTCCAGTTATCGAAGAAGCAAAATGTAGCAGCTTTCATTTTTTGATTTTTTTTTCTTTTTTGGCTGCCGGCATTATAGATGAAAGGAAGGGGCCCCCTTTCTGTGTCTTTTGATTTGTTATTATTATTATTAATTTTTGTTAGCTTTTGCTCTTACTCTGAAAATTGTTATGTTCTGTGTCCAATACGCATTTTGGACTCTGTAATGTTGTCGTTGCTTGATGGGTTTGTTAGATTAGAAACATGATATGCTTCCTTGTGGTTTCTTCCCGATCTGGGATTTTTAAAAGCTTACCCGGTCGTGTGTGTGTAGATGTGGCCAGAACTTGTACGGACGGCAAAGGAAGGTGGGGTTGATGCTATTGAAACGTATGTGTTTTGGAATGGCCATGAGACTGCCCCTTCCGAGGTGAGCTGGACGGATGGGTTGATTCAATTATTTTGTGTACTACCCGTTGCTTTTTTTTATTTTTTTATATTTTTTTTTAAATTCTCACCGCATTCCATTTTGATTCAATGGGAAATGGCAGTACCATTTTGAGGGGCGATACGATCTGGTCAAGTTTGTAAAGATTGTTCAACAGGCTGGAATGTATCTCATTCTTCGTATTGGACCATTTATTGCAGCTGAATGGAATTTTGGGTATTCTTGAAGTTGCATTTTGTCATATTATAAAACCCTTTCAAGACTCTAAATCTCATTTTTAATTTTTATTTGTTACCAACTTCTTTGTATATAACTATAGGGGTATACCTGTTTGGCTGCATTATGTTCCTGGAACTGTATTTCGAACTGATAATGATAACTTTAAGGTATGAAAATTGGACCTTTAGGTGTCTCGGTTGTAAAATCTTCAATTCCCTTTGCAGAAAATTATTTTCAATCATATGTTGGTCCTCCTAACGTTTTTTTTTTTTTTTTTTTCTTTCACTTGTTTGTTTTAGCATTACATGCAGAAGTTCATGACATACATTGTGAACCTGATGAAGCAAGAGAAACTATTTGCATCACAGGGAGGTCCTATAATCTTGTCTCAGGTAAGTATAACTTCAGTTGTGCACTCGCACCCAATCTTTTTTATCTTTAGAAGGCTATCATACCTGCCAACTTTTAGGATGACAGCACTCTCTACATAATTTAAAGTGACCTGAGATATATTTGACAGGAAGCAGTTAGAATGTCAATTTTATGTTTTCTCCTGATCTCAACTTGTTCTGAATACAAGCATTTATTTTTCTTTGTTTTTGTATGTGCTTGAACATTCAATGTGTAGATCTTCCAATTTTAGGTCGAAAATGAATATGGATTTTTTGAAAGTGCATATAAAGGAGGAAAGGAATATGCCATGTGGGCTGCTCAAATGGCTGTTTCCCAGCATACGGGTGTTCCTTGGATCATGTGCCAGCAGTATGATGCTCCTCCCACTGTGGTGAGATTTTATTACAATAGAAATGCAGGACATGAAGTAATATATAAAAGTTTCAACTGGTATTGGTGAATGCAGCTTTGTTCTGCAGTGTTTTTTTTTCTCTTTTTCCCCTGGTTGCCAAGTGATGTTCATCATTACAGCTGGTTGTAGTAGCAGGGATGACTGGGTTTCCGGACACCAAAGAGAGGGTTCTCCAGCTTTGTGGAATAACCCCTACAAATTCCCAGAATCATGGGATTTTGAGAGGATGACGGGGTCTGAAGTCTGAACCCCTGAACTTGTCTCTCCCTCTGAGACCTTAAGGCCTTTCTAGTGGGCATCACACCTTGGTGTGATGGTGTTCCAAAAATTAATTACTGTTACTTGGAACGTTTGGACCACATTGCATTTGACCATATTTCAAGGGTGGGATGGGACCATGTAATAAAAACAGAAAATAACCAAAGAAACCTGGGACTGTAGCTTGAATTTCTTGTGGATTATTGTGTATTTGTGTGTTGTATAACTGGTGATAATTGTGCTATTGATGATTCTGAAATGATGACCATTTGATTGGAAGGCCATGTACCACTGATCTCATATTTTGCCCTTTTTATTGATTGTTTTCTTTGCAGATCAATACTTGTAACTCCTTTTATTGTGATCAATTTAAACCCATTTATCCAGACAAGCCTAAACTTTGGACTGAGAATTGGCCTGGATGGTAATTTTGTATTTCTTTCTGATTGTTAATTAATGCATTGCATTTAAAAGCCTTTTCTTGTGCTGATGAAATTGACTGAGGCAAATTTTTGTTTGAGAGTTGTCTGAATGCAAGTCTAAGCCACCTTCATAGCCTTCTTTTTGTTAGCAACTGTATTGCCAATATGTGATCAGCCTGCATCACAGATGATTGCAACTAATGTAACATCACTGAGTTGTTTTTTTGTGCATCTTTACTATTATGATTCTTAGCTGAATTAGGCTTCTGCATCCCAGCTGTAGGGCCTAATTTGACAATATGCTGTAGGAATATTCTTCCTGCTTATGTATTATATATTATATGAATACATTAGATTATCAACTGTAGAATCTCCCATGAATCCACTCATGTGAATCAGCTGCATTGTTTATAAGCCATCCAACTTATATGAAGTCAGCTGATTGAATACTCCAAATTCTGTTTTTAGCCAAGCCATGGGATAGGCTATATGAAATTCACTCATTGATGCATCAAGAAATATGTAATTTCCTTCTGGTCAGAGTTTGAATGATACTTTAATTTATCAGGTTCCAGAGATTTGGGGACCCAAATCCTCACAGGCCCCCAGAAGATATTGCATTTTCTGTGGCTCGCTTTTTCCAGAAAGGTGGTAACTTACAGAATTATTACATGGTAAATTGGTCCATCTTCTATTCCATGGGCCCTATCCCTTGAATTCAGGGTTTTAGATAAGTTTAATCTCATTACTACACATGCACTATAAAATGTGGAATTATGCTAATAGTCTTCTGTGTAAAATAGTTGTGTTGTTGCTGCAATTATAATATTTTGTTTTTGTTGGTTTTGGTGGTCTGGTTTAGTATCATGGTGGGACAAATTTTGGTCGCACTTCAGGAGGACCATTCATTACCACAAGTTATGACTATGATGCCCCAATTGATGAATATGGTGAGTATTCAGAATTTTTTGCATTTTCATTATTGCTGCTCAAGCTTTCAACCTGTCACAAAGAGAAATTGAGTATGCCACTTCAGATCATGGATAATGATATAAACCTGACATTTTTTCACTTGTTTTGGTAGGACTAGCCAGGCTTCCAAAATGGGGACACCTAAAGGAGCTCCATAGAGCCCTAAAATTATGCGAGCACACATTGTTGAACAATGAGCCATTCAATATGTCACTAGGTCCTTCCCAAGAGGCAAGTAGCTCTTCTTGCTGTTGACTCTGAACCTGAGAAAATGCATTATGTTAAATCTGTTTTCTTTCTCCCTTTGCCTTTTAACTAGTTCATTTTCCTACCAGTTGCAATTGTTAAATCCATATTTGTTCAGTATGTTTATATAATTTCATGTTACAGCCTATTGTGCCTTTTGCTTTAGAATCTTGACAGGAACTAATGTTGTTGGAATTGTTATATCCATTTTAGTAAATTAAGCAACGCCATTGGCTAATGTCTGAATTACTGAACTATGCTGTCCTTGGATTTAATAAATGTTTGCTTAATATAGGCCGACATCTATGCTGACCAATCAGGGTCATCGTGCGCTGCTTTTCTTGCTAACATGGATGAGAAAAATGACAAGATTGTGGAATTTCGGAATGTGTCCTATCATCTGCCTGCTTGGTCAGTTAGCGTGCTGCCAGACTGCAAGAATGTGATATTCAACACTGCAAAGGTGATCCTTCATATCTTGAATTCTGAAAAATTCTTGAAAATTGGTCCAAACAGCAATTTGAACTGAATTTTCAAGGCCCAACATTTAGAACCTTGGGGGTCTTGAAACCAGTGCTTTGGTCTTATATATTCGAAGCATCCTTTTTCTCCCTGTGATGCAGTTCCAGTGTGAAGAATGCTTTTTGATACAAAAATTCTGTTGCCCCATAATTATTAATTTGAATTCTACTCTGCGTTTGCACCTTAAACCTTCAAACAGGTAAGTTCACAGACCTCTGTTGTTGAAATGATACCTGAGAAGCTGCAGCCATCAATGGGATCAAGTAATGGTACAAAAGCTCTTGAATGGGAAGTTTTCAAGGAGCAAGCTGGGATTTGGGGAACAGCTGACTTTGTTAAAAATTCCCTTGTGGATCACATAAACGCAACACAAGATACTACTGACTACCTTTGGTATACAACAAGGTTAGTTGTCAGAACTGAACACCATTAGCTTTCATGAGTAGAATTGAATCTTCTTATTTTAATTCATTAAAGTTCTGAGATAGTGAAACTAATAATTGTGAAAATTAAGTGAGATGGATGCTGGATTTGTGGGCTCATGTCACTAGAGGAAACCACATCATATGATTAATGGCTGAATATGCTATACAATCCACAGTGATAGAAAATCTAGGAGATTCCCTGGAACTGCTTAAAGTTTTCATAAACACCTTGCCCTAGCCTACCAGTAGAGGTAGGGTTTCTTTTTCTTTCCTTTTCTTTTTTGGCTTGGCTGAATTTTAGAGGTGCAAATTAAAACCTGGGCTCACCTGACAACCCTAGCTTTTGAATTGACTGGTTCTTTGACATGGTATTAGAAGTCCAATATTTAAGCCACACAAAGTGCATCCTATTATTAAATTGCAGCACGACATACAGGAGGGACTATGACTTCTTCATGCCTCAAGCTCATTGGACTTGGAGGGATGTGCCAAAACCTAAAGACCAAGATCTCACACAACTACTTAAGCTTTTGGGCTAATTATTCCTTGACAGGGAGCCTGCAAAAGACATGTAGTTTAAACCTTTGTCATTGAAGACAATACGCCAATATGCATGCACACATAAACAGGTTTTACAAGTTGTGGATTGTTAATGTAAAAATTTGCTTGTCATTTTTGTGCATTGCACTGGCTTTTAAATGTTGAACAACTCAAGTACACATAATTCGCCTTGGTGGTGAAGTGTGAGAGAGAGAGAGAGATGTTCAGTCTGGATGAAATATCTAGGAAAAGAAATGAAGGTGCAATCAGAATTTAGGGAGGATGAGTAAGCAATTTTTTGGAGTCAAGTGGGCTCTTAGCCACAATAACTTGTGGAACATTGATATGTTATGGTATGTTTTACTCTATTTATAGAATTCTTATTTTTGAATCTGATTTAAACTTCAGTTTGAGCTTTTTTGGCTCCCTATTCCTTTGGTTTTGATTTCTCATTCAATCCTATCTAAATAAATGCAAAAATCATTGCTTAACATATTATTAACATGAATTCTAAGCTAAGTTCCCTTTGTTTGCTTTTGAGACTGATACATCTGATGGCAGTTTTATTGTTGATGAAACTGAAGACTTCTTGAAAAAGGGGAGCCAACCAGTTCTTCTTATAGAGTCAAAGGGCCATGCTCTTCATGCGTTTGTGAATCATGAACTTCAAGGTTATTATCAGGTCCTTTCCTAGTGGTTGTTTTGGCATCAAGCCTTCTTTTGTGGCAACTCAAGCTTTGTTTGTGTTTTGAGAGGGCAATGAATCACAATTAAAGTTTGCTGATGCCAATTATGTAGATGCTACTGTATTTCGTTTTGGTCTTATTTTAATGTGTAAAGATAATCTGTGATGGCCTGACAGAACTTTTTATCATCAAGAGTATTATCTAACCGTTTACCTTAGCCATGTAGAGGACAACCCCACAATTATCTTATTTATTTATAAGAAGTATACGTATCTTATCCAACAAGCTTCTATTGAGACTTTGAAAATATTAATTGATGAACTATTCTAATTCTGAAGTTCCACACATGCTTTTGGCTTTGAAAAGTCAGGTCCATCTCTATTTTTGGTCTAGGTTCACAACCCATCTCTGATCAAAGAATAAGTCTGAGAATATTAATTGGTGAACTTGACTGAAATTTTCACTCTTTAGGAGCATCATATCACCTTAACAGCCTTTTCATCCCTGCATGTGCTAGCTTGGTTGGCAAGTTGGGACCTAGGGTAAAGCCTAAACCCCCATGTCTTTGGTTCTAATATCCAAGGTCCTGAGCTGATTGGCTCAGAACTTGTCTGTGGTACTTGGACGGGTGCAGCTGGTGGGAGGGTGTTTACATGAAAGAAGATTCCCTTGTAAAAAAAATATTCTTTCCAGGTCAAATGTGCACTTTTGGCAGCAAGAAAGAACAGAATAGAAAGCCAGATTTAATAAAAGAGATTAAAATTCATGCAGAAAGCAACGATTGAAAGTTGGAGGGCTCCATCAACCATCAAAATTGACTTTCTAATTACGAGATCTATTGCTATTTACAACACATCAGTTGACTTAACACAATATGTGATGTAGTCACAGGCCCAACTTCCATGTGAATGTGGAGGAAAAAGAGGTTCTGGGGTGAAAACAGTTATGCTCTTCATAGTTTACTTTGTTGAATTTTGGATCCTCTTTCGAGTTTATTGCATCTATGTTTGGTATACATTTTTCATTAGTTAAGTTGAGCAAGATGCACTGCATAACCATGCTTATGAGTGGAATTGCCAATATTCATCCAGGTAGTGCTTCAGGGAATGGGACATATTCACCCTTCAAATTTAAGAAACCCATATCTCTAAAAGCAGGGAAAAATGAAATTGCTTTCCTAAGCATGACTGTTGGCCTTCAGGTGAGTTACTCTTCCTTGATGTAAATTAACATTTGCTTAGGCTTGTGCAGTTCATTCAACTTTTGTGATACTAATCTTTCACAACACAAAATGTTTATTGTTGGAATCATTTGGATTCCAATAACAATCAGTTCTGATATCTAGAGGTCCTCAACATCATGCACTGTGCCATTCAATAATATGATATGGTGCAGATTTGCTTTTTTGGATTTTATTTGCCAACCCTTCCTTTGATAATGAGGTGTTAGTTGTTTTGTGATATGCATTAATGTTGGACAATAAAGAAGCAAGTGCAGTTAAAAATTACCACGTGAGAATGCTAAATGGATTTGTGATAATTCAGAGAAAGATTGAACAGAAAAGAGTATATTTCTGTTAATGTGAGAGTAATATCTAACAAGGGTAAGATTAGTGCCATTCAAGAGAATTTATCCAAAGGCCCAGGGATGCATCAGTGGGAGGGTGACCTGGTTGAAACAGGGGGAGAGAGAGCCAGATCAATGGTGATGTGGAGGCCGATGATAAAGAAGGATAGCAGGTTTTCTGCATCTTTTAGTAGTTTTGGTTCACAATCAAATAGAATGTGGGGAGAGGATCAAGTTAGCCAACCCTAATTGATTTGGAAAGAAAAACTACTAGGACTTAGGTGAGCTAAATGAGACACGCTTTTCACTTCCATGTTAAAGTGGATATTCAAATCAAACTATTTACCCTGGTATGCTGCATTTGACTTTCATAACCTATTGTTTTGCCATCTCATTTACCTAATCCACTGAACACTAGAGTTATATGTTGATTATATCTTTCAACTATGGTTACAAGTTTAGAAAACATTAGGGTCCTTGTCCACAATCATATTTTGGTCGCACTGAATGGTACTTTCATAATTAATGGGGTCAATTCAAACTCAGGAACTCAACAATGGCAATTTATAATTGAGGCAGAGTTTGCAGTCAGCCTGCCTTTTAAAATGTTGAATTCATGCATTTATCCCTCATTACTTTTCCCACTGCATTCAGAATGGAGGCCTACTCTATGAATGGATAGGAGCAGGACTTACAAGTGTCAAGATTGAGGGCTTCAACAATGGGACAATAGACTTGTCCAATCATAATTGGGCCTACAAGGTATTTCTTTGTACTGCTTGTGCTTATTTCTTTTACACTACTGTTGTATAAAAGTCAAAGTATCATCTACTTTGTATTTGTGGTGGAATAGGAGTGATAAATATAGGCACCATCTAACTTGTCATAAAAAGAAAATATATAAGCGGTATATAGCGCTGTTACACATTTAGTCATCAAGTTGTGTTCTTAGCTGACATCAACTACCGTGCCACCTTTTTGATGGAAATAGTATTATTTTTCTAACGGGAAACATTTACAAATGCAAAAAATTAGGTCTTCATTGTTACAAGAAAGAAACAGATGTGCTAAATAAGTAGGAAGGTTGCTTTTCTATTCTTTTTGCAAAAGAACTTCACTAAAGGACACAAAATGTATGCTAGTATTATACCTTTTTGTAGCTCCTCACCTTTATGACTGGTATAATTAAAGTAGCTCGAATTAAAAGCTTTGTGCATAAATATTTCAAGGTCTCAATGCTTTGCATGGTAAAACTTAAGAAGGATCCAATTTGTGCAACAAAAATGGCCAAAAGGTCTATTTATGTTCCTTAAGGCAATGTTTTGATAAAATAAGGCATCCCAATGCGTGAGGCTCCTACATTGTGGATTCTAGGAGTCAAATGTATCATGATTAGGAGGTACCTGGAACAACTCAACCTGATGGGCAGTTTGACTCATGAAACAATGGAATGGCAGAAAAATTCATTTAGTTAGCCCCAATTAAATTGGCATTAAGGCTTATTGAAGTTGAGTTATGGTTGAGTGATGAAGATATTCATGCATACCTTGCGACAATTATCATTATTACCTTTTTGTTTTTGCTTTTCCCAGATAGGATTACAAGGAGAAAAACTTAGTGTATACAAGCCTGTGGGTTTAGATAAAGTAAACTGGGTTTCTACTACAGGGCCGCCAAAGCATCAGCCGTTAACATGGTACAAGGTTAGCATTTTAGTGAACATCAGACTTTCGTATGTTAAACTTGTAGGCTAATCATCTCCTTGAAGTTGAATTATGGTCATATCTGCTATTTTCTAGTGCTTACAGAAAGACTTTCTGAAATCTTGTAGACTGTTGTAGATGCACCAACAGGGGATGAACCAACTGGGCTTGATATGCTTTATATGGGCAAAGGTCTAGCTTGGTTGAATGGTGAAGAAATTGGAAGATACTGGCCGAGGAAGAGTTCGACACATGATAAATGTGTTCAAGAATGCAACTATAGAGGCAAGTTTAAGCCCAACAAATGCACAACTGGATGCGGAGAACCAACTCAGAAATGGTAATCCAAAAAATACTTTCTTTAAATTTCTGATGCTGATGCTAAGTCTCAATATTATTCCACTTAAAAATTTAACCTATTAGGTGAGGTCCAAAAATCATATATTATACTCTAACACGTATTCTCATATGAAAGTCCAGCTTATTTGGGCTGAAAGTTTGAACAAGCTTAGCTCCTTTGGGCTTAAAGTATGAATAAATTAGAAATTCATAGTTAATTTACAACTAAATGTAAATGTAAGGACAATGAGATTCGAATTCATAATTATTTAGTCATGAAACTTTGATACTATATCAAGTTAACAATAACTATGCAGAATGCCTTAATCAATTAGGGGAGTAAGGCTATATTCTTATGTCATTATTGTATAACTTACAAACTTTAACGTATTCCATATGGTACACTATTTACACACTAACATACACCAATCTCTTAACACTCCTCTTCAAGTTGGAGCATAGATATTAATCATACCCAACTAGCTACGTAGAACATTCGTTCTAAGTTCATGTAATGACTTTGTAAAGATATTTGTGATTCTCCCATTTTACATGAGTAGTGCAATCAATCCTTATTGAAACTTTTCTCTAACAAAATGACAGTCAACCTCTATATCTCTAGTTCACTCATGAAACATTGGATTTGAAATAATGTGGATAGCAGCTGGGTTATCACACCATAATGTCATAGTTGTACACTTGGTGCATGGGAGATTGAGTGGGTACAATATTTGTGGAAGTGGCAGCATATATATACTAAATGAGAAAGTCATTAGGACTAGATACACTGCAAGACTCAACAGACAGCATAGAAAGGAGAGGACTCAAAGAAGGTGACATCAGGATCATGTTTATTCTTTCCAAGATGAGTATCTCTAACAAAACAATTATACCTGAAAATGTGTGGAAAAGTGAGGTTGGTCTGGAAAAAGAACTTGATGAGAAATCTCCTCTTAAAGAATAAAGGAGGGTAAATGATTAATTAAATAACAAGCAATTTTAATTGCATCACCCCAAAAGTATTTTGGCATATGAGTGTGTAACATTAAAGCTTAGGCAATGTCAAGAAGATGACGATTATTTGGCTTTGTGACTGAATTTTGTTGTGGGGTATCAATACATGAAGATTGATGAATGATACTATGAGAAGCCACAAAATTTTGGCAATGAGATGAAAAATATTATGGAGCATTCTCATTGGAAATAAGTTTAATGGAAGTTTGAAACTAATTTGAAGTTTCGGCACAAAATACATAAGCAAAAGGAGAAATTTTCAGATCTAGATTTCATAAAATAAAGTTAAGTTACACTAGATTAATCATCCGCAAAGGTGACAAAATAACAATACCCAAATTGTGAAACAATTCAACTTGGACCTCAAACATCTGAATGAATCAACTCAAATGAAGTAGAATGTTACGAAGTTATTATTTTCTCTCCAAAAGACAACTTATTAAAGTGTGTAGTACTCACATTTATATAGTTCAAGATCTTCTTTTTCCTCGAAGATGTAGGAGTCGGGTAGTGTGCACTCGTGACATCTCCCACACTTGATTCATCGATGTCCTCGTCAATGCATCCTTGGTGTGCTGGGTAGTGTGCACCCGGGACGACATTACCTGTTAAAGATCACTTACTACCAAGTCAAGGGTCTCACGGCGACACAGGGGTGGATTCTGATACCACTTGTTATATAGTCATTATTTTCTCCTTAAAAGACAACTTATTGGAATGTGCAGTACTCATATTTATATGACTCAAAATCCCTCTCTTCCTTGAAGATGTGGAAGTCGGGTAGTGTGCACCTGTGATGACATTACTCATTAAGGATCACTCACCACCAAATCGAGAGTCTCACGACAGGACAGGGGTGGATTCTGATACCACTTGTTATGAAGTCGTTATTTTCTCCTCAAAAAATAACTTATTGGGATGTGCAGTATTCATATTTATATGATACAAAATCCTTCTCTTCTTTGAAGATGTAGAAGTCAGGTAGTGTGCACCTGTGACAAGAAGCTCGTTTATTGACTCTAAGACTATCGGTAGATCTATGGTGTTTAGCATACTGACATGATTTACAATCTAAACTTGGCAAAGAACTCAAATTAGGAAGCAACTTCTTTATGGTAGTGACTGATTGATGACCTAGTTGACAATGAATATGCAAGGTAGAGGTTGAAACCCCATAACATGCAATAGGCTTCTTATCATCAAGCAAAGAGCAGGGAAAAGGACACAACAATTATGGTCTTTTGTGAGTTTGCAAACTGAAGCCAAATTAAACAGAAAATCTGGAAGATACAACACACAGAATAGAGAAAAAATTCAAAGGTTTTGCACTACCACTACCTTTGTCTATAGTTGGGGATGCATTTGCAAGGGTGACATTTGGCAAAGTAGTGGACAACGAAAGAGAATTAAGATTACTTGAGTTACCAGTCATGTGATACATAAGAACATTCCTTCGAAAACCAAAAGGAAGAGTTTATTCAAGGAGTAAATGAGAGATATTTTGTTTCACCGCAAATAATTATTTGATTCTTGCAGTTCAAATGACCTATTTCTTGTTGGAAGAGGTGAGGCAGGCAATGGGATTACCTATTTGGATCAAATTAGCAAGAGGAAGAGGCTTGTTGGTTAGAACTTTGAAATTTAGAAAATCGCTTATATTCCTCCTCAGTTAAGGTGATTGTTTTCTTGGGATCCTCAGATTGTAGTGTTAAGTTGCTCTGACATGCAACATTGGCAAGCTTATCACTAGGTTTCCCATGTGGCTTCCAACATGTACGTGCCTTATGATTACTGCCTCCACAGTAATAACAGATGCACCCTCATCCACCATCTCTTCCACCTCCCCATCCTGCTTGGCCACCACATCAGCCACTAGCTTCTCTCTCACTTAACAATGCACAGGATGAATCACTATGACTAACATCAATTGACAATTCCCTGGAACCTTGAAGCACACACCTTTACGTCTCTGCAAGGGAGCACAATTGTGCATCAGTTAAAATCTGTGATCGTATCACAGAGAACTCATGGCCTAAACCAGACCAAAAGGCCATGACAAATAATTATTCTCATTGCTCTCTCAACTTATTTACATTGGCAGTAATTGGCATCTGTGAATTCCACTCCTCAATCTGATTCTTATATTCTGCATCAAATTGTGCCACCATGAGATCCTTACATTCTGGTTGATAAATTGCATGGCAAAGATCAGACTAATGAGAACCCCGAATATAGTTCCTCAAGATGAGACCACAACTCTTTTACAGTTTCAGCATGAGTCAAGAGTGGGATTATGGAGGCCTCTATGGAATTCACAATCTTCCCATAGAGTCTTGCATCATCTCATAACCATCCGTAATCATCCTTCTTGGAGGATCAGTACAAAGATTTTCTGCATCCTCCATGCCTCGAATGCTTATCGAGACTAACCTATACCATGTAAGATAGTTTGTTCCATTCAACGGAATGGACTTGCTATCATCTCAGGAATTGCCTCTGATTTTTGCTCACCATGGCAGCCTAGGTTTAATCCTAACTACGGTTTTTTTCTAGGGAAACTCTGCATTTTTTTTTTCCTCTCACTTGGGAGATTAGATTTTCTTTTCTTTTCTTTTTTCCCTAGATCCTAAGCTCTGATACCATCCTTAACCCAATTAGGGGAGTAAGGCTGTATACTTATGTCATTACTGTATAACTTGCACATCGTACATGTTCAATATGGGACACTATTTACACACTAACACCAATCTCTTAAGACTAAGATAAAACTAAGTGTTGACATATGTTGACCTTGCCTTTATAAGAAAAAATGGATGTCAATGGAGCTCCAGATCTGCATCTAAATAGGATGTTAGTGGAAATCTGATGATCTACCATCAGAGCAATTAACATAAGTGCTAGACTCCTCTGATAAAAATTGTGTCATCTGACATAGTCATTTGCCGTTCCTCTAGTATAGGTTGGTTTTAACTTTGATGAGTTTCCAGATGTTGATAAAGTTTCTTTTTTTTAATTATTTTTTATTTTATTTTATCCACGTTATTTTAGCAAGCATCCTACAATAGAGGAAATCTTTGCATATTCATCAACTTTAGGCCTGAGTATTCAGCTTGAGGGTCCCTGCATATAACTTGAGTAAATACTGCATTTCTGGGGGCTACACAGACCAGAACTTGTAAAATAATTCATCTTACCCGTTCCTGAACCCCACAAGTGTGAGAGTCCCGTGCATTGGGAATGCCCTTTATTTGACCTTTAATAATTTAGAATGATACACTACGTATATGACCTGGAGCAGTAAGACAAATGGGGCCTTTTAAGACCATATAGTCTCAGGATTTAATGTTCCTATTTTTCCTTTTTTCTCATCCTTTTCTTTTATTATTCTTTTCTTGACTTTTGCAAGTCTGCCCTATGACTTTCAGCTTTTTCCTGCAACTGTGATTAATTTTAGTTGTTTTTACTAAAACTTAGCAATTGATTTTGCTTTTATCTTTCTCTCTGGAAGAGAGCAAATAATCGTTAGAAGCATACTGGATGAAGTAATCAGTCTTTCTTTTACATTTCACAAGTTGTTAAATTACACCTACCAGGTATCATGTTCCTCGGTCTTGGTTCAAGCCATCTGGAAACATTCTGGTAATCTTTGAGGAGAAAGGTGGAGATCCAACAAAAATTACATTTGTGAGGCGAAAGATCTCTGGTGCATGTGCTTTTGTTGCTGAGGATTACCCCTTGGGTGACATTGAGTCACTGAAGGAAGCTAGAAGTGACAAGAAATCATCTGTTCGTTTGAAGTGCCCCACAAATATGCATATCTCTACAGTAAAATTTGCCAGTTTCGGAACTCCTACTGGAGAATGTGGATCATACAATGAAGGAGACTGCCACGATCCTAATTCCATTACCGTGGTAGAAAAGGCAAGCATCCACTCTCTTTCCTCCCTTTTGCATTCACATGACTTTGTCAGTACTAGGTTTACTTCTTCAGGAACTGGGCACTGAACTGGCCACTTGGCTGGGTAACCTGTGAACTGCTTGCCTCCATCACCAGTTTGGCCAATTGTATGGTAGAACTGATTGGATTTTACTTGACACCAGACCACAACATCAGCACACACACACACACACACACACACACACACACACTATATATATATATATAACTGATTTAACAAATTTGTTTAAGCAATAGCTTTAGGTTCCTAGCTTTTAGCTGTGTTATACTCCTCGCCCGTCCTCTCTCTTCTCCTGTTATTTGGTTATATTTCATGAACCGGGTTTTGTTTCTTAAAGTTTTTATTACTCTTCCAAATGTGATCTTAAGTATACTTCTGAACAAACAAATTGAATTATTGCAGGTTTGCCTGAGCAAAACTGAGTGTGCTGTGGAAATAAATGAAGAGAACTTCAGCAAGAGCTTGTGTCCGGGGAGGACCAGGAAACTAGCTGTAGAAGTGGTGTGCAACTGAAATTAGCAATTCCTTGGGACTTTGAAGTGAGCCAGGTTAATTTCCATTCGTAGCTAGAAAAGGGCAAAGGAGAAGAGAGAATCATTTTTCTCATAATTTGTACTTTTCCTTTATTCCTGAGGTTCTCTGTTTATATGACTCAACAAGCACTGCTCCTCTGCATTCTTTGTGTCTGAGGCTACTGAAAGTAGGCATTCAGGCCACCAATCTAATGCCAATTTAAGCTTTCAACGTTAAGAGCTTTATCAGAAAATCTTTTGAACTGGAATTTCTATCTTCATTTTTCTTTCCACTGCCTTATTTTTTTTTTCTCTCTCTCTTCATTTCTCATTATTTTTTAAACTGCTAAAAGTAAGAGCAATTTAATCCTTTCCACCACTTTTAATCATTGGATATAGTGTTGTCGTCAAGAAAACGCTCTAGCGTTGTGACCAGGTGTGGTACAAAAGAACATTTTACACAAAAGCAGTGTTGCATAAAAACATAATTAAGATATTCAGGTTGAAGCGAGCATGTCTGAATAAAAAATAAACATCCACTTTCATGACAATGGAAATCAGGTGGATCCAAGGGCTTTAAGCATAAGAAAGGCAATAACAGTGCATGAAATGGGAATCATCCACGAAATCTTTCATATTAGCACCAATAGTATGCTAATTCCTTATTGTAGCGTCCATTAGTCAACTGGAACAAGAAAAATCAATTCTTAGTAAGGCATATTGTGTGTGTACTGTGTACATTAATTTTGCTATTGTGCCCGCCGTTGTCCTTTTCTTTTGTATATGCACCAATTGTTGGCCATTTCACATCCTATCAAAAACACATCATCTGTGTTTTTTTTTTTTTTTAATGAATCAGCTCTTGTAACAATTATGCTAATGGGAATATATGACTACAACATAGGAGTAGCAGAAAAAGCTTCTACCACAAAGTAGAATGCAACAAAATCTCACATCTAGGTTATAAAAATTAGAATACTTAAAAAAATTTATCAAGTTTACATACATGATATTTGAAAAATATAAAAATTAAAATATAATTTTCTAAAAATTAACACAAATTTTTATAATAAAATTTAAGAGTTAAAATTCTTTTAAATACCCTACTATATAACCAATTATTATATGTCCAACACATTAAACTTACTAGTCTCTTTCTTTTCTCTCTTAAAAGGATTTTAAACTAAATACTTATTCTGATAATAATTTTATTTCATAAAATAAATCATAATTATATTTAACAAATAATTTTTAAAAAATTAAAATTTTAATTTTTTGTATTTGTTAAAAATTTATTTGATAAATAACTTCACAATTTCTAACAATTGCAATTGAAAATATTTCCTCACCATCGTCTAAGCCAAAGTCCAATATTATTTCCAATACTTCCCAAACACGAACTTAGACTAAAAAATCAATTCCAAATCACTCATTTGTCACAATTATATTAGAAAATCCATTTCCTGATACTTTAATGTTCCAAGTAACAAGTACTATCCAAATGAAGTAAAATTGCTATGCAAATATAAGAATTGCATGCACAGATGAATACCAAATTACCTTAACGAAACGAATTGCAATCTTCCCATCAAAGAGGACATGGCAACCATTTACATCCCAGGAACACCAACTCAAACAATCAAAATGTTGCTTCAATCCTCAATAATGATACCCATGTCAATCCCTATCATGTCCATATTCTCTGTATTGATCATGGTCCTTACTGAATCTATATCTTTATCTTGATCATAATCATAATCATAATCTCACTCCCAACCACTTCCTGTATCCCTGTCTCTACTTCAGTTATGGCGCCTATCCTTGTCATCACTTTATCTGTTCTTGCAGCTATCCCTATCATTATGTCCCTTCCCTCTCTCTCTCTGCTTCTCTCCCTCCCATTTCTTTCAATTGCACCTGCCAACATATTCTTTTGTTAACTAAATATATAAATACTATGTACTAAAAAAGTCAATCTCCAAACAAAGGAGTGAACGTTCAATTCAATAAGACAAAACCAATGTCAATCGGTTGAACATAACAATTTACGGTTAAGCAAGAAATGATATTAGAAACAGTGGACAACTGAGAAGTGGGGGACTTAAAGAGTGCATAGAGATACACAAACAGGTTAAAAATGCCAACACCCACCTACAAAATTTCATTCAAAAACTAACCCAGCTTCCATACCAGTGGTTTTGGACATTCTTACTCACCACCTCATCATTATCAATATATATATATATATAAAAATATATAGATAATAAAAAGTTAACAAAAGAAACTCAATACCTAGTTCCTCAACCTCCCATCCTGCATGGCCAACACCTAGAAGCAGTCTCGCGGCTTCTGCCTGTTGAGTTTTGGCATGAAACTTTTTCTTCAGATTGCCAAAGTCATCATATAACTCGCCATTATCCTGATATTGGATTGCAAAGACTGCAAAATTGGAGTTGAAGTAATTTAAAATGCATAACAGTGGAAAAAGGTCTTACTTCTTCCACTTTCTTTCTGCATCTCTATGTGTCCTCTAGCTCTACTTCATCAAGCAAGAACTTATTATAGACTGACATAAAGGAACTGTGCCGGTGGAGGAATGAGTGGGAGGCAACATGAAGATTGGGTGAGACATCATTCTGATGACAGTAATAACCAATGAAATAATGATCTTATGGAAAAGGGCCTCTAGAAGCATAATCACCCAAACATATAAATAAGCCATCAAAAAAAAAAAAAATCATAAAAACAGATTAAGTTCCCTGTAAATATTTAAAAAAAAAAAAAAAAAGAAGACTCAATTCAATATTTTGTCTAACATCCTAAAAGCTGAAACAGTAATCAATTATATTTCTCAACATTTAGATACATAACATCACAGCTAAGGGAAAATACTTGCGATAATGTTTTAACCTGCTTACACCAAAACAATCCAATGAAGTAATAAAAGCTTCTCCAAGCACATGTCATTCCCTCCTCATGAATACTATGGACAAATGGTGGGATAGTTGAAGTTCTCAGATGACTTAACGGGAAGTTATCATTAAAGAAACAATAAATTTTGGGAAACTAGGGTGATGATTTCTATGACGCAACTAGCCAGAAGCTATTCATCGGAGTTTAAGCATAGATTACAACACACATTACATTAACTCACACCACACCACCTTCATTTCTTTAATATGACGCAACTAGCCAGAAGCTATTCATCGGAGTTTAAGCATAGATTACAATACATATTACATTAACTCACACCACACCACCTTCATTTTCACCCAGTTTATTGGTATTGCAGATATTGCACTTTTTACGCTTTGGCCAACTAATGCTCCCACACCTGAAACAGATAATTATGAGAAGAATCAACACAGATAACAAGAAAACAGATGAGGCTGCTCTTAACAGCACATGTCTGAAATTCTTGGCCAATATTGATTTCAAGGTCTCAATCAACAAAATCAACTTTGAGAAACAAAGTAATAAAACCAAGAAAGTCAACTTTACAGGTCATTGCATTCTTGATAGTCTAGGCATTCTTGTTAGGTATGTTACTTGGGAGATTTATGTAAACTCCTATAGTAATTTATTGTTTGAGAAACACTAAAGCTATCATTGAGGAGGCTCACTGGTAGAATAACATGTTTCTGTTAGGTCTATTCACAAGGACTCTAAAAATATCCATAAATACATAAGCAAACTAGTTATTTTAGAAGGGGTTTGAATTATGGGATACAAATATTCCCATGAAAATTTTAAGAAGCATGTTTGCCCTCTTCCTCTTTTCTCTCATTCTCTAAGGTGCACTCAGGTTACCATTCACAGAAACCAAAAGGCCTCCAAATTCCATACTTTGCACGTCCAAGTCAGCACTAATCTGAATCCATCATTATGCCCTCCTATGTTCTAACTCCTCGTCTTTTTCCAGCTCTTTCTTACAGTTAAGTTGCTGAAACAAACTCTAAATTGCTCATTTTTTTTTCTAGCCAGAATAATACAATTAACTATCCAATTCTATGTCATGTATAGGCTTTGCTGGGGTAAAAGAGTGCATGCCTGAGGTGCCTTGCAGTTGCTTGATTAGTACAGGCACTTGCTTGTACCTTAAGGTACACATTGTTTACTTCTGTGATAACTTCCTCCACAAATAAGAGATTGGATGAGGACAGATTTGAGATTTGCAGTCAGTTTCAAAGCCTCAAGGTGTCTGGTAGCTGGTTGGTGTCATGTTTAAGTGGAAGGTGCAACAGTTCTAATCTAATATGATGACTTGATAGATATGACTTATGAACCATCAGTTCTAGGAGATCTTTAGGGTAGCCTGGGACTACATATGTTTGGCATATTTTCCTCTAATGGCCTTGGGGTTCAAGCAATCATGATTATTGCAAGGCCTACCAAGAATTGATTTACATGGTCAAGGCTTCCTAGTTCCTAAAATAGGCATTATACATGTATCCTTAGGTAAAATATGTGGATCCCAATATCATGTATTCTCACAGTGTATTTGCATTCTGCAGGTATTCAAATGATTTAGGATTAGACATACCAGTATGCATGTTACATCTATATTTATCAACATCAAATAGTGAAAAGGAAAAAGCTACATTGAATATGACATGTAAACATTGTCTTAAAGTGAAGACTTCTTGGGTGTGATTTATCGAAGGCACAACCTAGAAGAATTGTGCATTAGGCCAGTCACTAATTTTACATTAAGGCTACATGGGAGAAGGTTATTTGTTCCTGACAATTCTCAGAAAAGAAAAGGGCTTCTGGTTAAGAAAAAGGAAATAGAGAAAATGGTATCACTACAAAGTGTTTAAATGGTTTTATGGAGTTGATTATCTGGTTGTCTTTTTTGATATAGTGCTCATGTTTCTAGCAAAAATTTTAGTTTGATGGGCATTCTTCTGAATAGCGCTGATCATCCAATAGACTATGTTCATTTTCTTCTGGCAAATGATTTTTCTTTTATAGTTAGACATGATCCCATTGTGCTTATTTTCTTAGTTTTGCAATTGTCACACCTCAATGAATACCTAATATAAGCTAAGCACAATACATTGAATTTGATAGGCAACACGTTTCTCACTTGTAATTTGCTCAAGTGACTGAATTTCTGACTTATTGAATACATGTCTTTGCATGCTCTACTCAGATGCCTCCTGTCAGCTTACACCCCACACCCCAAATTCAAATCATATTTCTAACAGAAATCATTTTACTGGAACACAGAAAGCAAAGACTCTACAAACATCAGCAAATCAAAATATAGCCGCAGGGTGATCACTAATGGTTCACAATTGTTCAGCTTTACATCTAAACCTTATTAGGAGGCATTACCTATGTTATGCCCGCATCTGACACTCAGTTTCAGTAGCCAATTTCAGAATCAAAATGCATTTATGATACTAACTCGAATTATAAAAAGGTTAGCCATTAGACAACCACATGAGCAATTTCTCGACGACATATAATTGTAATCTGAAGCACAGAAAAATGAAACAAACAACAAGAGCAGGAAATGCAGATTGGACACGACCAATCATTTGGACCAAAAAGTTTTGATGTGATGTAACACCAACTGACCGACCATGGCCCCCAACATGAGGGACACCATGACCCAACCACCAGATGGCCGTGCACTTCCACAACAGTTGCACACACCACGAAATGCAAAACTTACATTGGAATTGCTACAAGACCAGAGAATGAGAACTTATCCACATAACACGAGTATAACAAACCAAGGGAAATTAAATTCTGAACCAAGGTTACAAAAGAGAGAAAAGGGTACTCACTAATATCACGTCACAGACCTCGTATGCGGACACACCCCAGTCTGCCTCCTGTCGACATGCTTTTGCTGCAGCAGCATCACCCTACCCTCTACCTCTTTCACCACCACCATTCAAATGCCTAGCGTTCTCCTCCAGCCCACCAAAATCACCACCAACATCCGGTTTAGTAGCAGAATAATAAGCATAGTCATCTTTGCTCTTAGACTCTGCTATAAAGACATATTACCATGAAAACCCTTGTTGTTAAACCCCTCAATCGCGGCTTGGGCAGCAGAACGGTCCTCGTACATTATCGTATCATCGTCTGTCTTTCTTTTCTTGTTTGTTTTTATTCTTATAAATTTTATTATTTTCTAAATTATAATCTAAATTTTTGAAAAAAAAAAATTCTAAAGAAACGTTAGCTTATCTTTTATCACATAAATATGTGAAATTTACATTTTATAACTTACTACACTGTACATGTTAAATTTTCAAAAGTTATAAAAAAGAATGTATAAAGACTTATCATATCAATTAATAATTATAATAAAAATTATGAAAAGACTATCATTTCCTTATATATAATAAAGAGTCAAAAATATTCATTTTCACAATACATTGCTGCCTACTTCATTTTCTTTCTCTAAATCTTCAAATTTTTTGCATTAATTTTTCTATTTCTTGTGAAAACTTTCACTAAATTCTTATAAATTGTAAGTAAATTTTATTTGAAAGTCATTATTTCTTGATTTTTTGGCTTCCTATTTGTATTTTATCATTTTAAGATTTGTATTTTCTTTTTTTTAGTCTAAAAGAATTTTTGTTCTTTGCTTTTGGGATCACCTTGTAAATCCATTAATCTTTCAATTAGTTGTGTTTCTTAAAGATTTATAGGGTTGGAGACCACTTTAAAGGTTTTCATTAATTCTTTTTAATTGAGTGTGAAAAAAAGGTGATAATGGGTCGGGTAAAGGTGGGAGAGGAGGAGAAAAAGTATGGATAGTAAAATAAAATTAAGATAGTTAAGATTTTAAAAGGAGAATGAGAGAAGGGTGGTGGTTAGTGAATTAAGGTAATAGGGGAGGAAGGAGAAGAGTAAAGAGTAAAGTGGTAAGGTAAAATTGAGATAAATGAAATTTTAGATAGTAAATAAAGGAAGGATAGTGGTAGTGGTAGGTAGAAGTAGTGATGAAAGAGAAGAGAGAGGGAAGATTGTGAGATAGGAGATAAGAAAAGGGTAATTATAAGGATATTTTGATCTCTTAAAATCATTTTTAATGGTATTTTTACAATTGAAAATATTACTTGTAATTATTGCTATATTTTTTGTAATTTCTAAAAAATTAGGATGTAAAATATAAATATATTCTAAATTTAGGCTACAAATAGTAACAAAAACACTAATAACAACAAAAGCCTTAATCTCAATTTAATTAGGATCAATTACATTAATTTTTTTATTTTATTCTATTATATACTAAATTTTTTATAAGATCTAATTATTTTAAATCATTTTTGCTTAAAAATTCTAAATTAACTTGAGTTTTCATCTCTTTCTCTTTGCACTATTTACATTGGTACCTCTTTTAATTAGAGTATTTGCTAATTTAAATTGGTAATTTCCAAACTAATGTAAATGTTATATCCTCCATTTATCTTTAACGGGTATTAAAACTACTTTATTATAAATATTTTTATTTATTATTTAATTATTTCTAGAATAACTATATATTTGTATAAGTATTTTTATTTCTACCACATTCATTATTTTTTGTGGAAATGTTGGAGAATTTTTGGTCTATTGTCATTCAATAGAACTTCAACTCAATTTGAATTTTGTGGTCACACATGGCATATTTCCATTTGACTCATCTAGTCATTATCTTATGAAATATGTTACCCACTATATTACTATTCTTTAAATAATAGAACCTAAATAATAAAAAGGAATAATAGTGTTAAAAAAGAAAAAAAAAAGAAAAACCATTACTAAATGCTAAAAATAAACAAATTTGAGATCTATGAAATAAGAGAGTAAAAAGAAAATGAGACCAACTTAAGATCAAAAGGAGAAGTAAGAAATGAGGCTAAAATTGATGCTTAAGAGAGATAATAAATAGGTTAAATTTTATCAATATTATTTTACATATTTGTAATACATGTATTTATAGGCAAAAAGCCTTAATTAGTCCTTCACATTTGGATATTTTTTTAAATTATGGATGCAACTTTATTTTAAAAAAAATCAGTCACTTGCACTTTCATCATTTATAATTTTGACCCTTTTCGATTCATTTATTATTAAATGTGTCATATGACAACAATTGTTTAGTATAAACTCAAATGCCAAGTCATCTTTCATTGATGATGTGGTATTTAAAAAAAATTGAAAATTTAAAAGTTAGAAAATTTTCAAAACAAATAATAAATTAAAAAACTTGAAATATTTTTAAATATTTGAAAACTCTAAAATAAAATCTAAAAATTAAAACAAATGAAAATATTTTTCAAAGATTTTAAATTTTTAGCAAAATTGAAAATTCAAAAAAAAATTTACAATTAGAAAAATCATAAATTATATAAAAATTCAAAAAATAATCACAAGAAAAATAAAAAATTCAAAAAATCCTAAAATTTAAAAATTGAAAAATTTATGAAAAAAAATATAAAAATTGAAAATTTCTCTCTTTTGTATTATTTATCTCTCTCTCTCTCTTTAACATTTTAGAGTTTTTTACTTATTTGAATTTATTTTGAGATTTTAGATTTTTTTTTTGGAAAAAATTTTCATATTTTTTGATTTTATAATTTTTTTAGAATCTTTATATATTTTTAAAATTTTTAGATTTGTTTTTAAAAAAATACCACATTATTAAAATATAATAATGTGACATTTGAGTCAACATCGAGTAATTGATATGTTACACCACATGGTATATGCGATAAGAAATTAGTAAGAAAGGACTAAAATAATTGAAGAATAAAGAAGAAAGAAGTTTTTTTTCTTTTAACTTACATGCATGATTTAAAAAGTATCAAAATGTGGAGGGCTAATTAAGACTTTTAACCTTATTTATATTCTTTCATTTATTACATTGTTATTTTATGTTAAATTTAGCATTAGAGCTTATAGTCTCAAATTAGTTGTAATTTCCATGAGAAAAGTTGTGACAATTACTTCTTAGTTGATATCTAGTTATACAGTAAAAATAATTCAAGTTCCTCAACAAAAACAATCCAAGTTCCTAAAAATTCTAAAGCATTAAAAAGGGTTATATAATTATTCTTATTGTGGGTATCTTTATTTTCACCATTAATGGCATGTAAAAGTGGCTTCTTTTCTTTGATTGGCATCTAGTCATTCTTTTTACTGTGTTATGTGTTTCAAGTGGTTTTTGCTCTCTCTTTTCTTATTTTTACCTTTTGTTATTATTGGTAATTTTTCTTATTTCTACCTATTGATATTATTGGTATTTCGTTGTTGGTGTTGGCATTATCGTTATTCTTTGTGATTGGTGCTCTCTTTACTTTTTGTTTTTCCTCTTCTATTAGTGGTCTCTTTTCTCTCCATTTTTTATTGCTTTTTTAAAATGCTAAAGGCCTTTTTTTTTTTTTTTATAGAGGAAGCGTGCTTGATCTTAATTGTTACTTTATATTGAATGGTTAAAATTAATTCTCCTTTTGTTAAATAGTTGAGATTAGCTTTCCTTTTATTGAATGACCAAGATTATTTTGACACATCTTTAAGATTTTGTGGGCTATTGGCTTGAAAGGTTTGCACCTAGATCAAGTTTTAGGCCTTAAAGAAAAAATTAAAAGCCTTCTAATGAGTTAATATTACTCCATCTGTATGCTATTTATTGAACTTTGAGTTATGTACCGAACTTTGTATATAAATTTGCAACAAATAAATTATTTTTATCTTTTCTTCTTTTTTTATTTTCCTTTTTTTCATTTTTGTGTCCAAATAAACAAACCATGATCCAATTGCAATCATATTCCATATAAGGAAGTCCTTTTTCAATTTAGGTAGATAAAATAGAGGTACAATAATCTCTTAACTATAATTAAACAAGCCAAAAAAAATTCCAAGTTTTATTGTTGATTCATTTTGTTTAAGTCTCTTTTGGCTTTAAGCAAAGAAGAGACAATGAAAGGCATTTGACATGTCCTTGGTGCTCATTATATAAATCTTCCAACCAAGTCCTTTATATGGTAAAGAATAAACAAGTGTATGAATAAAAGTATTATTCTACAATCCAATGACTTCATTTGAAACTAAAAGAGAGATTTTGTACACAACTTTATGACCATGAAGTCTAGTTTAATACTTAGAGAACTAAGAGCCAAGCGAATCAATTGACATAAAGTACAATGACTAGACAATATCTAAATTCAAAACCAAATTTGCCTCATTTGTCTACACTAACACATGACTTGAAAGTTGTTGACATAGTATGTTTGCTTCTTATTGCAAAGAAAGATGGAAATGATTATTATACAAAACAAACAAGAAAATACTTGTGAGACAAGCTATTGTAAGATCATAATGCACCTTGGGAAATTCTTTATTTAATGGTACATGTCCTTAAACCACCATTTAATTTGTTGGTAGTTCAAAACTGCCCCAATACACATGCAAATGAAGAAAAACAATTTTGTGTTATGACTCTAATTCTTTATGTTTGTATTAATGGGGAATTTGTTTGCTTATAAGTACATCATGCATTCTAAAAGAAAATTAGCAACCATCCATCCTTTAAGGTAAATGTACAACAATTTAAGTGAAAGATTGATTTACTGTACAATCACAAGCTTAAGCTATATTCTATGAAATTGGCATTTAGTAAGAGGTAATACCTAAATCCCCTAATTGTAAATTACATAAACCATCATATGTAATTATGCCTTTATAACCATAAGAAGAATACTTGAAACACAGAGAAAAAGAAAATTTGAATAATCAAAAGAACATATTAGAAAGCATGTTATAGTGTTGATAACCATAACTTATATAACCCATATTAATTAGCCAAACATGCTAGTAAAAAGAGGTACAATGATAAAGTTATCATAATAATGTTTTAGAAAACCCCAATTTATGAGAAATTTTAGATATATCTAACATTAAACAAAATTCATAAAAAGTCCTTTTCAAGTGTTCATATTACTCAATCTTAGATCTCATAAATCATGATTAAAGAAAAAAAAAACTAATTTCATTTTAGAAATTTTAGAAGATATCTTAGGGCTTAGGTTTGGGAATGACATGATTAGACCTTGAAGGGAAGGCTTCAGCACTTCTTGGCACCTAATCTTAAGTGCTTGTTCAAAACCCTAACTCTAGAACCCCTCTTTTGGATATACTCTTCATTGTAAGATCTAAGTAAGAGCTTCTCGAGCCATTGCTTGATTGAGCAACGTTGATCTGATAGGGTTAAAGAACCTTGATTAAGGAATCTTTAAGGATTGAGGGAGAAAGATTTTGAGATTGAAGGTTATAGTTGATGTTAACAAGAAATAATAAGAAAAAAGGAAAACAAAGAAAAGACAAAGGAATGAAGATGAAGATTTTTATTATCAATCAATTGCCTATATTAATCATTAATCTATTGATTAAGAAAAGATCTAATGACTCCTCATTGGATTACAATAGACCTGCCCCTACTAGTTCATAATCTCTAATAACTTTTCCCTCTCATTTTGACCTTTAACTCCTACCAATTATTACTTTCTTCTCTACCTTGTATTCCAATCTTAATCAAGCTCTATGTTTCCATCATTTAGACCAATCCTTTTGTATTGCAACAAATGTCCTCCCTTTAATACCTTTACCTTTAAGGGTTATAAAGGGAAACCTCTTTTAAAAATCATAATAGTACTTCCAAGTAATTGTTGAAAAAGGGTGATCTAATTGATGGACTAGGACTTAAGTGGCAACAACATTGTCTTTTTTAACTATATGACTATCCAAAATGGCTAAAGGAATAAAAGTAATACTAGGGTTAGGCATAGAAATGGGAAACTCTGAGGTAACAAATTACAAAGGTCTTAATTTAAGCTTTAAGACATGAAATACAATGGATTTTAAAATTAGTTAGAAGTTCTAACTTGTAAGCCACTATACCAATTTTGGCAACAATCTAAAAAAGACCAAAGAATTTAGGAGAAAGTTTGAAATTGTTGTATTGAATCAAAAAAGATTGTCAATAAGATTGAAATTTCAAATAAATCTAATTCCCTATAAAGAAAACTATATCACTATAATGTTAATTAGCTAATTATTTCATCATGTACTAAGCTCACTCTAATTAATGTTTAAGCATTTGAATTAACACTTTTTGAGTCTTAAGTTGTTGGTCTAAAACAATAATGGTAATATCTCTTACAAGATAACTCTTGTAAGATAAGGAAGATGAATATAAAGGGGATAACCATAAAGGGCTTCAAAGGATATGAGACCAATGACATAAAGGAAATGGGTGTTATTCCACCATTTTATAAGTGAGATCTAGTGGCACTATTTTTGTAGAGTAGTATCAGTAGCGCATTATAGATAGGTTTCCAAACATCAATTGATAACCTTAGTCTAATTATCTATTTGAGGATGATAGGTTGGAAACACGTGGAGTTTCACCCTTTGGAGTCTAAATAGCTTTTGCCAAAAACGATTAAGGAAAATAACATTCCTATCACTTATGAATACCTCAAGAAAACCATGAAATTTAAAGACATTAGCTAAGAATACTTTGGTCACTAAATTTGTTATGTAAGGATGAGAAAGAGTGAGGAAGTAAACATAATTGGTAAGCTTGTCAACTATCACCAAAATGTTCTCTTTGTCACGATATTGGGGAAAACCCTTAATAAAGTACAAACTAACTTTATTTCATAAACCTTTAGGGATTGGTAATGGTTGTAATAAACTAGTAAAAGTAGCATAATTATATTTATATTGCTAACAAATGTTACATTTTAACATATATCTTAACATCCTCATTCATTCCTTTTAAGTAAAATAAAGCCCCCAATTTTTTTGTTGTTACTATCACTTACAATGTCCTCCTTGTAACTCTTTATGCCATAAAAGATGAGTTGCTTCCTTAATCCAATGTTATTGCCACCATCTATACAACATTCCACAATAGTTAATTATATAACCAACTATAGGAAGAATTTATGGATACTCCTTTTGTAACTTAGAGATTAAGTCTTATAATTGATGATCCTATTACCAAGATGTTTGAATGGCCTTGTAAAGATATAAAGATATAGAAGAAATATCATAGCACTATATACTGTAGTTGTGCATTCTAGAAAGTGCATCAACTACCAAATTATTCTTCCTTTTTTTTTTTTATGCAAGATTTTATAATAAAAACACATTAATCTGCCTAAGTTTGTTAACTTACAACAAAGAGTCCTTAATCTAATAGATATTTAAAGCTATAATGATTAGTCTTGATTTTGAAATGTTTATCCTAGATATAATGCTTCCAAGTAATGATTGTAAAGATAATGACTAATAACTCTTTTTCTTAGATTGATGGAGATAGGTGTTTACAGTAGAAAGCTTTACTAATAAAAGCTATTGATTAACCTTTCTGCATTAAAATAGCTTTCATACCCACTCTTGATGTATTAGTTTCCATTATAAACTTTTTAATTGAATCTGTTAAAGCCAATATAGAAGCAATAATCATAGCCTTTTTCAAACTATTAAAGACTACAGTAGTTTCACCATTCCAAGAAAATGCACCATTTTTTAGCAAATTTGTGAGAGGCTCATTAATAGATCGATATCTTAATATAAACTTATGATAGTATCTTATCAAGCCCAAGAACCCTCTTAACTATCTCAGTGAATTAGGTAATGGCCAATGAGAGATGAAATTAATCTTTTTAGGTTCAATAAAGACTCTTTTGCTTAAGATAATATAGCTTAGGTAGCTCATATCCTAAACTACAAAAAAAATAAAAATACATATGGAATTGTCCATTAACACTTGTAAAGCAAGTAACAAATGCTTGAGATGGGATTCCAAGCTAAAGTTATAAACTAATATATCATTAAAAGAGGTCAAAACAAACTTCTTTAAGTAGTGCCTAAAGACTTTATTCATGAGGTTTTCAAATATAACTAGAGAATTTGTGAGCCCAAAAGGTATAATTAGAAACTTATAGTGACCTTCATGAGTTTTGAATGTTGTTTTGTATACATCAAAAGGGGACATTCTGATATGATGGTACTTTGACCTCAAATCTAACTTGAAGAACCAAAAAGTCTTTCTTAATCCATTTAATAAGTCTTTAATAAAAGGGGTAGGGAATTTGTCCTTAATTATAGACTAATTTAACTTTTTGTAATTAATAAAAAACTTCTTTATATTGTCTTCTATAAAAGGACTAAAGTTAGGTTGTATGATGCCTGATTGTAACATTTCTTGTACTAGCTTTTTAATGACATCCTTTTGTTTCGCTAGATACTTGTAAGGTCTAGTATTAATGGGCAATGTTCTAAGTGTCAAAGGAATTTTATGATCCTGATATTTGTATGGACTAACTTAGTTGCTTCTATAGAAATGTCAAAAAATTGAGCCAATAAGGTGTTGACTATTGGAATAACAATTTTTGGTATTACAAAAGATCTCTTAAAGGCTGTAACAACATTTAAATCCATATGTAAGTTGCAAAGTTGAATAGTTGATTATTGATGATATTGTTATAAAGTCTTTATCATAGATTTATGGTTGCTCTATTTAACAATAGTCCCTAAAGATCCTTCTACTACATGCCTTTTCCCTTTTGCTTAGAACTTCATTCTAAACTCATTAAAATTCCAAGTAATGTTACCCAAAGTTTTAGGCCAATGAATTCTAAGGACCATCTTATAACTTCTTAAGGGAAGAATATAGACATTTGTTGTGAAGACATCACCATGTAAGTTCCACTAAAAATCTCTACACATATGAGAATGAAGGATGATATTACCATTAGCCACTCTGACCTTTAAGTTCTAGATAGGTTTCAACTTGCACCCTAACTTCTTGGCTATGTTTTTATCTAATAAGTTGTGTGTGCTCCTTGAGTCTATTTGCACTTGTACATGTATAAATCCTATATAACAAGTGACCCTCATAGTCCTAGAGTCATGATTTCCTATACTAGTGATATCATGGAGAGAAATATAAGGCTATGACTCTATTTCTTCCTTTCTTAGAGTAAAATCCCATAACTTCTAGTTTTTCCTTTCTAATCCCACCTTTCACTTTAATCACATATAATTTTTTATATTTACATTTATGTCATTTCTTATACTTCTCATCATATTAGTAACATAAACCCTTGACTCTTTTCTCCTTTATACTCTCTGATTTCACCTTAGTGATTTTAGACCACCAATTAGGTTTTTGAGTCTCGCCCATTATATTACCAAAAGAACAAGTCATATAAACTGAATTATTGAAAGAATATTAAGGTTTAGGCAATAGCCTTACAAACTTATTAATAAGTCTACACTTATACCTTAAAGTAACGTTTATTACTTCTTGTAATTTACCTAATACACAAGCATATAACAAGGTTTTTGGCATAAACATTTTTGCAGAGATTTGTATTTCATCTTTAAACCCACTTAAGAAAGCATTTACAACATATTTTTCAATCAACTGTACTTTATTGTACAAAATATCAAATTGATTATGATATTCTACCACATTTTCATTATGTCTAAAAGCTAAAAATGCAAACATTAGATTTTCAAAGACATTTTTACCAAACTTAAGTGAGATGGCTCGAACATATTTATCTCATAAAGGTAAATCACACTTAAGCCTTTTCCTACAAAATTTCAATGTCATTGTAATGCAACATCATTAAGAGATTCAACTACCATTTTTCCTTTTACCTCTTCTAGAGTTTTATCAAGATCAAAGAAGTTTTTACACTTGTAAACTTACCCTTGTACATCATTACCATCAAAATTAGGAAATTCAAATTTGATGAATTTTTTTGAACCTAAGTGAATTTCTTAGGTTAGAGGACCTATATGATTGATTATGGTTCATGAACTAATTTTGCATAGATATGCCAGTACAAAACCCTCAAAGCTTAGCCATCTCTTTTCTTTGTGATTTTTGAAAGTTCTTGAACATCTTTTCTAACTTTTTGAAGTTTGAAGACCTAGCATCATGTGATCTTGTTCCAATAGTCCTTGAAGTAAGAATCTCCCAAAAAGGTATTGCCTTGATGTTAGTTTAACAGGGTTAAAAAACCTTGATTAGAGAATCTTTGAGAATTAAGGAAGAAAGATTTTGAGATTAAAGGAACAAAGATGAAGATTTTTATCATTAATTAATATGCACTTTACAATCTTTAATCTTTAGTATTTACAATTCTATCACATCAATCATCCATCTATTGATTAAGAAAAGATCTTATTGCTCCCTATTGGATTACAATGGACCTATCCCTATTATTTCACAATTTTTAAGACTTTTCCCTCTCATTTTTACTCTTAACAACTTTCCTTTCAACTATAACTTCCTCCTTTACCTTGCACTCCAATCTTGATTCAATTCCATGTATCCATCATTTAGATCAATCCTTTTGTATTACATCATGATTTTTTCCAAGCAATAAGAGTCCAAGGTAATAAGGTTATAATTTGTTAGAACTTTAAGAAAAGTATGACCAAAAAGGCCATGTTCTTATAATTATTATCATCAAGGTCGATTGTGGAGAGTTTCACTTATAAATTTTGTGGAGGAGAAGGTAGGGATTCCGATGTGAAGGGGTGAAAATAAGAGATTAGTTAAAAAAGTGAGTTTTGAATTTGGTTTAAAAAAACAAAAAGTAATAATATATATTTTTTACTTAAGATAAAAATAAGTAAGAATAAAAATACTCTTTTATATAATATAATATTATTCTAAATATAAATATTTTATTACTAACTAAAAATTCAATTGATATAAAATTAATTCCAAATAAATTTTAACTAAAATTGGTTATTAGTTTTTTTTTAAGATTTATATTATTATTAGTATTAGACTACAAGATATTTTTGTTATATAAAAATGTATTTTTATTTATATTTTATTTAAATAGAAAATTTAAAAAAATAAAATTATGAATATTTTTTAAAAAGTAAAAAAATAAATTTAAAAGTATTTAAAAAATTAATATACATATATTATAAAAATTTGCTTAAATAAAATATTTAATAAAAAATTATAATTATATTTTTAAAAATTATTTTTTATTCTTTAATTATAAATATTTATATTATATAAATTATAAATATATGTAAAAAAATTATTATTATAAATGAAATAAATTATAATATATATTTAATTGTAATTGAAGAATTTAAAAAATTATAAATTAATACTAAATATTTAAAGGATTACAAATTAATTGCTTTAAGCTCTCTTGCACTCGCTGTTTGGCAAAACCCCAAAAGAGTCAAACTGCTACAACAACAGGGACCGAGTTTGTTTGTGTTGTACCCCACAATCTCCAAACACAACCAGACGACGGCCCCCACCTAACCCCTCGTCTCCTTAAAACCCAGCGAAACTCCAACAAGGCGAAATGCAAAGGAAGAAACAAACAGTACGGTTGGGAATGGAATTGTACAAGATGAGTAAACGATGGATGTCGGGGGAGGCAGCGAGGAGGATTAGGAGATACGCGGCGGTGTGGGGTAATGGTGATTATGGGAGGTTGGGATCGGGGAGTTTGGATTCCCAGTGGAAGCCCAAGCCTCTCCTCTCTTCTGCTTTCCACCATCAGTCTCTCGTTTCTATTGCCTGCGGCGGTGCTCACACCCTTTTCTTGACTGGTCTACTACCTCTTCTTCTTCTTCTTCTCTAATTCAATTCAAGTTTCTTATTCATTTTTTATGCGCTCTTACTTCTGAATTGGACTTTTGTTATTGGGTTTGACTTAGTTTTGTTGGGATATTTTATTTTTTCCTCACTTTTGATCTTTCAAAATGGTTAAAACAGTTGCTATTCTTTGACAGATTCTGGGCGTGTTTATGCTACTGGCCTCAATGATTTTGGACAGCTTGGTGTATCAGACAATATTGCTTATAGTATGGTACTTCAAGAAACAGCAAAGCTCTCTTTTCATTGTAATTATTTAAATGGCAATTTAAGTTCTTATTTAGTACATTCTCTTGTTGTGAATTGTGATATAAATTAGTCTTACTGTGCCATATTTATTCATCAGATGCTTGCAAATTTATGCCTTTATGGGTTATTTTCTTGTTTACAACTACTTGCATGTGTGTGAGTGTGGCTATGAACACATTTTAAAGTGATGCTCTCCCACTAAGCCAGTTATTTGTAAGAAAGTTGGAAGTTTGATCCTAGATCCCAATGAAAATTCAGAAATTTTTTTTTTCTCTTAACATAAAAAAGAAAACAGAGAGAGAGAGAGAGAGAGAGAAGAGAAAAGAAAGGTGGGAGGCATCTCGTTCTAGTACTATACCCTATTCTTCTTTTCTTGATCGATTTTGCTTACTGCTGGACCTTTTTTGAATGGCATTTTAGGGTTCTCCTTCATTCTGTATTATCCATTGAAGTTTTTTTGGCTTAATTTCCAAAGGATCTTTTCCTAGTTTAGTCACTTGCATTCTCATTGCAGGAGCCACTAGAAATCTCTGGACTTCAGAAGGAAATTGTGCAAATTTCAGCTGGTTATCACCACTCTTGTGCTATCACAGGTTTGGGATTGGGCAAACAATCCTTCTTCTGCTCAATGAATGACATTTTTGTGTTAATATCCATAAGACATCCAAGGAAACAGATATGTTTTGTTGCCAATTGAAAAAAATGGGATGAGGGACCTAAAGCCTCCGCTAGAAGTAGAGAAAGAAAGTTACAAATGTTAATTCTGTGATATCAGAGGGGTTGCTGAAAATCATGCTATCTTGATTGTTGTACAACTTTTCACTCGACCTCTCACAGTATGATGTTCTGTCAACATCTTACAACCTGTGTAAAGCAAACTGATGGAGATAAGTTTTGAATCATGTCCCTATGGTAGGTTGCTATGATCATGCTTGAACTTTGGTTAATGCATATTGCTTTTAGGTGAATCTTTTCTTTTAGTTTGTATCTGAAGTTGCATCCTGACCTCTAGCTTCCAATGTTTTTTTTTTTTTAAATCTTTTCAATGGAGTGCAATTTTGGGGTGAGGATGGGGAAATATTTCAATTTATCACATGCATGTTTGTTACTGCATGGAGGTGCCAACTCATCATGTTCTATTCTCTTGTAATTTTTGTTTTCTGTTAATATTTCCATGCTAATAGCTTCATATTATTCTCCGTCTTCTCATTTATTCTGCTGATATATTCTTGCAGTGGATGGTGAGCTGTACATGTGGGGAAAGAACTCAAATGGACAGCTGGGTCTGGGAAAGAGTATTAATCGATCCTTACTTTATTATGATGGTTTTTATGATGTTTCAATTTTTAAGTTATAGTTTTCTGTTTTTTTTTTTTTTAATTTTAATTCCTATTTAGCACATTGACTTTTGAGTTAATAGTTGTTTAGAAACTGGGGAATTATAAATTGATTCAAACAATTTGTTAATT
Source organism: Bruguiera hainesii (assembly GCA_023213295.1). NCBI lineage: Eukaryota > Viridiplantae > Streptophyta > Magnoliopsida > Malpighiales > Rhizophoraceae > Bruguiera > Bruguiera hainesii. The sequence goes on along the minus strand of JAHOYR010000015.1, from coordinate 8,014,436 downwards.
ATTCATTTGTTCTGCTGATAAGCAGAAGCGGAAAAGGTAGTTCCTGCACCAACGAAAGTAGAATGCTTGAATGGAATCACCATTAAGACAGTAGCCTTGGCTTCAGAGCACTCAGTTGCAGTTACTGGTTTGTACAAGGAAAACTTTATGCCAATATATTCCTTTCTCTGTTTTCCACTGTCTAGCAGTTTCCAGTTGTTACAAAGAAATGGCATGACTTCAGGAGAAAAAAAAATGATAGCTTTGACTTATACTTTTTGTCAGACGGAGGTGAGGCCTTAAGTTGGGGAGGAGGCTCTAGCCGACTTGGCCATGGCCATCAAGTGAGCTTTTGGGGGTTTTCAAGAAGCACCAGGTTGCATTTCACGATTAAATGACATTCATCTATTTTGTTGAACACTTTTCCCTTTCTGTCCTTTCCTTGCTGCATGAATTTCCTTTTGAATTCTGATTAACATTGCAATCTACTTAGAAGCGTAAAATAAATTGCATATAATATCTTGTTCTTCTTTTCAAAAATTACATGTACTGTTACTGCCCTATGGAGTTATGGACCATAAGGAGATAGTCCATTTCTCCTGGTGTGAATTAGATTTTTTTTTTTCTTTTTTGTTCAGAACTTAATTATTACTGTCATAATTAGCAGATTTTCCATGATTACTTATTAGTAATTCTATGGTATTGAATGTCTTGTGCAGTGAATATACACCAAGGCTTATAAAGCAACTTGAGGGCGTAAAGGTAGTTTGTAGCTTTAAAATTTCAACTGTTGATTGATATTGCCATCTCCAAATGGTAGTTTAATTGATTTATTGTTTTTTGTTGGTTGCAATGTCGATCATCCCTTAGGTTAGAAATGTTGCTGCTGGGTTGCTTCATTCAGCATGCATTGATGGTACCTATTAAGTTTTCTTCTGACCAACAGCTTCCTTGTTTGCTACTCCTTTCAGCTTCCGTTATATCAGATCTAATATTGAAAGCTCTGTATTGTCTAAATGTTTCCTTTGCAGAAAATGGCTCTGTCTTTGTGTTTGGTGAAGGAATGGCAGATGGATTGGTAAGTAACTGGTGTTAGCAGTCATTGTTCAAGATGTTTACGTCCATGTTCGAATCTTAACTATGATTTCTCAAATGAACAATGTATAGGGTTCTGGAGAGGCAAAGGATGCAAGAACACTGTCAATGATCAGCAAGTTGCCATTTTCCAAGGAAGTTGCTTGCGGTGGCTATCACATATGTGTTGTCACGAGTAATTTCTTGGTTTCTTCAAATTTCTGCATTTCATCTAGACTCAAATTCTATGTTCTTATTCCTGTTTGCATACTTTAGTAAAGAGACATTTATGATTTTCTTTTTTATGTACTTGTGTGTCTAGATAGATATTGATTATAGGCCACAGGAAATATTTGATGTTTTATAAGATAATAGGTCTGATGTTGTAGTTTCCCTCATATTTGTAAAGTTGTGCTTAACGTCTTGAACTAAGAGTCAGTAGATTAATGTAATGCTTAATCTAGTTTTGTCTTTTGTAGGTGGTGGGGAGCTATATGCTTGGGGATCAAATGACAATGGTTGCCTCGGTATTGGGTATCCAAACAAGGGTTTATCATGATCTTTCAATTTGGAATTTACACTGTTCATTTTTTGCATTTGAACTTTGTGCTTGTAAATTGCTAAAGTTTTTACTTGTTTGTGTGCACTAACAGTTCTATAACTTCGCTTCATTCACCAGAAAGAATTGAAGGTACCTTTTCAAAATCACCCGTTGACAAGGTTTGTGCTATTTACTGCCACTTATTGGACAAATATCTCATAAAGTGTAAGAAATCAAAGTCCATTTATAGGCTCTCATGTAACAGCTTGTTTTTAATCTGAGTAGTTCTTTGTTATGCATTAATCTCTTCAATCAAATGCTCTGAAGCCCAAATATCATGTGGTTTCTTCCTTCAAAATTATGATTGTAAAAGTAAAATGAATGAGACAGTTGCATGAAGAAAAAGGCCAAAATTTTACTTTGGTGCATTTTTAATAGCTGCCACCAATTCTAATGTACATTATTGCTCCAAGTTCATTTTTATCTTTTTAACATTTGAAATAAATGTTTTTGCAGATATCTTGTGGGTGGAAGCATACAGCTGCTATTTCTGGTAATATTATTTGTGATTTGAAACTGAAATGTCTTAGCATAGCACTTAACACCCCTCTCCCCCTCCCCCAGGGTGCTCTCCGGTTCTATTTTGAAATATACTAAAAATGCTTTTGATTGCTAGAATGGTGTAATTTACTTGAACTTTCAATTTTGTCTTCAATGTTTGAGAATACAATTTTCATTGTGTTCCACTCTAAAAAATTTCCTTGTACTAAAAACAATAGCACTAAGAACAGGTTATTTGACCATGGTGATATTAGATTGTCCCATTTAAAATTTAAAATATATTCCATTGATCCATTAGATAAGTGAAAGGTATTCCAGGCAATTGGTTAAACAAGGTAAAATAGGCAAATAAGAGCATAATATCAGGTGCTTATTTTGTTTAAATATATTGAAGCAAGTTAACAACACTGGAAGAGTAATGAGGAATTCAGTTTTCCAGTTGCTGTGATATGTTAAATTCAGAAGGATTTTCTTTATGAACTTTATTCGAGGAACATTATTGATCATGTTAAAGAGCTGTTTATTACCTGCTGTTAAAATTTAGCTTTAGACATTTTTTTTTTACTTCTCTATGATCAATAAGTTGGCTTTCTTTTAAGGTGGATAAATTGAGATACATTTCTGAACCATCTATTGCTGTTAAGGTGCTTTGATTGTATGATTGAGAGGATGGGAAGCCAAGAGCTTAATATACAAAAATTTATTGGAGTTATTTTACCATTTGTTGCACTACTCTCTCTCTCTCTCATTATTTCAGGCTCTGTGATAAGGCATCTGCTTTGTGTCCCTGAAATATCTGTAACTGTGATATCAATTAATGGTTACATTTCTGGTTTCAGAAGGAAACATCTTCACCTGGGGTTGGGGAGGCTCTCATGGAACATTTTCTGCAGATGAGCATTCTTCTGGTGGGCAATTGGTATGCTTATGCCTCTCTTGTTTACTCTAACAAATAACATATCTTGACATTCTCAACTTCCACTATTAGCAAAATTCTTGCACATTTTTGTCAAAAAGAAGAAAGACAACAAATGAGCTTATGAATCTCTTCACAATGTTTGAATTTTGTCCTAATATTTCCATCATACTGAAGTTTGAACTGCAACTTCCATCATCAGTATTTGAGTCCTAATAGTTCCATCATATTCAAGTTTGAATTGGAACTTCCATCATCAGTGTTACACTGTCTATAGTACCGCAGAATAGTTTATTAGCCACTTTTATCTGATAATTTGACAAATTACTTAGACTCAGAACCCTCCATAACATTCTTTCTCAATTTGTTCCTTTTGTTTTTTTGTTGCATTACCTTTTTGTTCCTCTTTGTTTTTCTCTCTCTGTGTTTGTGTGCACTGAAATATGTTCAGATCTAGCCAAAAAGTTCTGATGTATTTGTTTATTTTTTTCAAATTTATGGGGTCTATCTCTGACCAGTGGGGACCTGCATGAAGAGGAGTTTTGTTTTCACATGGAAAAAGAAGCTTTGCAGTGTCTTTAGGTTTTCATTGACTCTCTACACTAAGCAGTTTTCAAAACTCCTTGCACAATAACATAAGGATCAAATGAATTAAAAAAGATGTTCAGACTTTATATATACCAGTAACAGTTTCCCTCTAATTGATGAAGGATTGTTTAGCCTTTGTAGCTTTTTCTAATTTAGATCCATAAGGTTTCTGGCTTCCACTCCAGTATCTTGTTGATTCTTACCTGAAAGTCATCTTAGAACTTCCTATTACTTTTGTTGTTATTAGTTTGTGAGTCACAGTTTCTGCATTCTTCCATTAGAGGAATTTTACTTAATACTTACCTGGCTTTTTTTTTTACTTTCTTATTTTTTATGTATTTTCTGGATGATAACTTGTCATGTAAATATAAATGAATCATACAAATCTTTGTACACTAATATGCGGGCATTAAACAATTAGTTGAGTTATTGATTAAAGGACTTCTTTGTTGCTGAGAAAGTATTTTTTTATGTGGATAACCAAATAATTTGTTCTTGATATGCATGGCTATTATTGATGGGCGAGCTTTTGTGTCATGGTAAAATTATTCTATTGTGATGTGGAGTTATAGGTTTGAGTTACAAAAATAATCTCTTCTCTCTGTGAAATCGAGGATAAATTTGCATATATCTAATTCTTTTTTTCGACCTCATAGTGTAGGAGTCTCTTTCCTTGGGGTACCCTTTTCTCTGCATTTATATTTATTTCCTCTGCTCGGTTCTTTCTATTTTCTATCATACGTCATTAGGCCATTATTATGCAGATGTCTGCATGCTGATAAATAAATGAAGATGTGTTGAAAGAATCTAATTTATGGAAACTTTGTTTTTAAGTCCAAAACATTCTTTGCTTAGGCAAATGCTTTCAGAACCCAAAATTCTCAGCAAGGCAGGAATCCTAGATAAAGATTAGATGGTTTTTTCTTCTTGAAAGAAACACCAATACCGTCTTTTCCCCAGCTTTATTGAAGAAGCGTTTTCCATTTCTTCTATGTACTTGCCTTTGTAAGTTCATTTGCACTGTCATTATAGAGTCTCCTCTGTAATTCTGATTTGGAAGATTTGCACCTGGATACAGGGCCACGGAAGTGACGTCGACCGCATAATGCCTACCTTAGTTGAATTCGAAAAGAACGTGAAGGCATTGGAAGTGTCCTGTGGTTTCAATCACACTGGTGCCATACTTGAATACACCGAAGCTTGAACCCCGGCTCTCATAAATATCATGGAGAGCTAATTCATTGGCAATCATTATTCATTCTTTTACACCGTCAAATACGCATCATGTGCTACCAGTCATCAACTTGGCCAGCGTTGATATGAGACAGGAGAAGCTTCTTGCATCGTATGTATGTTAATTGTAATAATGAGCTGGCTGATTATAGCCTATATATGTCCCTGCAATTCAATACACAGCGTATCCTAGTTCCGGTGACAGGAATGTCCGGCAAAAACAGCGTTATTATGTGAGAAATATTGAATTAGAAAGCGGCATGTGTTTAGGTCTACATCGAGGGAACACTGCAATTAACTCGTATTTGTTGCCAACAATTGGCCCGAATTTTCATGGAACATTTATGTAATAATTTTCTGGCCATATATGTAATAACTCTTATTTGATTAGATGAATGCAAGACTGACTTTTCCTTTCCGTGAATTTTGATACCTCAATGTGGTACCAAAGAAACATGGCCCTGTAATTGTAAAGGAATGAGGGTGGTAAAAAGTTTATATGGAGAATGTGAAGACAGCCAAGACTCGGCGGACCCCTGATCAAAAGAAGAAAGGAAAATGAACTGAAGTGACATGAGTCAATGTTTCATCAAGAATCGGTGCGGAAGAGGAGGAAAAAAAGAAAAAAATTCATTGATTCAGGTTCTAGATTTGCTTCAGCAGAGACTGAAATTTATGTCAACATGCACCTGGATGATGGTTGCAATAGTTTGAATGAAGGAGACTTCTTATGAAACCCGCTTCATCCACCCATGGATGTTTGAGGAGAGACAGTGTGTGACGCAACGTGGGTATATTGTTTACAAGGTTCAAGGCATCCGAAGGAAATAGAAAACGTCGTTAAACCTTGTTTTCTTTGTGACCATAGAAAAAAAAAAAAAAGAAAAAAAAAAACACCTTGTTTTTCTTTAAATTCAGTTACGTGGCTACACAAGAGACTGCCACGTCCGGGGGTAGGAAAATTATTGAAACAATAGATATAAATTGAGGGTTCACTCAAGAGAGCCTAGTAGATCCTCTCTTACTAGGTATTTGTCACAGCAAAGACAACAATACGTTGTTACTATTTTATGTTTAATTTTGTATGCATATTATTTAATCAAAAAGACGTTTTCATCTTTAATTTGTTTTATAGATTATTATTATTTTACTTTAAGGATGAAATTCACTCAAGAAATTTACTCTGCAAGGAAATGATAATAAAATAACTACTAGATACAACCTAATAATAAATTTGGAATGAGATCTTAGGCTTGAACTCTGAATTTTATTCATAATTAATTTTCTCCTCTTAATTCAATTGGACTGAAAAAATATATAATTATGAAATAATTATTATATTAAAATATTATTAATAAATCATTCGTGGAAAATTCAATACATTGATAAAATTATGAGACTTACGCATTCATGTGTCTTTCTTCTGAAAAAAGTATTCATTCTCGTAGACTAAAGATGTAGACCTTGAATAAATACGTGGGGTGTGTGTATATAAATTCTATAAGTGATCCGTATATTGAGATTACTAAAGTATATCATATATAAATTATTATACTTTAATCTTACTCTTGAATGATCCTAATCAAGGATTGTGAGTAAAAATAAATATTGGTCATGACTTAAATTATATAGAATTAATTGAATGATAAATAAAAAATTTATCACACAAAAATAATTAGAGTAGAATGTTCTATTGCTCTAGTTTATTATTAATTCAAACAAACCCTTGGCCTGTGTAGAATGGAACGAATATATAGCAAAAGCAGTTATGAATTACATTGAAAGACTAATATTTTGGTAATCCACATCTATCTTGATATATAAATATAAATTAATTTATTAATCAAAAAATTAATCATAAATTAAAAATTTTTAATTTATTTAATATTGTGAAAATATAATTTCATTCATTATTTACGTATAAACAAACTAATAAGTTGTTTATATAAGATTAATCAGTAAAAATATAAAGTGAAAATTAAGTTAAATTTGATCGAAAAAACTTGAAAAATTTTAATTCGAATATGTGATATTTAAAAAATACAAAGATTAAAGCGAAATTTTCTAAACTTTGTTACTTGTTGTCTAAGAGGGATTAGAAGAGTCAAAAACCTGAATACAGTCGAGTATTTGGAGGCTAAATGCCTCTGGGCCAAGATCGTTGGGGCGGTTGCGTCTAAAAGCCAATCAGTCAACTTCACAAACCCCTTTTCATTTCACTGTGAACGGGTGGTTAGGAGGTTGAGCAGCCGCTTTTGTTTATCCTTTTTTATATATTTTTTTTCTCCTTTGTGTTTGCCAACCACGCAAGTATCTGACCTCAATGACTTAACAAGTCATGCTTGAGATTCAATGGAACTGGAAGCTAATATGTTCAGTTTCAATGCATCGGAGGAAATGAATAATAGATATAAGCCAATTAGACATATAAATCTCAATCACATGGATATTGGCAATGTGCGCTTATGTATAATTTTTTTTAAATCATCTTGGCCGCTCAGAACAAAGGATATTATTGAAAATGCGAATGGAAAAGCTCTCACTCTATTAATTCAAGTAGGACTTGTTATTAATTGTTAACAATTTAAAGTAGAATAAGGAGGACAAGCAGCAACAAACTCACAGCTGATCGCATTTGGTAGGAAGGAATGACAAGGTCTTCTTCTCAAGATCATGGAACACCAACAAGTTCTGCTGCTGGACATTGCCAAATATAGACAGACCGCTTGAAGCCCCCATGGCCAAGCAAAGCAACCCAACGCTGGAATCCGCAATCATATAGTTTTCAGCTGGCAATTCCAGGTCCGCCCCTTCAAAGTGGAACACCAATTTAGGGACTTCCACTTGGCTCGACCCTGGTGGCAAGGAGAAGCAGAGGTCTAGCCCTGTGGAACCAGAGTTGTCCACTGGGAGATCAATCTGGGAGGTGAACCCTTTCTTGATCAAATCGAAGGCACTCTGTTCCAGATATGTTATTGTGGTGCCAGAGTCGATGATTAGCCCACCCGTGCCATCATCTTGAAGTGCAAAAGTGGATTGCTTGATTCGCAAGCGACTGCCACCCACCGAGATCCCTTGAAGAGAAAGATAATAAAAGGTTGGCTGCGATGGGTTTTGAAGTAAAGGGGTGGTGGTGGTTATTGAACTAGACGACGTGCCATTTAGGCTTGCCAGAGATCCCATCAAAAGACTACTCCTGCCTTTGGTGTCATCAATCGAAGCTAGGCAGTAGGAGAATTTGGGTTCATCAAGCTGGGAAACCAGGGACAAGGGTCCACGCCCAAGCCCCACCAGGCCCCCTCCTTGGCTGAACCCGTCTCCCTCATTGTCTGCCCCGCAGCCGAATCCGACATTCGGGACCGAAACCTTGCCGAACGTGAAAGTTTCTGTTGCCAGGATCCCTTGCGTAGAGGAGTAATCACCGTAGGTGTATAGGTACTCGCAGCCACCATTGCTGCATGTGGACTGAGGAAGCGCCTCGCACAGTTTGCTAGAACACGATAACTTGGCAAAAGAAGACGACTTCTTGGGGTCGAAAATGGGCGTAGGTTGATTATAACACTGCTTGCAAGGCTTACATTGTGTCCATATCAAATCACTACCGGTATCCATTATTGCAGAGTAAGTGGCCGGGGGGGTGCCGATCCCCAACTGCAGCAAGAACTCGCCGTTTCCTGCGAGAACGGGTGCGTCAACTTCATCAGAATTTGAAGCTGCAGCCAAGACTGCTGCGTTGAGCTTTTGCAATCTGAGTCTTCCGCGCCTGATCCCGCGCTGGATGCGCTCAAATTTGGTTAGGTTCCTATCAACTGAGTCAACATGCTTGAGTTTAACATGGAATCCACTGTTTTGCAACTTTGGGCGCTCTAAAGCTCGCCTAGACGTTGACAGTGCAGGAGAAGCAAATGAACCCAATATAGTTAGTGCCAGCAACATAGAAAGCACTTCTGGTGAAGAAGTCATGATGATCAGTGCAATGCAAGATGGAAGGGGTACTATATTAATATTTGAAAAGGGCAAACGAGAAGGAGGCTAGTGTTATATGTTTCGGAGAGTTGTTGAAAGGTGGTGGGAGGACTGCTCTAACCACATAGCTATGTAGAGCGGCAGCAAGAAGAAATGGTCAAAGCATGAAAGATTCGGAATCTGCAAATAACGGGGGAGAAAAAAGAGGAAGGCATAAAACTGAAACAAAGTATAGGAGAGCTATGGATATATACAGTAGCTGCAGTGGATGTTTGTGGGTACAAGAAGAGGAGGGGAAATTGAAGAGGGTTTAAAGCGGAAACTAATTTTTTGAAGAGACAATACGTGATCTTCCAGGTGGGGTTGTGGGTGTGGGTGGTGGTGGAGGTTGAGGTATCATCGCGTCAAGGCAAACTATTCGGCCGAGTCTTGCGTGTGGTGGTTGGGAAAATATGGTGAGGTTGGAAATCAACATCTCTTCAGCTTTCGCTGCAACGCCACAACCCACAATGGTTGTGTGAAGAGGAATATTTTTTCCCCCACACGCTCTGCTTCTTGGGCTTCAAGGCCTCCGTTTACTGTCATAACGGATGTTTCGTATTTGACTTGAGGGATATACGGAGTGTTAAATTAAAATCTTGGCATTTTTTAGAATCATTCTTCTTCTTCTTCTTCTTCTTCTTCTTCTTCTAGTTTTTTGTTTTTTTTTTCTTTTTTTTTGCTTGTTGTTTAGATGATAATAAAATACTAGAATTGAAACACTCATAGAACTCCAATTCATATGATTGTGGCCTTTTAAGTCCCAGCATTAATTGAGTTGGAATTTTGCTATTTGAGTGTTAGAAATAAAGCTATTTTCAAACTCCTTTGTGTTATTATATCATTCATTAGTGTCCCGAGTAATTCAAAAGAAAAAAAAAACAAAAAAAAAACAGAGATTGGTAATAGACATTTGATAAAAATTTTCCTAAATACCTAAACAAAGAATAACATTAAATTCTGAGTATTTAGAAACCTGAACTTGTAATTCATGAAACTTCTGAAGTCCTAAGTCCTGCCCAGAGAAATGATCTAAACAGACTGTCCCTCCCACATTACAAATCTGGAAATAATAAGAAGACAGATGGGTCATTAAAAAGTAGTTCCATGTAGAATTGTGTACGGGTATGCTGCATGATCAGTTACCCTACTTCTTCGATGAGTGGCCACTGGGCGCACATTCCCTAGTTTTTCTTTTTCCTCTTCTCGTTTCATGGCAGGGCACGTTATATCACAAATATTTCCATGTTGGTGAGTCTAATTCCTTAACTATTGCCACTAAAAATGTGGCAGTTCTCTACTAAACCACGCCATTGATGACACGAGTTGATGATGCGTAGAGTTCGATGTAAACGCATAAAAACACTAACCTCTGTCCGTGGGATGTCGGACCCCTGATTTTTTATTGAGATTTGTTGGCCAGTTTACACGTATACGTACTCGAGTCCACTTAGAGAGCAATTTATCATCATTTTTCCTTGAGGCCGGCATGATTTTCTTGTTGCTTTGGGCATGATTCTCACGTTGCTTTGGGCATACACCTACATTGACATTGGGGATTTCTTACCCCTGGATTAGAGAATTATACCCCACGATGGAATTGTACATTTAACAACATTTTCTTAGTCAAACTACTAGTATTTCTGCATATGTATGTGCAGATATATATTTTTAAAATTAAAAAAAGCAAATCATTGAAATATTTATGCAATAGTAATTGTTTAATTTTAAAAATATGTAAGTATTTTTATTTAATTTCTCATTTTTTAATAAACTCTCTTATTTTTAGTATTTAATATTAATTTAATAATTAATTTATTTGCTATTTTAATAAGATTATAATTTTAACATATAACTAATTTATTCAATCATAATTTAAAAGACATTATAATTTATTAAATTCATATTAATAATTTTAATATATGTTTAAAATCTATGAAATGCAAATTCTTATAATTGAACAAGATAAAAGAAAATAAGAAAAATAATTTTATTAAAAAATAATCATTAATTCTTCTTTTTTTTAGGGAAAAAATATTTTCAAATTTACCTTTTTCTTCTTAGAATGAAAAAATTACTCACAATTTAAATCTTTTTTTGTTTTCTTAAGAAAAAAAAAACTATTCTCAAATTTATTTTCTTATTTTTTAAAAGGAAAAAAATACCTTAAATTAAATATAAACAAAATATACTTTTAATAAATATGACAAATTCAAATATAACACGGTTTAATATTGATACCTCTTATTATCGTAGATACTGCTCAAAGTATAAATATTGTATTTTTGTTATTAGTATAAATAATGTTGTGGAAATTAGTTTTTTTTTTTCCTTGATTTTTATGTTTTGTTTGGTATTGGGATCAGATAGTATTTGCACACGCAGGTGCGTAGTGAGTGTGATGAAAGTTGGTAGGCCAACGGCTTTTACGAATTTCATATTGGATGGATGGAACAAATATGGTTGAACGTCCTCCTATTCACAATTCTGTCTTGTGCTATCTTTCCCGGGTTTCTTTGGTAAGAAAAACTATGTAACTGGTGTACCGATCGACTAGTCCAGCATTTCTATTTTCTAAAAATACTATATGCATTTTGACTTCCCAACGTTTGGCTTCGGTGAGGTGAAATCTTGGGTTGGACTCATCCGGGTTGAGCAAATTCAAGTTTGGATGATTTGGAGCAATCCATGGCTTGGCTCCTCTACATCTATATGACAATGTGATATATATAAATATATATGTATTATTGAAGCTGAAAAAAATTAATAAAACATTTATTTGGCAATGTATGCTTAATCTTAGAAAATTGTCCTTAATTTTAAAATTTAAAATATTTAATTAGTTAAATCTTACAGTATATTTAGTATTTTAATAAAATTAAAATTTTAATATAATTTTCACATTTTATATTTTTTTAATATTTTAATAGCATTCATATTTCAATATATATCTAATATTTTTTTCATATTATAAAATTAAGTACATTTTTTTATATTATTATTTTATTTCCTTCTCACAACTATATTTCTTAGTTGTAAATATTAATTTTGTTGTTAGACAATTTTTTGTTTTCTAAACTTAGTGTTTTCTCCTTTTCTTTTATTTGAGTATCAATTTATTTTTCCTATTATGTTTTGTATTTAGATCTCATGTTGCTTATAATTTAATTGCTTTAGTCTATGCATCAAATAATCATATTCAGTCTAACTTATAACAGTATGCATAATCTATTGCTATTGAAAAATTAATTCAAACCTCTCACATTACTTTCAACAAAGGTAATAACAAAGGAAAAAAATAAAAAGAGTTTTTTAAACTTTAATTTAGACTTAATTGACTTGTCTTTTATTAGATTAACTATATATAATACAGAAGAATTTAGGTACAAAAATTTCAATTTTATAATTCAAATTTAAACATTACTTACATAAGTTAGTAAGCAACTTGATTTGTTAAATTTGTACATAATTTAAAAGATTTCAAATTTCAATACAAAATTATAGTTCAAACTATTCATTTAAATTACTTTAAAGTTGCCTTTTTAGGTCTTCTTTAATTGTCATAACTGATAATTGACATCTTGAAGGAAAAATAGCAATAAAGGACTTGGAATTGAAGTAGCTAGTAAAAAAGTAGTACCATGACTTTAAAATGCTTATGGGACATCATTCCTCCTTGGTGTTGTCATTTTACATGCCTAATCTTCTCCTTAAATCTTCAAATTTGGTTTTATGTAGCCTTATTGTTAGAATATTAGTAAGTTTGTCTTTAAAGGTACAATAAACCAATTTGATTTTTTGATTCTCTTGCACTTCTTTAATGAAATGAAGTTTGATTTTAAAATATTTGGTTCTATCATGTATTACTGAATTTTTAAAGATAGTAATGGGAGACTGATTTTCACAATAAATGATTGTAACTTCCACTTACTCTAACTTTAAATCAACCATGATTTTCGTAATTTAAAATACTTGGTTCATAGCTGAAGTAATAATAATGTATTTTTCCTCAGCTATGGATTAAGCTACTATTGGTTATTTTTTGGAGTTTCAGTAAAAGATGCTTTGATACAAAGGTAAATGCATATTCATAGGTACTTTTCATGTTGTTAAGTGAACTTACCCAATCATTATTAATTTACCCATCTAATATGAGTTTTAGTGTTTTACCAAACATGATCCTAAGTTTAATTGTGCCTTGAATGTGCATTAATATCTTTTTTGCTACTTTAAGATGAGTCTGACTTAAACAATGCATAAACCTAGACAACATGCTTACATGAAACATGATATCAAGCCTTAATGAACAACGGTTTAATAGGCAGCCAATTATGCTTCTAAAATTATTGGCATTAATCTTTTGGGTGCCATCATCTTGCTTCTAAAATTGCTAGCATTAATCTTTTGGGTGTCATCATCTTGCTGGAATTTTTCCTTTGGAGTTAAAGGAGTTACTATTTTTTTGCATGACTACATTTGGAAATTTTGAAGCATTTACCTTGTAAATTTGGTCTAACTTACAAAGATTCCTTATTTAGATTGATGAATTTTTAAACCAAGGAAATAATTAATACTTCCCAAATTTGTCATCTCAATTAACTTATTATATATACTTTGAATTGATTTAAGAGATCACTGTTATTTCCCATGATCATATGGCTATCAACATACATAAAGACATAAAGAATATGTACAGCTTTATCTAACACATAGTGTGGCTTTTGTCATACTTCTAATGATATTAAGTTTGAGTAAATAGTCATGCACTATGTTATACTAAGCCTTGGGTGCTTATTTGTGCCTATTAAGTGTCTTTTTAAGCAAATAAACCTTGTCTTCTTCTCTAGACTTAATGAACCCCAATGGCTGTTCAATGAAAAATTCTTCCTACATAATGTCATTTAAAAAAGTAAATTTGACATCTATTTAATGAACTATCCATTGCTTTTGAGTTGTTACAACTAAAAGAAGTTTTATGGTGTCAAATTTGACCATAAGAGCAAAGTTATTTGTATAATCAACTCCTAATTGTTGTGAGAACCGCTTTATTACTAACTTGAATTTAAGTTTATCCAGGTTCCATCTGCATTGTATTTAGCCTTATAGATCCATTTGACTCTCATAGTTTTTTTGTTCCTTTTTCTTAGCACCAGAATCTGAGTATTGTTCATTTTAATTACATAAATTTCCTCCTGTATAGCAACTTTCCAACTAGTAATTTTAGATGCCTTTTCATAATTAGTTGGTTCTAAGAAAACTTAGTTACATCTTTTATATGTATATATATATCAACAAGATTCTTGATGTTTCTAATAAGTAAATCATTAGTGTTCTTTCCTTTTAAGGAGTTAGATTCTTAGGCTATTGGATGCTTTAATCCTTGTACTTGGTTCTTATTAGTATTAATAGATGTGTTCTCCTAATTCCATCTTCTTGCTTCATCAAATTTCAAGTCTCTGCTCAATGAGACTTTAACTATAATAAGATCACATACTTTATATGTAACAAAGGATGCTTAATGAAGGATGCTTTAAATGCATTAATGTCTTCAAACAACAGTGACAACTCAAATTATGGTTTTTCTTAACATGTGTTATACATTAAAAACTCTTTCTTCTAATAACACTTTTATTTTCTTCATTGTCATTTGTTTCATAATATTCAGTTCCATTTCCATCAACACTTAAGTCCCCTTCAATTTATTGGTTTTATCCTTCTATAGCCATTTCTAAATCAGCTTCCTTGTTAGTTTTATTGTCTTGTCTTTCAACTTTAACATCACATGACATTGGCTCATCACCATTAGATAATCTTTGGTTAAATCTTTTAACATATACTCTTGCTTCCTCAAGTTCTTAGTCATCATAATCAATGAAAATCTTTAATCTCTTATTGCTTTTATTATATTCTTAATTATCTAAATCATCACTGTCACAATCCTTATTATTTACCCCTTCAACCCTTGAGGTTACTATGCCTTCCACAAGATTTTTTATGTCAATATTGCCCAAGACTTCATTGTTAATGTAATCAATGTCATTCAATTAACTTAATGACCCTCCAGAATCTATGTGCTCTATTGCCTTCTTCTCCAACTTCATTGATTTTTCCTTGTTGGTTTTCAATTTTCTGGTCATCATTACCCTTTCATAAACTAATGTGAGATCCACTACTAGCCCCATATCTTCCACTAATACCCTCACTTTTATTAATTGTAACTTCCACTTCATAATAGGTTAGATATAATTTAATGTCCTTATGCTTTAACATAATATCCCTAATCTCAATACATACACTATCTTTATTATGTAATATTCTAAGACCCTTATTTAAGTTTTTCTTAGGGAGCTTATAATAAAGTTATTTAAAATTTAATCCTTAATCACCAAAGTCTTTATACTCTAATAATTAAATATATCAATTTCAAAACACCATTTTGATACCCCACCCCTTTTATAATAAGTATGTGGGTTTGTATGTAAAACCGCATAATATTACATTATCTTATACCTAACATAGTTAACCATTCTATACAAAACAACACAATGTCCAACAATTAAAAAACATATTAACAAACATTCACATTAAGATGTAGACAAATAATAAATAACATATAAATATGCTAAAAGCATGCCCAATTAGACCAAAGTCATTGTTTTTAAGTTAAAGAATAAAATGTTAATAACCTAACAAAATATTTTCAAATAAATAATGTGGTCCTAGATTATAAAAAACTAAGAAAATACTTTTAAATACACTTTATGGTCTTATAAACAATATGGTTCCACTTTGTGATTGCAATAAACAATCACTAAACAACAAAACACCAAATGCCTATTAAAAGTAAGATATTCAAAGAAAATCACAACAACATTAAATAAGCAATCAATAAAATCCAATAAGTAATTTGTTCAAATTTTCAAAATTTGGACAACCAAGATAATAATTTAAAATAAAATAAAAAATCAAACAATATAGAATACAATTGCTTTTTAACAATGAAAGCTTACAACATAATATCAACCATTTTGAATTTTTAAATAAAAAAAATACAATCAAACATGTGGCATAATCAAAACAAATATTTTATATACACTATAACTAGAATCGAAAAACTTAAGTCATAACTTGAAAATATATATACATTGAACACATTAACAAAACACTACAAATGAAATGTCAACTAACATCTTTGATGAAATAAACCCATGATTAATTATGAATCAAAGGCATAAATTGGAAAAATACAAAAGCAGAAACTCTAGATTAAGAAATCAAACATATTAACCCTAGATTAGAAAATCAACTAATCCTTTTAATGATAGATGTAACATCTCATTGAGTTTATTGAGTTTTATGACGAGGATAACCAATTATAAAGGCTAATAATTTCCAACAATGCCAAAATGTGAGTGGGGTTGTAAGAAGATACAACGAAGACTATAAATTATTGTCTTAAAGAATAAATGAGAAGAAAGATTTTGTTGTGACATGGGTCTTTAGGAAGGCGAGAATGACCTTTATTATGATTTTGTCGTGAGATAGGTCTTTAAAGGGAAGAATAGCTTTTTTGTGAATTAGAGATTATGTGTTTAAATTGAAATTTATGAGAGAGATAAGTAGTTTGAAATCCTAAATATTCATATTTTTTAATTTTTGGTTGTATTTTGTTATATATTTAATGGGTATTTATTTTCCCATTAAAATAGTACTTAATTAGGATGGACTTTCAAGTTTTAAGACTCAAATGAAAAACTTAAAATGTTTAGGGCTAAATTAATGTTAATCTCCTCTTAAGTGTTATGTTAGGCTATAATATGAATTCTTCGTATATAAGTCAAAACTAATCGTCAATTCTCTCAGTCTTATGGTCAAAGTACTTTCAAACTTATTTTTTAGAGTCAATCATCTTATTTAGATAGTCTTATACTTCTTAAACTCATGGGTGAGATCATCCTTATTATTTTTAACTAAAGTAATGTGAGTCATACAATACTTTCTTTTCCAAGCTTTAAAGGTTTATTGGTCTCTTCCTTACTTGATGAAGGAACCCTCTTTATAATTCACTATAACATAGTTGATAGCTTTTAACACTTCATACTCTTCAAGGATATATTAAATCTTATAGTACTAGATGTCATACTTTTCACCATTCAACTTATAATAAGTGAAAATTTATTATATTTATTTCTTTTTACATTTAGTTATTTTTAATAAATTTGATATCTATTTGAACTGATTAAAATATATTTTGTTATTTAGGTTATTCTAATTTAATGGTTGAATGATTATGTTTTTAATTAATTTGGTTTGGCATTTTGAACTAATTAAATGAATATCAATTGTTAGAATTAAGAATTGTGATCCATTTTTACTTAGTAAAAAAGGGATTATAGAAAAATTTTCATCTTATTGTTAGAAATAATTTAGGATAGGTTAAATGATCCTAACTTATGTGATTGTTACTTATATTAATCTATTTTTTTAGTTTTAAAGACTGTCAATATATTATTTTAAAGAACTTATTCTAAGTATATAATAGT
Organism: Bruguiera hainesii; assembly: GCA_023213295.1. Lineage (NCBI taxonomy): Eukaryota > Viridiplantae > Streptophyta > Magnoliopsida > Malpighiales > Rhizophoraceae > Bruguiera > Bruguiera hainesii. The sequence goes on along the minus strand of JAHOYR010000015.1, from coordinate 7,996,996 downwards.
TATTTAAGTAAAGAGGTCATTTTACTTAGTAAATATTTAACGAAAAATTAAAGTAATAAAGTATGTTGTTATCTAAAGTTAATAATTCTACTAAAATTAAGACAACTTTATAAGTTATCAAACTTATTAAATGTCATAGTTGTGAATGAACTTAAAATTTGAATTTTAATATTTGATTTTTTTAGAATTTATTTTGTTTGATCAATATGTTTATTTTATTTGTTACAAAAGTATAATTTAACTTTTCCCCTTAATTATATTATCTTTAATTTTTAGTTAATTAATACTAAATTAATTGTGTTTTTTATAAGATCAACCCTTACTTAGACTATTTATTATTAAATAATTGAGAATAAAATATTAAAATTTTGGTGTTTTAATGACAACTACCAAGTTATCCACTTTGTTGAACTCACTTGCAGTATTCTTTGTAATCATAATTACAACAATATTGAAATATTTATCAATGATTAGTAGACTTTAACTATTTATTTCCCACCAATATTAAAAATGATTAACAATAATGTAAAATTAGTCAAAGAAATGGAAATCTCACAAATTTTCCAATAACCTTTTTTTATGCTAATATTAAATTATTTTAATTTATTTTAAATTGTACAAAATTTAAGTTCTTAGTTTAAAATTTCATAATTTTACTAAACTTACAACTCTTATTTGAAAAACATACTCTATAATTAATTTATCATACATACAAAGTATATTTTTCAAGAATTATAAATAATAACTAAACACATATAGTAATATAATACACATTAACAATAAAATTTTACAAATATGACATCAAACAAGAGCATATATGACATCAAATATGGAACAATATGTATAATAACTTTATCTATCACAATTAAGACTTAAACATCTTATTACATGTGGCTTAGAAAAGGTAATAAATTTTAATTAGAGAATTGCTAAATGGTAAAGTCTCATCATTCTTAACATCTTGGATAACCTTAGGCCCAATTCTTAAAAATCATGAATCAATCTCTATTTTTTCAAAGTAGATACATTTTGCAACTTTGAAATTAAAACTCATCAACCACACAACAAAACACTTTATAATATTCTCATTATGACATTTTCATATTTTTTAAGGGTATTTTCTAAATTATCATACTACTTAATAATATGCTTGTTGTACTCCAACTCATGAGAAACCTCATCTCTCCAAAAGTTAATCATTATTGTTAATCATTTTTAATCATTAATCCTTACCTCTTTCTTAGGCCTTTTAAACATTAAGATTTAAAAATAATCCATTAAAAATCTCATAAATTTCATATATTCTATAAGCTTGTCATTATTTTTATTTTACAATCTTTTAAATACAAACAATGTTTTATCAACAACATAAATTTCTCAATTATTTGAGAAGTTTAAAATTTTTTATTTTAAAGTGCTCTTTATTAATCCTTTTTGTTGGAGTTCAACTCAAATGAGTCATATTTCCCCTTAAAACATAATTTTGAAGAATATTAGGAATTATCAATATTAAAAAAATAATATTTTTATAATTTATCAATCTTGAAAAAAATATATATTAAAATCTTATAAAATACAAAATTGGATAAATTTTTTGCATAAATTTAATATTTTTCTGATATATCTACTAATTATTATGAATTTATAAAACAAAACTTATTTTTGGAATAATTAGAAAATAATAAAATATGACATTTATTTATTAACAAAAATGAACACATGACACATTATAATTAGTTAGTGAAAAAAAAAGTCAAAATAACTTAGTTAATTCTAGTCATCATAATGCCTCAATGATAGTTACCACGTGTACTAATAGTTTTGCCCACATCTAATTAACTAATCAAAAGTTTTATTTTATCTTTAGGGGTAAGACATGAACTACACTCACTGATTTTCAAACCTCTAGTGACCTCACAATTTTGATAATCATCATAATTTGATTTTCTTAATTCATTGATTTGGTTTATTTTTAAAGATAACCTATATAAATATGTGTTTAAAAAATATTTAAATACATAAGACTAAAATTGAACATGAATATTATTCCTCTGCTTTGTTAAGATTATAAAGTCGATTGAAAACTTTGAATCTCACTTACTATCAATTGACATATCCAATATTAGCAAATAATTCATGGTTAGAAAGTCTATAGACAAATATTTTCTATATATATAAATTTTGTATCATAAAATTATTATTTTTAATGTTAATTTTGAAAAAGCTAACTAATGATAAAAAAAATATTTTTCTTAAAAAATATATAATCAAAAATTAGAAAATTTTTATAATGTATTGTGTATATAAGTATTTCATCACTACATAATTTTATGAAAAGGTAACAATATATGTGAGAGAAACAAATTTTTAAATAAATTAATCTAAAAATATACAAAATTACATATAAAATAACAATAAAAGACTTGAACAACAAATTGATTACTAATAACAAATTTAATTATCCTTCTAAACTTTCAAATCTAATAACAAATTGATTACTAACTTCTTGAACCTTTATCATGAATTAGATAGAATCACTAAATTAAAAAATAATTTATTCATAATTTAAAATTTTCTTATTATGAGAATTAGTGTAGAATATTTATTATATTTTTTTTCAAAATAAAATGTAAAGCATTTTTTATAATATAATTTTATTAATTTTTATACTTCCTGTAATTTCTCATTAATTGGATTGGATTAGTCCATTTTGAACGACCATCTTAATCCAACAAAATTTACAACGTGTAGAGGTTGGGTTTGGCTTTTATAGTACATTAGGAAAGGATAGAAGTTTTTTACCAGATATATAAGCTGATAATTGGATTCTGCTCAAGCCATGTTGCTACTACAACAGCAAAGAGGATAAGCGCATAGCCAAATGCGATGCCAGGACCTTTTATGAAGTTATAGAAAAGTGAGGTAAGAAGGCCATTATTTCACTTAGCCAAAAGAAACGGTGGTCAACTGCAAGCTGATTCGGCTTCCTATAAGCAGCTCCATGGACTTTGAATTTTTCAAGTCACTCAAAGGAAGCAAACGCGGCCAAACTGAGAAGAAACTTCGAATCTTAATTGGGTCCGGCGACGATATCCAGTAGAGTTCTTTGCCATGCAACTAAAGACGAATGACACAGATGGCCTTGTGATTGGTGTTATAGCTACATTTGGTATCAAGGAGATAATTATAAACAAGGCCTTTTGCAATACCCCCAAACTGACCAATCCAATCTACCATCACAAATAACGGTTTTAACGAGGGGATTTACTCAATTTTGCATATTCCCAGAAGTGTTCTAACCTGATTAGCAGTTTTGTAATCTTTTTTTCTTTTTTTCACTAATGAATATACTCAATTTAAAAAAATAATATAAGGGTAGACGAGGCAGTCGACTTAAAACTTGCATATAAGCCTAAAAAAATAAAAAGGGTTTTTTTTTTTTATGAAATAAAAAGAGTTCATAGCCTTTCTCTACAATAAAAAAAAGTTCATAGCCTTTCTCAATAAAAAAAAAATGTTTGATATGCAGGGCAGAACCTTAAAATTTAATGGAGTGTTTTTATTGATAACCATTTTAATCAGAATAAAATGTATCACTGAATCACATCTTTCCTTCTTCATACCACTATTGTCCCATGATAACAAAATCGATACCATCAGAAAGAGCAAGAAGGGAAAAGAGAGATTATTTGTTATTAAAATTCGGCTGAACCGGGTGCACGAGGAAAAGGTATGGCATCTCTTATATTTTCCATTCCGGTTGCAAATTGCACAAGCCTTTCAAAACCCAGCCCGAAACCAGCATGCGGAACTGAAAATGAAAGACGGGCATATTAGAAATTTAGAATGGTCCATCTTGAACCAAAGATTATAATCTATTCAACACACACAAGCAATCAAATAATTCTCAAATTCAAGATTTTCTTTGGTTTAGCCATTCACAGCATAAATCTTCCAAAAATGTAGTCGTCACTCATCAAGCCATATCAAGAGCACCTTGCCTAAGTTAAGCACCGATTGCCCCCTGTTATTCATTCACTCAAAATGGAGCATTTGCTCTCAATGTAATCAATTAGAATCTAGATGCAAAAGACTTTTCGTGTCCTCATTAAGAGTGTGGATTGTCATAATTTATGGAAGGATTCATGGGTGTTGGAAAACTTAGGCAAATGTTTTGGGCTTCACCCCTTTTAAGAAAACATTAAGAAAATTGGATAAAGTACAGAATTGGACTGAGCATGTGGACAAAGAAATTGCCACACCTCCACAAATTACTGTGGTTGGCTACTTCTAACCCTCGACTCTTTTATTCTTGTGTTAAGGCTAGTAAGTGAAGACAGATTTTTTGCAGTTAATTTCTTCCCTATGTTCGGTCTTTTGGTTCTTCATTGAGTAGAAGAGGGTAAGGTGTTGCATCTGCATGCTGCAGTATCTAGTCCATATAAGTATATGAGAGAAGATTTTGAGTTCCCAAGGTCAAGTGGCGAGGCCGATAGGGAGCTATGGTAAAGAAATTGATTAAAATGTGTTGGGAGTGGGGGAGATAAGTCAGTTCCATCAATAACTCATTGCCACTTCAACATAAAAAGCAATTTCACACCTGAACCATAGCGACGCAAATCAAGATACCACCAGTAGCTGTCCTTGCTTAGCTTGAACTCATCCAAACGATCTTCCAAATATCCAAGCCGCTCTTCTCTTTGACTTCCACCAATAAGCTCACCAACCTGTGGCCAAAAAAACAAAAGAAGATAAAAAGCATTCTTATACAAAACTATTCTCTGAATACTTATCTCTATTCTCTGCATTATTCTATCCATTATCAAATATATGCCTAAATAATTTCCTTCTTCTGGCCATTAGTTACACAAGAAAAGCAAGTGCAGTTACACATAAAGAGAGAAGAACTACAGTCTAACTTCACTATCAAAAGTTCATGACATTATAAATCTGGAATATTTCAAACCACTTGCAATGTCTCTATGAATAATAATGACCATCAAGGAACCATCCAACCTAAAAGCGTAAGCTCTTTACATGATGTTTTCACTAACAACAATGACTATCAAGGAACTAATTAACTCAAAAGCCTAAACTGTTGGTTTAGACTTAAAATACGGCTTATTGGGCTGAAAGCACAAGCCTGCCATATCTTGTTTGAAATTCCATCAAACAAAAGAATTAGGACAGTAATTGGTTCTAAAGACTCTTATGCCATGCAAAGAACCACATAAACCGAAAGTCAAGTTGTTGGATGATGCATGCGGACTTGAGTATTAAACCTCACAAGTAACAATCTATAAACATCCAATTCAAGTCTATTTTTTATAGCATCAAATGGCAACATATTCTCTAAGTTATTAAGCAACAGATTTTGACAGCATTAATCATAAACTCCTCAAATAACAAATGGATACAAGGTTGCATTGTTACTCGAGGAACCAGCATATCCATGGCAGCAACAGTCTTCCCATCATCATTTTGCCTCATATAAAATGCCTTGATTTCCTGAGAATTTACATTGTAATTTGTAAGGCTCCAAAACACTAATTCCAGCGTATGAATTACAAGACATGTTTTTTATTCTTTCAGCCCGGAAGAGCAAATTAAGTCAGACGGGAGCATGCCTTTGGATAATCTCTAATTATGACAGGGCATCCCTCAAATGCTTCCTCAGTAATGTAGCGCTCATGTTCACTTTGCAAGTCACATCCCCATTTTACCTAAAAGGGCAAGATAATAGGTTAGTGGTAACTTCTACTAGTACAAGCTCTTTTTATTTATCATTGAAAGGAATTGTATGTTTGTTCACATAACACATTGGTATATTAACAGGTAAGCTTCAAAAGGTAAGCAATCCAAAAATTACATTTACATAAGATCTTGGGCTTAATTTAGTATCAAGAAGTTAAAAAACAGGACTCTTTGGTAGACATAAATATTATGATGTTGGGGGAAGTGCTAAAACTCCACCCATTCACTGAAACTGGCACAGAATCCTCATCATAGGACCAATTTTCACTGTAAAAACATTTGCACAAATTAACCCAGCCATACCCATGCAGCTAAGGAGAGGTAAAGAGAAGGAAAAGAAAAACTGACTTGAGCAAGTACACTTGAGATCTGAGATCAAGTTACACAATTGAAGAACATGATTCATTAAGAAACTTTTGAAATTGGGAAAAAAAACACATTGTGAAAATAAATTGCACAAGGGTAAAAAGCTGATTCTTTACATATGCTAAGTTATTTTATTTTGTTCTATTTTATTTTAAGGACTACTCAAAAAGGGCATCACAAACTTCTTATCCATAAAAGCCCCTCGGTGAAGAAGCTCATGATTTATGAAGAGACAACACTAATATTGCAGCACATGAATAGCAAAAGTTAATCTTTTGGGATACTAGATTGAAATGCAATAAATCAAACTTTCCCCTATTAATTTGCTTTTGGAAAAGCATAAAAAGAGCTGTTGCAGACTTAATTTTAACTTCAGCAACAACAAATAGCTATAATGCATTAAAAACAATCGTGCAATACTGGGAATTCAAACTCTTTATTTGCTCGGAGAAGAAGTTCAACTGCATCAGTGTAAGTCAATTGCACAAACTCTTTTACAGCCACATCCTGCAGATCAAACAAAGAAATATCATGATATCAGGGAACAGATAATTCTTCTTTTTCCAGGAAATTAATGTTTACAGCAAGAACATCAAACAAAGGACCAAGTCATGACACACACTAACTCATAAGTAATTGACACTTGAGAGCTCATACACTCAATCGATCAATGATTCCTTTCTCTATCCATGTGTTGAAGAAATCCATGTCTTCCTTGCAATTTTCAAGGATATATCTCACCTTTCACAAACACAAAACCACACGTGAGTCAAATATTTAATGAGAAGAACTGTGCCTGTGTCTTGGAGCCTGCCCACACTCCATTTGGATATGCAATAGAGAAACAAGTAACATACTACATACTGGAGATAGGCAGTTGCACAGGCCATGTCATCGTTCAGATCAGCAAATGCCAATTCTGGTTCAATCATCTTCATGAAAAAAAAAAGAAAAAGTGTAAAAACATATAAGCAATAAGTACTAAACTCTGGAAGGAAGCAATAGACAATATCTAAACAAACAATGCTTACCCAAAATTCAGCTAAGTGCCTAGAAGTGTTAGAATTTTCTGCCCGAAATGTGGGACCAAATGTATAAACCTGAAAAAGTTTACTTAAGAAAATGTTCAAACAGGCTACCTTGTGTCTGAAACTAAGTTAGGGATAAGGATAGTAGAATTATGTACATCTGAAAGAGCAGTAGCATAAGCTTCAGCATTAAGCTGACCAGAGACTGTCAGAAATGCTGGTTTTCCAAAAAAATCCTGAGAGAAGAAAGAAGGAAACCGAAATTACTTCAATAGAAGAAAATATCCCAATAATCTCAGATGAAAAGAGTGAGTCAGCCCCCAGTGATTTTTCTTCTGATCTTCCTGTGGGAAGCAGGGATAATAACCAGTAAAATCTTCAAATTTTGATAGAACAAATGGATAAATTAAAAGATAAGTTGTCTGAAAGTAGCAGTTTGCATAGCAATATTTGGTGATGGGTCATTCCACATAGGATCCCTTTATTTCACATATTTAGCCCCTTAAAATGATTTAGGATATTGGGCTTCATACTATTTTTGGGCAGGAAAATGAGTAACTTTTGTAAGATCTATTTAGGGCTTAATAGTAAGAAAAGTTTGAATCAACCCACTTGCGACCAATCAATTAGCCCATTCTGTGTTTTTGGGATGCCGACCATAGGAGATGCAGCAGCTTCTTCAGAGCCTGGAATCTGCCCATTGGCATGAGTGTCAAGAACATGCTGAATTCGTAGACAATAAAATCATGCAAAGAATCCGGGGATTATTCAAGCCTCCATGACATTGTATTTATGGAAACTAGAATCATTCAAGCCTCAATCAGAGTATAGTTACAACAAAAAAACATAAAAATTCTGAACATGGAGTTAGAGAAGCAAGTAATAATATGCATGTGTGCACTGCCAGAACAAGCAAATGATCCAGTTTTGAGTAGTAGAAACTGGTAACATTAGGAACATGCAAGCAAGTATACCAGCAAAGAGCATGTAATTTCCACTTCTAATGCATTATAAGAAAATGAGATTGAAAAATGAAGAAACAAAACACATATTTCTGTGTCTACAGTATTCCTGATATAGTGATTTTACTGGAAAGTACAATTTGCAAAACCATGAAAAGAAAATTGAGATAAATAAGCAATAAAAAATTGATCTACGGTGCATACCAAAGTTGTCACACAGAACTGTTCACCTGCGCCTTCACAATCTGAAGCTGTAATAATTGGACTTGATACCCAAACAAAACCATTTTCTTGAAAAAATTTATGAGTAGAATAGGCCAAAGCATTCCTCACCCTTGCAACCTACAAAGGATTAGCATCATTTAGAAGAGCAGAAATGGCTGTTGTTATCTTCCCTTGGGAAGAAATATGAAAGCATGCTGATGTTAAATATTGTGAAGAAGACATAATGTCCCAGCAAGACGTAGATTAAAAGAAAAAGGCAGAATCATACCGCACCAAATGTGTTTGTTCTGGGACGAAGATGAGCTTTAGTCCTCAAAAATTCTCTGCTAACCCTTTTCTTTTGAATAGGATTGGAAGGGTCACTCTCTCCAACCTATAAGAAAGTGGATGTTTAAGAAAAACAATAGCAACAATGAACACATGTTTATGGAACAGGTTGGCACTGAAATAATAAAGACCACAAAAAGTAAGGAATAACCATAATATATCCATATACTGAAAACCTCTTCCTGATGTCTTGTTACCTAGATTATCACAACTGCAGGAAAAAACAAAAACGATGATCCTGTCTAAGTTTATGGACAGAATTCCATCTTACTTCCGATGAATTTTCTATTTACACGAATGGGAACTGAAAGAAAAATAATAAATGCAAGAATTCCTCTGTTATTTCATGCTAGTTGGCTGCACAGAAGGGTCAGAAATGCAGAGGATATGATGTTGAATCATTTTTCTTTTCTTGTCTTCACTCTGAAGATGGCAAATGAGTTGCCCACTTTTGAGTTTCTTTTGTTCAATACTTTGATAATACAGGACTTGGGATTCAAAAACAATTGTGAAGCATCGTGATTTAAAAACACAGTTATATTCTATATTGTTGAATCCACTAAGTTCAACTGTTTAACATCCCTAACTGTGGGGCAAACACAACTCTCACACTCAGATGACAGTTTCTAAGATGAGGCAATGCATTTGGGACAGGGAATAAAGCAAGCTAAGATATCAGGTATCTTAATTCTCAACCATATTACACAACATAGGCATGCACGGATTCCCCACCTATTGCAGATATACACAAAACGTTTATAGAATCTGCTACCCAGCTAAGACTTGCAACATTCCTAGAATGAAAAACTACCATTTTTGAAAACAAAATAGATAGAAACAATAAAGAAGAGGAAAATTTTTCCACATCAGACTGTGTCCTGAAAATTCCCTTGCTAAGTAGATTGTCCAGAACTACATACCACCACAATTTTGTTGACCTTCAGTTCCACTTTCTGTTTTGATCCTTGGCTCTCCACCACAATGCCTTGCACTAATATTGATGCACCAGTCGTTACCATGCCGCCTTCTATCTGTTGACAAGGCTCAAACCTTGAGAAAAACAATGCAACGTGAAGTCCTATAACAAAAGAAGGGAGATAAAAGAAAATATTGCTCCACAAAAATAAGCAAAAGTAAGTGCACGCATTAACAAAATGGGGGGATGTTCGTGGTCTCAATTGAAAATAAATGTTAAAAAAGGAAACTTCAAAAAGCGAATGAAGGGAACATAAGGATGCAAATTACAGTCGCATTCAATGAAAACTTTATGGTTACAGGTTATACCTTGTCGTAACCTTCAGCCTGGGCGTCCATTACACATTGCATATTTGACAGGCATGACCCATCATTGACCTGCACATTCATCAATCAATAACAACACTGATCAGTGGCAGGCATCTACAGTCACCTGTTGTTCGGTCAAAGGACAGAAACAATACTAAACTAACGAATATTTATACACTCTCAAAGGTCAAAGCAAAATTTTACAGGAAAACACAAAAGTGAAAACAAAGAGCACAAGAAGGAGAGGAAGAAGAAAATGAAGAGAGCAATTGACCTCGATGAAAGTAATGCTGCTCTGGACTCGGAGAGTACGGACCCAACCCATGACAACAGCTGTCTGTCCGAGCCGGTCCAGTCCTTGGAGAGGCCCGCCCTTTATATCAGCAATCTTCAACTTCTTCCTGAATCCTCCAACTCTGTTCCCCATTTCTCCCATCCGGTTCACCGCAAGTTCCGGCGGTTTCGCGGAGGAGGGACAGGCGCCGGAAGCCGCGGCGAAGAAGAATCTCCGGCAGCCATTATGGAAGGGCAACGGGCGGCCGAGTAGTGATTTTGCCCGCAAAGAGTGGGACTGGGGGCATCGTTTGATTAGGGTTTTGAAGAGGATGGGTTTAGAGTTGGGGAAAAGGGAGAGGAGCCGGAGAGGAGCCGCTGGCACTAAAGAAGCGGCGGCGGCGGCGGCGGCGGCGGCCATTCGTGTTTGCGTCTTCTCTCTTCAGACTGGAGAATTTGGATTACACGGGCTAGAGTGGAGGGGTAAACGGCGTCGTTGACATCGAACCATCCAATGGACAGGGACGCTTCGTGTAGTCCTCGGAACCACAGAGGTTCAAATGCTTCCGTGGATCTCGATAAGTCGATATTGAGCCGTGAGGCCCAAGCAAAACATTAAAAAAGGTTTCTTTTTATTTTTATAAGGCGAAAAAAATAAATAAATAAATAAAAAGAGACTTCACTCACAATTTTTCGGTTTTCTCGTAATCTTCACCTACCAATTTTCATTTTTCAGATTCAGTTCACATTGTTTGTTACGTCTTTTTCTTTTTTTTTCTCTGTTTAACTATTTGTCGTTAGTCTTCCGTCACATGTATCACTGGTACTTTAAAATAAGATTCAAAATTTTGAGAAAAAAAAAAGAAAAAATTTTCTAAAAATATCATAAAAATTTATAAATTAAACAAATCTAAAAGTCTTTTAAAAAATCTGAAATTTTGTAAAAAAAAAAAAAGGGAAAAATACTTTTAAGAGGTGTAACATTTTAAACAAAATATGAAATCAAAAACTTTTTCAAAAAATCCCAAAATAGAAAATCAAGTCCAAATTTCAAGAAATATTTTGATAATATTTTTTTTAAAAAAAACTAAAATTTTTAACAAAAAAATGGAAAGATACATTGAAAAAACTTTCAATTTTGAAAAAAATCTAAAAATGTAAAACAAACAAAAAATTTCTCTCTTTTGTAAGATATATCTTTCTTTTTTAAAAAAAAATCATATTTTTTGAAAATATTTTCAGATTTTTTTTCTTGAATTTTGGATTTATTTTTAATTTTCAATTTTTAAAAAAAATGTTGGAATTTTTTTGATTTGAAATTTTGTTAAAATTTACAAACCTTTTTAGAAATATTTTTCAAATTTTATTCCCAATTTAAAAAAATTAGATTTTTTTAATTTATAAATTTTTAATGATATTTTTAGATTTTTTTTCAAATTTTATAATTTTTTAAAAGTGTCACATCATTAAAATTTTGGGGACAAAGCATCTGACAGTGCTTACGCGGTGCTTGCCGAACTGTTAAGCGACACACATAACGAACGAACAATTGCAAAGGGTGGAAAGGGAAACAAAGCCATAGGTGATGGGCAGACTCTGAAAGAAGAAAAAGTGGTGGGTAAAAATTACAAAAAGCAAAAAGATTATGAGCAAAATCCATTTTTCTTTTCTTTTCTTTTCTTTTTTCCTTTTTATAAAACATTTTGATGTTCCTAAACTCTAACGACGTGACTTCGTACCATAATCACACTCCCAGTTCACTTATTCCGAGATATTATGCAAGGGGTTTGCTATCAAGGCCTTGTTTTATTTAACTATTTGCTAATAATTGTTACTATCATTAATTATTATTATTATTGATAAATACAATAAAATAATAATATTTGATTAAATTGACATGATTTATTATTATCAATTATCAAAATGACTAATTAGTGCATCTATTTATTATAAAAAATAAAATATATACTTAAATACTTAAAGTTTATTATTACAAACATATTTAAATCAAATATCATTAGGCAATTGTTATTACATAAATTAAAAAAAAAAAGCCCAAAACTAAGTTTTCTATCAACTACCTTTTAAGGGGTCAATCAACAAACAGTAACCTTTAAAAAAATTTACCAGACACCTAACTGTTTACTTTTTCAAATTGAACAACAGCAATACCCCATAAAATGCAAAAACAAGCACCCTCTGAATGCTCAGCGTTTGCATGGTGATATGATTAGGCACACTAGTCTTTCCGGAGACAAAAACGCCTCATCTGCGGCTAAGCATAAGGTTTTAACCTTATATATATTAATAAACATACCCAAGAGAAAAAAGAAAAAAAAAACCATTATGGCAAATAAAAATTGGTGTAAAGGAAAAAAAAAAGTTTCTAAAAAAATGTCACAATCCGAGTCAGAAAAGTACACGCAATGTGTCGCCCTATAGTTGCCGAATGGTTGAATTAAATAAAAAGGAGGTAGGGCATAAGTGTTGATGGAACTAATACGAAGGATTGATTTCAAGAAAAAATATATTATGGGCATGAATTAAAAAATACTGAAATATGGAGAGTCAAATTTTACTTTTTACCCCCAAAAAAAAAAAATAGTAATGTATTCTTGACTCTTTTTATCAATTTATTTATATAATACTAAGATTCAACCCATACCTAACTAATGTATTTCATTTTTGGAGATATATGTTTCATTAATTTTTAAAGAAAGACTTTTCATATGAAGTTGATATTTGATATTCATTCTTTAAGAAATATGAAAAATCTTAGAACCCATAATTCTAAAATGTAAAAAAAAAAACCTTATTCAAAATCTTAGAAAAAAGGGATGAAATAAGATTATAAATTCTTAGAAATCTCACCCATGAAAATACGAGCAAATCAACAACATTATAGTAGAAAGAATTAATAATCAAAATTTGGGATCTTTTACATTTAAAATACATACGATGAACATGGTCAAATATACATATATATGTATATATAAATTTATATACGTTTAAGTATTGGGGTAAATGAGGGAAAAACTCACCTTAATTCTCCTTAATTTTAGATAAAAAAAATACATATGGTAAACTTCCTAAAAATTAGGTTTTTAAGTATTTTTATACATTAAAGTTTTTTTTTTATTTTTTTATAACAATAAATTTCTTAATAGCAGCCACTCAATTTCAAGTTCATTTAACCACTATTTCTAAATTTAACTCAAAAATTTTGAACACTTGAGATTAGATTTATCTCTAATACCCACTATAAAATTTGACATTATATAAGAATAAGCTTTCTTAATCTATTTCAAGAGCTTAATTTAGTGTCTAGATAGTTTCATGGTTAGTTTGCTTCTTATTGTTTTCTTTTCCTATTAATAGGTCTTTCTATTCCTCTACCCAAAAATTGTAATTTTTTGGTATCTTCCTCCTTAATCATGATCAATCATAGCTAATTTCTTTTTATTTATTTATTTTTTATTTTGTTTGTTTTCTTTAAATTAAATCTTTACTTGCTACCTAATAAACAGTGCTTACTCAAAAGAACATATGTTGAGATAGTACTAAGTCAAACTAATATAAAGGTTTAATGGTCGAGTCTTTATCAAGTCCTATAAAAATCCACATGACTAAGTGTTGAAGGTAAACTTTGACATTAACAGTTTGATAATCAAGTCAATAAAATATTAAAGTTCTCAAATGGGTAAATCAAGAAAGAGAATAATTATTACCTCTAACAAGTGTTAGTCTAATTTATATATATATATTTGAGTTAATTTGTAATAATGGAATATAATATGGATGTGATGATTGTGATGTCTACCACTTTATTGATTAGGTCTTATTTATTGAAGTAAGGGATAGTAGGGGCCACCTTTTGGACCCTCTTAAACTCAAAAAGGCTGGTGTTAGGCCCAAAGAGAGAGCCGCAATAAGCTTAATGCTATTCTCGAGCCTAATGTCGTGTGGTTTGTAAGTTACTTTAGGTCTCCTTATCACTTGCCCCCTTGATAGAGGGTCAAGCCCTAACTTTTAGGTCAAGTTTGGGAGGACTTTTCTTTTTGAATTTTCAAATAGCTTAATCCAATAGTCACTTTGTATTAATTCAACATCAATTATTTTAGAGATCGTGTTGCCATTTTTAAATTGTTATTTGTTATCTTATGCATTTTTTATCTTTTGTTGGTTTTGATTTGGTTTTTCATATGGTTTATATAAAGCAAGTCATGATTGGTCATTTGATTTTAAGATTTAAAACAACCCATACTCAAGAAATAGTTAGTTTAAAATGAATTACATTAGAAAATCGTTATTTATCATTAATCTTAAGATTTTAAATTTTGTTGTAAAGTTAATCATTTCAATAATGTACTCTTTTATAATTCAAAACTTAGTAAACTTCATAGTCTTGAGTTTTTTTATAAGAGCATTAGTGAGTGGCTTATTCATAAAACGAAACTATCTTTTCATAAACTATAAATATTCCTTTGCAAATTATGTTTGTGGAACAATTTTCTTATTATTATTAGCAATAGTTACTTTCAAAAATATAAAATTTAATTTGTTATTTTATTCTCAAATTTATTGATATAATTTCTCTTACTCATTACTTGAATTTATAATAACAATAAGTTTACTTACTAATTATATAAGTCTATATTTGTAATATTTAAATAAAAATTGACTTATTCATATCATTCAAAAACGTTTAATTTAATGAACAAAATAACAAATAAAACATGCAAGAATATAAAACTAGTTACATGACTATAAATGTTTATAATTAATCATAAGTTAGATAAAAAATCAGAGTATATTGTAATTTTTATTTGGGAAATCTTACAATATACTATTATAAGTAATATTGTTAATTTTAATAGACAAATTGAATATTTTCAACAAAATATATTTGATATCTTTAGATAAATAAATATATTTAATCAAAATATTAATATATTTTAATTATATTATTAATAATAGAATAATAATTTATTTTGTAGTAAATTTTGAAGTTTAAATGATTAATAATATCAATTTATTTAATTATTTTTTTATTTATAGGCATTTCGTTTAAAATTATATGTAAATGACTCATTTACATGTCATTTGTTAAAAATATTAATTTCACTACTTTGGTGAGTAATAAATAATAATAATAATGCATGAATTTAAACATTTTAATTTATTTATTTTAATAATTAACAAATTATAATTATAATATATGTATAAAATATGCTTGTTCAATCACTTTAATAACCTTCAAATCATAACAATAATACATATATAAAAATATAATCGATGAAAATAGTTTATTATTTATTAATGATAAAAATCATAACATTGGTTTTTATATACTATAATTTGACTATATTTTTAATTAATAAAACCATTCTAACTTAATGGTTTCTAATAATCCTTTTCTTATACAAAACATGAATCTAATTCCCATAAAACCTAATTTACCGTGACTCTTAAACTTTTTACCTTTAGAAATAACAAATGATTCACAATCATCTTTAGTAATTAATTTATTATTAATTTTAATTTGTTGTAAGTCTTTTTATTTTAATAAAATATAAACAATTATAAATTCGATACTTATCAATTTCAAACATTCATTTTCTTTTAATAAAAAATTACTTAAACATGATGGTCCCCGTTGCACCTTTCACCATAAACAAGGAATTAACAATTCCTTTGTCCATAACTTTTGTTTGGCTGCATCACAATTTGAAGCCAATAATGTAATTTTGTGACTCAAATTAATTTATGTTGCATTATTTTTTTGGCCATATAATTAAGGCCTCTTAAAAAAAATCATATAAGAGCTAAATAATGACATAAAGTTTTATTATTTTTATAAGATCAAAGAATAATTATAAATTAAATGAAAACATATTTTATCATTAAATAAAAAATATCTAGTTTGTAAAATTATATATTCTGATATTATTTATTAAAATTTTTAATAAAAATATTATTATTAAATGTTAAGTTTTTAAATTTTAAAATTAAATATATTCATATAAATAATATTATAAATATTGATATATGTAAAAAAAATTATATTAACTTAATAACTTATTTATATATACATTATTTTAGAGTTTAAATTAAAAATATTTATTAAAATTTAAATTATATTTAAAATTATAATTTTTGATAATATAATAATTTATAAAATTATTTTTTACTAATTAAGTCACATTGTAAATAAATTTTTAATAAAAATATTATTTAAAAATATTTTAATATGATTAATTAAAAAATTCTAGCATATGATTCCATCATTTTCTTTTTGTTTGTTTTCTCTAGATACATCACTATAGTGAAATCGTGTCAAATTATCTTCAAAAGGCTGCATCACTCGTGCATCGAGCAAGAACAACCCTTGTATATATATTTTTTCTTAAATTCATCTATTTTTCTTTAAAAGAAAAAAAAGGAAAAAAAAACTCCTAATTAATTTTTTCCACTTTTTTTCTTAAAAAGGAAAAAAAAATACTACACAATTATATATATATATTTTTAAAAAAATTCATAAATGACATTAAATTTTTTTTTTTAGCAAATGCGTTAGAGCTGTGGAGAGACGCATGATGAGAAAGCTTAGTGGTTGGCAATTATTGCAATTATGGCTTAGGGGGGGTTTTGAAACAACCAAGTTAGCCGGCCAACGAAGCTGACAAGGATTAACACATTGCGGAATTTACAAGGATAGAAGCATATAATAAACACTTATGGTGATTTATCAAAACCAAAAAAAAAAAAAAAAAAAAACAAAACAAAAGAAAAACACTCATGGTGTCTGACATTATTACAAAGATAACACTCGTGCATGCCCACATCGAGACTTAATTCTGTTTTCACAAAAGATAACCTTCTTCTTTTCTTTTTATTTTTTTATATATATATTTTTTATTTTTTGTTTTCAATAATAAAAGAAGTCACCTGCGAGAAGGGTTTCCGGTAAAGGCTATGTTGGGCAACAACATGGAATATCTTGGTAGAAGAAATGTGCAATTTTGTAATTGTCGGTTGATATATCCCACCAAGCCGCTTTGGTCTTCGTGTAAATCTTAATGTAGTTTAATTCATAGAAGACAAAGGAATCGAACGTCGGAAAAGGCGAGACGAGTGTCATAAATACATGTAACACTTGTCGTAAAAGAGAATCGCGTTTTTGTATGCGACTTTTGTATAATGAAAAATTGAGGGTCTAAATGCAATACATTGTAAATTTAGGGACTTGTGATATAGTTAAATCCTTATAAAGTAAAACGTTTCATTACTATATAATGAAGTATACTCCTTCAAAATAAATATTCACAAATTATATTGTCTTAACCCATAATTATACATTTTTATTTTTTTTTAATACGTTATTACAATTTACAATATAAATTGTGAATTTGCATTAAATTATGATATAAATTTGCGTCTGAAACAAGTTAATTACCTGGGTCTATGGTAGAATTAACATGCGATCAAAGGATGTTTATACCAATTTAAAGTATAATTTCTATGAAGAAGAAGCTCGAAAAAAGGGGAATTAAAGAGAGAAAGACCCACTGGCCGCTGTCAAAGAATGGGAAGTTGGGGATGGGGACAAGAGGGTGGGGACAGGACATGTAAAAAGAAACATTCATTGCCATGGCCGATGTTCTTGCTTTGTGCTTCCCTTTGTTTGTTTTTTTATCTGGCTGGTCGGCATCAGTTCCGTATTGAATACAGAGGGAAAGGCAAATGTCTCAGCTTTATTCTTCTGATTATTATTATTATTATTCTTTTTAAAAGTGGTCCTCTTCCCTCTTTCTATCCTCGGCAAACATCAAACCCTTTGTCTTTTACAGGCTTCCATTTCATAGGATAGACCAAGAAAGATATACCCATTAGCTATAAGTCAATAACTAACCACTGTTACTGCTTTGTTGGCCAGCTTGACTTTGTTTCTCAGTTGGGTCTCTCTGCTTCTTCAACGAAATGCTGAAAGATCTCTCATTTTTCTTTTTGCCCTGTCTTGTTGGTCGCACATTGCAAGTGTTTGTATTCCCAAGTGTGGAGGTGCCTTCGAGTAGTCCAATATACTGTCTTTGTACTGAATAGTGCTTTGGCTTGAAATATCGGAGGATCTGGAGATTGAGATTTTGCAGTACAACTCATTTCTTGCAACATTTACAGGATCACAATTGCTCGAGCTTTCGCCATGAAATCTGGTGAGCAGCTTCGGGGAATTTCTTTCCTTCTCAACCCCAACCTCTTTGTCCGTGCTGGCATTTTTGTCTGTTTAGCTTTTAGCGCCTCTTTCATCTTATTATGCCATATGATGTGCTGGAAATGGGGAATCTGGGGAGAACGTATGCTGTATTATTATGTTACTAGTGTATGTTGAAGGTCAAGGACCAGCCAATGCTCAATAGTGGCACACAAAATGGAGGAAAAAAACGATATCGTCTTTGTGCTTCATTGAATTTCTTGACACAATCACTTGCACACTCAGATACACAAAGATAGATGTACAATTTTGTTGAGTGGATGATGTGTGCGTATGTATTTTTGCAAGTTGTGTGGTTGAGGTGGTCGAAATTCTGTGTTTATGTCACCTGCCTAGGCTTTGGTAGTTTGGCTCATTGTTCAACCAGCCCATTACTTAGCATGGTTCTCATAGGTTAGTGACTAATCCACTAAAGATGGAGATATAGTCAAGAAAACAAATCTCTTTAGGAACATATATATGTGACAAGTTTGCAGTAACTACCTCATGAGGTTACTGGACTTAGGAAAAAGGAAATGACTCCTTATGGCCCCATGTAGATCTGATTCCTCCTCCCCCAGCATTCTGAAATTAACTAAATCCAGGTATGAACCATCGTTTCTGCGTGTCTTTGTTGTTATGTATGCATGTGGGTACAACTATAGTTTTATGGCTTGTAGGAGACTAGCAGGGCCGAAATTCGGGGTAGGTACCTGTCATCCACCCAGCATAACCCCTTTGGGTAGGATCAGTTCATTCATTCACTTACCAAGGTTGGGTTCTGGTTCCAAATTCTAGGAATAGTCAAAAACAGGTTATTTTAGATGATGGTGATGGATATGGCAAAGAGCCTCCATATCAATCTTTAAATATCTGTATGAACTAAGAATTGCCACCCAAAACTCTAAATTTACGTGCTTCAATGCTTTATCATTCTGTTACTGTGGAAATATAATGCTCCTAGAACCAGCTCCATCTGACTTTAAATGGACAATCACAGATTAAAAATTCCAGACTTTCCTACTTCTCCATTAACTTCTGGTTGAGATCTGCTGTAACCAAATGGACCTTTGTTTTTGGTTTTGATTCTTGGTTATTTGTTACTGGTTTGAACATTTTGAAATGAGTATATTCCACTATTTATGGTACAACTGAAAATTGAATCAAACTTGTTTCAGAGTTTCCAGAAAATGCTGCCACAATTTGGACATTAGATCATTCAAGTAAGTTTTTTCCAGCTGTGTTCCTTTCACCTTTTTAATCTCTAGTTATATGTTTGCAAAATTCTTTTCACGAATAAAAGCTTGGACATGGTGCTGAGATGTCTGTTGTACCTATATAATGAGTTATGGTCTACACTGATAACATAAGATACTTATCTACATAAAGGGCAGGTGATGAGGTTAGGAATCTTGTCAGTTTCTGGTGCAAATTATACAGGTGGTTCCCCTGAAAGGAGCATAGGTAACAGCAAGTCCACTATGAAGGTTTAAGAGAAAGAATCTCTCTCAGCAGGCTCTGTACACAGTGACCAAGACGGAATAGGATATGGATTTTGTCTGCTTTGAGTTATGTTATTCATCTGAAGTTGACAACTTTGTGACATCTCTTGTGATTTCATGACACTAACTAGTATCTATTAAAAAGCTGATATCTCATTGTAAGTACATATTGTTGTAGTCTGATTGGAATATGACAAGAACCTCGCATCTGGGCACCTTTCTTTTTTTAACTCTTTTTTTATTTATCTACTAGTTTATTCTTGGAAAGTACAGAACTGTATGATCTTAGAGAGGGCACATAGTGCTTTACATCCTATCTTTCTTGCAACATATTGATTTTCCTTTGTCTGACATTTGGGCATAGAAATTGAAATACTCATGGGGATAGTCCAACATTTCTTATTTCTCCTTTCTGTGAAAATGTTGGTTTTTGTGTCATGCATTGAAAGCATATTTATCTCCTCAGTGAGTGCTCCCTAATTTAATGTTCTTGAGCTTCAGGCTTTCAACAAAATGATGTAGATTTTTCTCCTGGCAAGCACCTCGACACAAGTTTCAGGAATAAAAAATCAGGTATATATTCTAGTTCTAACACCTAATCATAAGGCCTATCCATTTACAATAACAAGATGATTTAAAGTCTTTTCGTTGCAGGAACAGCATGTTTGCAACTTATAGGAAGTTGGTTTATGATTTCTTCTCAGGATCTGTGCCTTTGCAGGAACATTTTGGACTTAGATTTAAATAATGATTGTATTTGTTGAAACAGAATAAATTAAGCCTTAGGTAAGTTTGTGACACTCAGAAATTAGATGCATGAAATTTAGAAATGTTGGTGCATAGAATTTTGGCTTCCAGACAAGTTTTATAAGAAAAATATAAAAAATGCATCTTAGTACATGAAACTTCCACATTAGTGGAGTCTTGGAAGGGTCAGGTGTATGTAGCCTCACCTTTGTTTTTTTCACAAAGATGTTGTTTCCATGACTTGAATTTGCAACTACCAATTCACAATAGAATAACTTTATCTGCTTCAAAATTATTTAGGTCATGTGACAATAAAAATAATAATTAAAAGTAATGTTGTGTGAAGTTCTAGATGTATTAAAGTGGAACACAGCCTTGTGATATACTCAGAATTTGCAATTTGTGCAGTGAATCTATTGACTTCTATGGTGAGAGTTTCATAAAGGAATTGCATAAATGAAGAGTGGCAATTAATCTTTAAGTTAACTGAATGATGCATGCAATACTCCCCTTGTTTAAGCACATATGTAATTGTAATGCAAATGGAAATTGCACCATGTGTATTTTGGAGAACTATGGATGTGGGGTTGAATAATAGATGATATTGGTTGGTTACCATTGTTTTAGTTTTATATATCGCAATGCAGTTGACATTTGTTTGAAGGGATTCACTGCTTATATGACATAAGATGCTAAATGCACTTCACTAATGCTGTTATTATGGGTCAGGTTTTCTGCAAAGCGATTTAGACTCATCTCCAGGACAGAGTTTGGATGGTGGTCTCAGGAAGTCTAGCTCTGGTCTGTATATCTTCAAAAAGACTGATCTCAACTTTTTTTTTTCTTTCATATCATTATTTTTTTTTTCTGTTATAATAGTACTCACCTATTCCACATATGCCTCATGAGAATTACAATAATACCGCTTATTCCTGCTATTTTATCTTTCAATCCTGATAAAATGCAGGTCTTGTAATATAAATATTAACTTTTCTAAAAATGTGGCTCAGGTAATTGCTAGTAGGGGATCAAATGTTCTGTTAGTCTTGGTATCTTTGATATGGTTGAATTATCAATCCACCTCTAAGCACACCTCACTTTGCTCATAGAGTGATGAGAAATCCTAATTTGTATTCTGTAGTGTGGCAAAAAGTTGAAAAATGTACTGTAAACATATAGGCAATTTCAACTTGCTTGAATTTCCTGTTGGTATTTTGTTTAATATGCAATGCACGGGAAAAAAGATTTTTTTTTTGTGGGGGAGGGGGTGGGGGGAGGGAGGACGCTTGGTAGTCCAGGTTAGCTGAATTCAAGGTAATAATAGCTTCTAATTTATCATTCCAGAAAAACCTATGATACAACATAATATCATCAGCACAGGTTACAGGAATATATTCTGCATCTGTAGTTCAAAATATAAGCATGCCTGCACAAGTGTATTGCATGTCATATCATCCTCCACTTTTTGCCTCGTGTCTTCTGCAGTGCAAGTTGTCATGGTCAAAATTTGTCAAAATTAGAAATTTTTTATTTGTTGCAATGCAGCTGTTTCTTCCAGGAGTTTATCTGGACTTTCTACTTCAAGCAAAAACACTTCTTCTAGAAGAGTGTTAAAAGCAATAAAAGACTGTGCAAAGAAACTAGTCAATCTTGAACTGTTTACAAATAATCTGGAGGACTGGGCTTTGCAAAAGTCACATGCAGATTCAATCAATAAGGAATATTCCTTCAGGCCTCCTTTTTCGCTTGATGAAATGCGTGAGCTTGACTTAGCATTGGAGGGGGTCCTACTTCAACAGCTATTCCGTATGCCATGTTTACATTCTACTTCTGATGATTACAAAGAAGAGGAATATTTTGCACTAGAAGATTTCCTTCATGTTATTGTGATTGGCCTTTGGCGTACATTTTGGCCCAAAAGTGGACCGTTACCATTCTTTTTGTCTTGTCCATGTCATCCTGGATCAAAGTTTTATGCTCTACAGAAAGCAATTTCGAGGGGAAGGGTTGAAGACCTTTGTGGTCTAGCTTTGATGTCAAGAACTGGGAGTGATACACATGCTCATTGGGATCAAGTGGTGGAGTTTGCCTTATTCAGACCAGATATATTGTCAGGAAATGAGTTGAAACTATCTTCCAGTAGTATATGTGAAGCCCTTTTCTATGGTGTCCATATTCTTATTGCTAGGACTTTGAGCAAGTCCAATGCTTTGGGTTGTAGCTCGGTCTTTGTTTTGGTTTTTGATTCAAAGTTTGGTGGGGTGGTGAAGATTAGTGGTGATATTTTCAAACTTGATTCGAGTTCAACTAATCCGTATCAGTCTGTGACTGAATGGATCAAATGTCATGCTGATGTTGAAGTTTCCTCTGTTGACCGGGTATGGAATAAGCTAGGTAATGGCAACTGGGGAGACGTAGGGACTCTGCAAGTACTATTGGCAACTTTCTATTCCATGGTCCAGTGGAATGGACCACCAAAAAAGTCAATATCATCATTAGCCTCCGATCATATGCTCCATCTTCAGAAGCGTAAGATGGAGTCCCGCCTTGCTCAAAGTGAGAAAACACTGGTCCCTTTCCAACAGATGGTCCATAAAGGAGAGGTGATAGAACTTTGCCAAGGTGATAATCCCTATTTTGAAAAGCAGGTATCACGTTTGAAGTTCCGACACGGTGAAATATTGCTGTTAGATGACCCACGGCAGGGGCATAAAGGCTTTCAAATACAGGATTCTTTCATAGGAGGGAATTACTTTCACTACACTGCTGTTTCTCTAGATTATCCAACAGAGTTGTTGACATTGTACATTGGTGCCCACCCATCCAGACTAGAGCCATCCTGGGAAGATATGAGTTTATGGTATCAAGTGCAGAGGCAAACAAAAGTGTTAAACATCTTCAAGCAGTGGGGAATTACAAGTAAATATTTGCCAGAAATAGTTGCCTCTGGCCAGATTTTGCATCCTGGTCCTTGTTCAAAGCAGAGCCCTGGAGGCCTTTGCGACCACCCATGGTGTGGAACTCCAATACTCGTGACATCTCCAGTTGGGGAGCCACTATCTTTTGTAGTCACTCGGGATGGCCCATTCTCTTCTGAAGAGGCAACTCGCTGCTGCCGGGACTGCCTAGCTGCTCTAAGAAGTGCAGCGATGGCAAATGTCCAACATGGTGATATTTGTCCTGAGAACATAATACGTGTCATTGACCCCCAAGCGGGTAAAGCCAGATATATGCCAATATGTTGGGGACGTGCAGTTCTCGAGGACAGGGACAGCTCATCAATAAATTTAAGGTTCTCCTCATCACATGCACTTCAGCATGCAAAGCTTTGTCCCTCGTCAGATGCAGAGAGCCTTATTTATCTCTTGTTTTTTATTTGTGGGGGTACCATGCATCAACAAGAGTCTATTGAATCTGCCTTGCAATGGAGGGAGAGAAGCTGGGCCAAACGTCAGATTCAGCAGCAGCTTGGCAAGGTCTCACCTCTTCTGAAGGCATTAGCTGATTATGTTGATAGTCTTTGTGGAACCCCTTATCCACTAGATTATGACATTTGGTTAAAAAGACTAGGTAGGGCTGTGGATGGCTCAGCAGATAAGGGTAAAACGATTGAAGAAGCAGCAACAAAAGTAAGACTAGAGTATGTTGCCGAGTCTTCAAGAACTTCTGAATGCGGCGTTTAACCTTTAATGAAGTAGACATTTTTCAGTGGGGGGCCTGCCTTCACACGTAGTTGGGTTGAGCTTAGTTTTCTTCTACAGGCTTTCGGGAATCTAATATCACTGGTTGATATATTCCCACAAGTATAAAGCTAGCGAACATTTGAGTTCAGTTGGCTTGGCGTTTATTGAGATTAAACTTCATGAGAAAGTTCACGTCAATATAGTCATGCCATAGTTAATACCGAATCAGTGGTTATTGGAATCTTTTTCATTTTTTTCCCTCGTTCAGTCAGCCTCTTCTCGATGTGCAAAAGACATCTGATTTCACTCTTCCATTTATTAAAATTTTTCAATTGATAATATTAAAATATTTTTAAATAATATTTTAATTAAAAATTTAATTATAATATAATTTAATTAATAAAAAATTTATGTTATGAAAAGTAATAATAAATTTATTTATTTATTATAAATAAATAAATATTTTTATTATATATTTTTAGCATGTATTATATATTTTTTTACTATATTATAATTATATGTATATTATTATTTTTAATAAAAAAATCTCTATGAATTATTATAAAATTATATATTTTTTATAAGTTTTATACAATAAATTGTAATAAATTATAAATATTGTATTATATAAAAGTAAGTATTATAAATTAATAGAATATAATTATCATAATTTAAAATAAAAATTTATTATATTATGATATTATAATAAAATTAAAAAAATTATTATTATCATCATTTATGTGTAATAATTAATATAATAAATTTTAATCGAATCAATTAAAAGAAATTTAAAATTTTTTTATGAATATTATTAAAGTATTTTTAAAATAATATTTTAATTAAAAATTTAATCATAATATAATTTTATTAATAAAAATAATTTTATATATTATTATATTATTAAAAATAATAATTAAATATAATTTAAATATTAATAAATATACTTAATTTAATATATATATGATCAATTATCTCTTTTTTTAATATATATAAAAATTTTATTTAAAAGTTTACTATTATAATAATAATTAAGAGAAAAAAATTAATTATTAGATTAAAATAAATTCTTTAAAAACATCAGGAATTTTAATTTTTATAAATTTAAATATATTTAATTTAAAATATTAATATCTAGGGTAATAGATTTATTAAAAAATATGTAAAGCAGCAGCTGGCAGGCGCACACTGAACCGAGGTCAACTTTGCCTTAAGCGTTGCACCTAGACAGAAGGTGCACCTCTCCCAAGCGTCGGGTGCTGCTGCAGTTCTTCTGTTAGGCTAAGCCAAAATCATCGTCCGTCAAACAATTAGAAAATTTAGAATGGACTGCTGCAATGCTTTAATCTCGTCTTTTGCTGTCATCGAAGATCGAGGGGTGTGATAGCAGCGAGCAACGAAATGTTACGCAGCACCAAACGAATAAATTTTATTTATTTATTTATTCATTTCGTCAAAATTCTCAGGCTTAAACATTGAATTTATGATTTTGAGCTATAGGGTACTGCACCTCGAGCGTTGGTCGTGGTTTACTAGAATCAGGGACAGAGCTAAAACATCCGGGGGAGCCAAAGTCAAAAGATACAAGAACATTTTTAAGAAATCTTTCCTCTAGTTGGCCTCTCTCAAACCCTTTTTACTTTCGATGCTTTTGCTATTTTATTCCTGCCCAAAATGAGTAACTTGTTAACTAATGTCAAAATGGGTAACTTTTCAAATGATCCCTACCTATTGCATTTGCCTCCTTCCAAGTCATGGGGAAGGTGCAAAGTGGTAGTTACCTTTGCTAACAAAAAAATGTTTTATTGCAAAAATACAAATAAATATATGTAAGATGAACAAATATTTATATCTTACTATTTCTCATATTTTAAATACAATAAAAATAATAAATATTAATTAGCATTTAGTTATAAGTACTTATTATAATAGGATCAAAAAAAAAATTTAGATCAATTAGAAGTGTCAAATTTTAATTCAAATTTAATTTAAAAGTAATATAATTTAAAATAATTTAAAATTTTAAAATTAAACTTGATCCAATTTGTAACCCTTGTAATTTAATTTTTTTTCCCTCAAGAAAACATAATAAAGTAAAATAAAAAATTATAATATTTGAATCATAGATTTTTGTATCAAAAAGTATAATATTTACTATTTTTAGCGAATCTTATGAATATTTATTTAAAAAAAACAAAACATGTGATTATTTAATTTTTTTATATCTTTATTTATTATTTAATTTATATACATGAAAATATATACACATCACATACACACACTATTTTATTTTTATATATTATATAAATGTAAATTACATTTAAATAAATTTTAATTTATTATACATATTTAATATTTTTCAATATAATTTTTTATTTTTATATTTATAATGTTTTAATATATATATATATATGTGTTATAAATAATAGACTTATAAAATTTTTATCAAATTAAGATATTAAAAATACATAATAAATAGTAATATTTTTATGTATTTTAATATGTAATAAAATACTATGGTATACTTGTGCTTGTTATTTCCTCCGTTCTTTTTTCCATGGGTGGATGGGAAGAATGAATTGCACGAGCGCCACAGGCCATGTGGTTGTGGTTGCTAGGCGCGTGCCATGGTAGCCCTTCGTAACCTATACCTACCCACCAAAGTCACAAAAAATAATGAAAAAAGCACCCTCGTTCATATGGGCCACCATTTCTCTGCGGTGGCAAAACATTCATTATTGCCCAGAAAAAGAAAAAGAAAAAGAAAAGAAAAAAGAACGGATGAGTAATTCAATACCGTTTGAGGTTGGTTGGTTGGTAGGAGAAATAAATTCAAAGGGATAATGATTCTACAGCGAAAGTAAAAAAGCTATCATCGGATCGTTTTGCCTGTTTCCACCGTTTTTGAGCAGAGTTGCGGTGGGTTCACTCAAGCGCATAAAATATAATTAAACATCTGACTCGAATCTTTTTTCCTTTTAACATTTACTATATATACAGATAAACATCGTAGATATCAAGATTTTTTATTAAATATTATAATTTCGTATATGTTTAAATAAAAGATAAATTTCATATAACTAATATGACGTCCATTACCAACCCTCCTTTAATCTCATGTTAATGAACGTATTTAAAGGGCGGGTGAGGGATGTAATTGCCACCCTGCCCCCCTCACGTGTACGTTTGTTTAATTATAATTGCCCCCCCCACTAAATTTTTCGCAACGCCTCCAACTTTGTTGGAACATTTTTAAAATATAAATTATATATGTTTTTTTAATTTATTTAGTGATTATAAAAATATTTATTTTTTTATAAAAAATATATTAAAAAAATTATATCTATTAATATTAAGAGATTTTTTTAATAAAATAATTTTTAGACCATTATTATGTTTATTGGTGCAAAAATTATTTTTTCAATAAATAACTCTT